>OY992540.1:146460678-146851890 GCA_963921195.1 Pegoplata infirma
TTCAACTCAGGTGTGAATAGGCCTTTATAATGATAAGTTGAGATGATTTTATGTTTTTTTTATGATAGTACAATTTAAGATGATTTTGTTTTGTTCAATGCAAAATCACATAGTAAAGGCTAAGCCTAAAATCGTAATAAAAACTATTAAAAACGAGAACTTTAAAATATTAGAAAAAAGAAACAATCATAACAAATCTTAAATGTCCATTTTATTGCATAATTATTGCGATTTTATATTCTTAAAATCAGTTTAAAGAATTTCCCCACAATATAGCCGCGTTGCAAAAATATTTTTTCGTATGCAGTTTTTTTCATGTGATCACGAACAGAATATGCACCTTAAAATGTAAAAAAAAAAATGTCACCGCGCCGATTGATTTGACGGAGTCGATTGATTCGGCGGCTTGGTTTAAGCCGATGGGAGCCGACAAAATCGGCGGCGGCGTAAGATGTCAAAAATGGGTCGGCGGCGGCGCGCCGCCGATTTTGAGCCGATCGGCTTGGTTCCCTGCTGACCACACGGTTTCGATTAATCTTTCAATGCTGCCCATGAATTTGGTTTCCAAATTTTTCCATTACTTTAGGTTTTTGAAAAAACTGAGATCAAAGTTCACGTTAATAATTTATTTTTTTTTATGTTGGGGGAGGGGCGGTCGCGAAAAATTTAAAATATTGAAAAGGGGTCGCAAAGCAAAAGTTAGTGAGAAGCTCTGACCTAAAGTATCTGATTTTGCAGAAAACGTGCTTAAAGTTCTCAATTATAAATGAGTTTTTATTGAAAAGGGAATGTAATGATAGCATATTCTCTTTTTACACAATATAAATCATGATGGAATGAATAGTTCTGCATAATAATCTCAAATTAAAGCCAAAAATTAATACCAAAAAATTTTTGTGTCCGGGACTAAGAAAATTTTCAAAAAATTTTTTTGGAACTTTAAAAACAAAATTCCTAAAAGCATTTTTGATGACAAAATTTTTGTGACCAGGGCTTAAAAAATGTTCAAACATTTTTAATAGAATTTTTTTCGGAAAAAATCCTAAAAGCATTTTTAATGATTTTTTTTTCTTTAAAAAAAGATTCCCAAAGTTTCTGTGACCAGATGGCGAATTCTGCCAAGACCAAGAGTATAATTATATATATATGAAGTTTCAAGTTTGTGAAAATCACTTGGTCTATCTCGTCCAACTTATCAGTACCTGGTGGACTGGCAGCGAGTACCGTAAAAATAAACCTTGGAATGGGCAGTCAATAGATGCGCTATAGAAATTGATTTTAGACCGATAGCACAGACTATAAACAGACTCGACAGTAGAGTTTTATGAGAAAAAATGGGGAAAAACTAAGCGATTTTAGGAGAAAACAGAGCGGTTTTTAGTCCGTTTTACGGTAACATGGCAACACTTTCTACGACTTAGGAGTGAGTGAAACAACAAAAACCGATCTGGCATCTAGTTTGCTCTTTCTAACCTAATTCGTAGAATAATTTGAAAATATTAACCATATGGTTCAGAACTACTTTTTTGACACCTGTCACTTATGTCGAGGGTGTATTAGTCTGTGCCGATAGCACAGACTAAATACAGACTCGACAGTAGAGTTTTATAAGAAAAAATGGGGAAAAACTAAGCGATTTTAGGAGAAAACACAGCGGTTTTTAGTCCGTTTTACGCTAACATGGCAACACTTTCTACGACTTAGGAGTGAGTGAAACAACAAAAGCCGATCTGGCATCCATTTTTCTTATGGCGCGTTATATCAGTTTTCTCTTTCTAACCTAATTCGTAGAATAATTTGAAAATATTAACCATATGGTTAAAGCACAGACTAATACAGACTCGACATAAGTGACAGGTGTCAAAAAAGTATTCTTTAACCATATGGTTAATATTTTCAAATTATTCTACGAATTAGGTTAGAAAGAGAAAACTGATATAACGCGCCATAAGAAAAATGGATGCCAGATCGGTTTTTGTTGTTTCACTCACTCCTAAGTCGTAGAAAGTGTTGCCATGTTAGCGTAAAACGGACTAAAAACCGCTGTGTTTTCTCCTAAAATCGCTTAGTTTCCCCCCGTTTTTTCTTATAAAACTCTACTGTCGAGTCTGTATATAGTCTGTGGTTAAAGAATACTTTTTTGACACCTGTCACTTATGTCGAGTCTGTATTAGTCTGTGCCGATAGCTTACTCGGAAAATTTTCCAAGAATTTCTTGTAGATAACGTTTTCACTACATGATTTTTGAAAAAAGAAAATTGACCTGTCCAAATGTTTACTGCTTTTTGGCATTTTGTCTGACGATATATGTATAGAAATTTGATTATAAAAAAATTTATTAACCGGTTAATACATGTATTACTTTTTATTGTTGATAAACATTAACTTACTATGGTAGCAATTAATTGTATGATGCTTAATTAAAATAAATTATATTAAAGACGTTTTTATAATACACTACACTTAAGAAAAAAAACTGCAAGCCAATTAATTTTAAAATCGGTCGAACGATTTTCGAGATAACGCTTTTTGAAATTAGCAAAAAATGGCGGTTTTTTCCTACGTTTAAAAAATTTATTAAAAAAAAAATCTCAAAATTACTTTTCCTTGACCCTTTCATGGAGCTTAAAACTATTTGGGGTTTTCACAGTGACGATTAAATTTGCCTTTTTTAGTTTGGTATTTGGCAAATGTGTCAAACGTCAAAAAAAAAATGCAAATTTGAGTGTAAAATGGCAAATTTTCCAAATACTACACTAAAAATGGCAAATTTAATCGTCACTGTGAAAACCCCATATATTTCATTTAAATTTAATGTGAGGCAAATCTGATAATTTAAACCTGTAACTTTTTTTAGAAAATTTCCACCAAAATTTTGGATTTTCCTCCTACCTTGCGAAAATGTATAATGTATTAATTTTAGCATGCTGAATAACAATATCAAAAATTTTCTGAAATCAGTCGAGTGGATTTTGAAATATCGCCATTTTAAATTTGTCAACAAATTTAAAAAATTACAGTTATTTCCTACGTTCCAGAAAATAAAAAAAAATTACAACAAACCGAAATTTTGAATAAAAAATTTGCATTCGGGAAAATTTTAAGAAGCCAATAAGGATAAGCCAGTAAGGGGTGTCCACGCGATAAAAAGTCTAAAGGCTTTTTTGTTGCTCTTTATTCGTAGAGCTTGACTGCAAAGTTCTCGAAAGCCCTGAGATCGATTTATTATTTGATTTTCAAGTTTTTCGGGGCACCAAAACCCAAGTCAATGAGTTTAACATCAGATTTCTTAAAATTTTTGTTCTAAGACCGGGACAAAAAGCTGTGGGTAGATCGGTAATTATGTCTAGAGTATCCTTGTTCCATGTGGAGTCATTATCTTATGCCTTTTCACAAAAATAACACTGTGAAACAAATTTTGGAAAATAAAGTGAAGTAGACTAAAAACCCCGAAGGGTTTGGAAAACATTGATCAAGTTTTGTTTTTTAATGGCCCACTATGTTTTTTTTTTAAAGACGTTTTAAAAAAGTAAAAAAAAAAATCCCTAGTAATATTATAAATCTGAGTGTTGGTCTGTCTGTCTGTTCCGCAATCAGGGGAGAACGGCTAAACCGATTTGAATGAAATTTTCACCAAAGATAGTACTAACCGAGGCGGAAACTATAGGCCATAAGAGAAAGCGAACGGACAAAGGGGCGTTACATGCCACACCCCTTTTTATTTTATAAAACGTTATTTTCCCTTTTCCGTAATAACGCGTAAACGGCTGAACTGATTTTAATGGAATTTTTAACACAGATAGAACTAACAAAGGCGGAAACTATGACCCACAATAGAGGGCGATCGAAAAAAAGGGGGCGTAAAATGCCACGCCCCTTTGTATTGCACTGAAAGTAGTTTCTGCCATTTCCGCAATCACACTTAAACGGCTGAACCGATTTTCATGAAATTTTTACAACTGATAGTACTAACCGAGACGTAAACTATTGGCATTGAGGAGGACGATCAGACAAAGGGGCGTAAAATGACACTGCAATATTTTATTCCGCAATTTCTCTTAAACGGCTCTGCCGATTTCCATGAATCCCTATCCCTATTATTAATATAATAAATCAGGGGCGTATCCAGGATTTTATTTCGGTGGGGGCCCAACATTTTTTTTTCATTCTTTTTTATACAACAAATTTATAAAACACCACATGTTTTAGAATTTTTCTTGATCTTTTCCTAAAACTGAATGTAACACAATCAGATTATTAATTTTTGTGTAAGTTTAAAACTGTTTAGGAAAAAAATTAAAATTTTTTTATATTTTAAAATTTTTTGAGAGACAAGCATTTTTTTAAAGTGTGAATTGTACCATTAAAGAAAAGTGTAAGATTCTACGACAATTTCCAGTTAAGACAGTTTTTATTATAGAAAAAGCCAAATACTCTAAATCATATTTCCAACGGAAAACATTTCTCGGGAAAAAGTCACTTTAGAAAATGATTCTATAAACATATTCATAAAATACTTTTCCAAAAGAAAAGACTCCGATTGTAAGACATTTTTCCCAGAATCTGAGATTCTGAAACATATTAGAAAAATGATTCACATTCTGAGATCTTTTTAAAAAGAAAACAGTATAAAAAGTCATAGATTCTAAAATCTTTTTCCTAAAGAAAAACTCTCGGACTCTGAGAAAATTTTCCTATAGAAAAAGTCTAAGACTTTTAAATATTTTTCCTATAGAAAAATTTTCTAATTCTGATACATTTTTCCTAAAGAAAGTCTCAGATTCTTATAGAAAACGTCTCAGATTCTTCGACATTTTTCCTAGAGAAAAAGTCTCAGATTCTTTGACATTTTTCCTGTAGAAAATGTCTCAGATTCTCAGACATTTTTTCTACAGAAAAATTCTTAGATTCTTAGACATTTTTCCTATCGAAAAAGTGTCAGATGCTTAATCACTTTTCCTATAGAAAAAGTCTCAATTCTTAGACATTTTTCTATAGAAAAAGTCTCAGATTCTGAGACATTTTGCCTATAGGAAATTGACAGATTCTGAATCATTTTTCATAAAGTAAAAGCCTCAGATTCTGAGACATTTTTCCTAAAGAAAAAGTCTGAGATTCTGAAAAATACTCAGATTCTGAGACATTATTTTTATAGAAAAAGATATTTTTACAGTAGAAAAGGTCTCAGATTTGGAGCATTTTTCTATACAAAAAGTTTCAGGTTGTGTCTCTGAGACATTTATCCTATACACAAAATCTTAGATTTTGAGATAATTTTCCTTAAGAAAAATTCGTTGATTCTGAGACATTTTTCGTAAAAAAAGTATGAGATTCTGAGACATTTTTTTTTCTAGATTGTAAGAAAAATTCTCAGATTCAGAGACATTATTCCTATAGAAAGTTCACAGATTCTAAAACATTTTTCATATAGAAAAGCCTCAGATTCTAAAAAAATTTTTCTATAGAAAAAATCTCAGATTTTGAGACATTTTTCAGATTCAGAGACATTATTCCTATGGAAAATTCTCAGATTCTGAAACATTTTTTATACAGAAAAGAATTTTTTATAGAAAAAGTCTCAGATTCTGAGACATTTTTCCTAAAGAAAAGTTTGATTCTGAGAAAAAGGCCAATATTTTAAGACATTATTCCTATAGAAAAAGTCTTAGATTCTTAGACATTTCTCTTATAGAAAGTTTTAGATTCTGAGACATTTTTTATGAAATAGGCTCGTTCTGACACATTTTTCTAAAAGACAAAGACGCATTTTAATATTTGATTACAATTTACTTACAATTAGGTCCACTTTTTGTGTACATAAAGCTTCAGGTTCTAAGATATTTTTTCATTAGAATCTTAAGTTGAAAAGTTTCAAATTCTAAGAAAAAATTTTCAGATTTTGAGATTATTTTAACAGAAAAATTTTTAATTTCAAAACATTTTTCTTCCAAAAATTTTGGATTCTTGTTTTTCGGATTTTCTTAAGAAGTTTTTTAGTATTGTACTTGTTATTTGATACCAAATCCTGAAATTAGTGAAATCATTTCGGGGGGGCCCGGGCCCCCGGGCCCCCCCCCCCTTAATACGCCACTGTAATAAATCTGAGTGTTGGTTTGTCTGTCTGTCTGTTCCGCAATCAGGAGAGAACGGCTGAACCGATTTAAATGAAATTTTCACCACAGATAGTAAAAACCGAGGCGGGAACTATAGGCTATAAGAGAAAGCGATCGGACAAAGGGGCGTTACATGCCACACCCCTTTTTATTTTATGAAACGTTATTTTCCCTTTTCCGTAATAACGCGTAAACGGCTGAACTGATTTTAATGGAATTTTTAACACAGATAGAACTAACAAAGGCGGAAACTATGACCCACAATAGAGGGCGATCGAAAAAAGGGGGGCGTAAAATGCCACGCCCCTTTGTATTACACTGAAAGTAATTTCTGCCATTTCCGCAATCACACTTAAACGGCTTAACCGATTTTCATGAAATTTTTACAACAGATAGTACTAACCGAGGCGGGAATTATCATTATCATAATATATAAAATGTTTGTGTCGGATACGTGTTACTAAAACTCAAGAACCGCTGGACCGATTGATACCAAAATTGGACAATATATTAGTTAAGTATGGAGCCAGGTCTCTTAAGTTTAATCCCAATAATTGTTGCAATATTAAAATTGTTTGTATTTATGGTTCGATTTGGCTGAAGTACACACAATGTATTTATTAAACAAAAATAAGTTTCCTGATAAATTTGGAATTGGTAGGTGGCACTGTTGTCATTATAATTTATGGTACAAGTTGGCTCAAATTCACATGCTACATTTATTAAAACGAAAATAAGTTTTCTGATAAAATTTGGACCCTGTAGATGGCGCTGGGGTAAAGTTATTAACAAAATTCTTCATTTCAGTGATATTTTAAGACACATGAATGTATATATGTTTCGTCATGAGAAAATTATGTATTATTACGGACCCGATAGGTGGCGCTGGGGAGAAGCTATTAAGATACTCACATCTAAGTCGACCCGGGCAACGCCGGGCGCTACTGCTAATATTAAATATGTATTCTGATCTAAATAATGTCATCAAATTTGAAATTTGTTGCGGCTATTTTAATTTTCAACATATTAAACCTCTGTCTTCCATTCTTGTTGGTAATTTTAGTCCTTCTAAAAATCTCCATAGAAGACCACTAAAACGTGCGTTTAAAGGGTTAAAATGTTTAACAAAAATTTTCCGCATCAAATTTCTCTTAGGGTTGTAAAAGGCTTAAAGTTTGTGATATAGAAGCAAAATGCTAAAAACAGTCAAATTGTAAAGCATCATAAATTAATGGAATTCAAGTCAGAAATTTTAGTCTTGCAAAAATGCGAAATGTCAAAATTGCAATTTTATTTGATTATTTTGCAAATTGTAGCTATTATATTTCTTTTGAAATAAAATGTGATACTTTTTTTGCAACAGCGCATCATATAAAAGGTAAATGAAAAGTGAAAAAGTTGATTTAATGGTTTTAAAAAAAAAAAAGTTGCAATCTTGCACTTTTGCAAGGGTTAACAAATTCTGACGTGTATACCATTATTGTAAAATTGTTTTTTTATCAAAGTAGTGTGAAATAAGTAAAAATCATTTATTAAATCTACTTCTGAGCTAAATACTGAGGGTATTCACTTCAGAAATTTTTTACCCTTGCAAAAGTGCAATATTTTTTTTTTTTTATTTAATATAATTTTTGTTGATGCGACGTTGCAAAAAAAAAGATTTGCAATTTATTTTAATATTAATACAACTGCTTCTATTCACAAAGAAACAATCAAATAAAGTTGCAATTTTGACATTGCGCAATTTTGCAAGACTAAAATTTCTGACGTGAATTCCATTACTATTTATACATGTCTGAAGTGAAATTTGATGGCGGTTCTTTTCCTAGAACATATTAAACCTCTTTCTTCTATTTCATTGGGTAATTTTAGTCTGTTTTTCAAATATTCTCATAAAAATACAAATGTGCGTTTTAAGGGGTTTTTCTTAATTTGTTTAATAAAATTTTTCTAGAAATTATAAAAGTCCTAAAAATCGTGCGACATGAGCAAAAAGCTTAAAAAAGTTAAATGTAAAGTATCTTTGGTTTAAAGGTTATAGGATCGATTCCCACAAGAGACCTTCGTCTGGTTCTGCTACAATAGTCATTGATACTATTTCTCGGTTAGATAAAATTAGATATTATTTGTAATAAATTTACGGAAATTATAGTGGGAAAATAGTTTTCCTTTGATTAGAATGTAATTCAATAAATAATAAAACTTCTCACAATTAAAAAATTTTATGTAAAAAAATACATTTATTTGTCAAAAATTTATACAAAAGAAAACATTATAGCTAAATTAAATGGAAAATAGGTAATTTAAAATTCAAATTATTAAAAAAAAAATCTTATGTTAATGAAAAAAAAGGCAAGAACTGGCTAAAATTAAGATTTAAATGAACAATTTACAAATATCAAAAATTTTATGGAACACATTTTAAATCAAAATTTTAGTTTTCGTATGATTTATAAATTGTAGTTTAGCCAGATCTCGTGCAGTCTTAAAAACTAAGAACGATATTTTATACATTATTTTGTTTTTTAAATGTTAAGATTTACAAAAACGAAAGTATTTTAATTTCAAAGCCGAAAGTTGTGCTTAAACTTTAGGTGCCTCAAATCGGAAAAAAAGTAGAAAAATTGTAAAAATTTGGCAATTGTAAGAAAAAACTACCCAGGCAGAAACTGCCTACCGTTCCAAAGAAAAAGTCTCGGCAAAGCACTTTATTTTTTGTGTAGAAGGTAGTATGAATTCGAAAAAGTGCTTTGCAAGAGCTTTGCCAATGTTTTTCTATTAAAATCCGTTCAAAGTTTAAATTTTTTATTAAAATTTATTAATTTTCGTAACAATTGGAATATTTAGTATTTCCCTGCAGGATAAGTGGCCGGTCCTTGATAGTTCTTGTGATATGTCACTTAGACACAATGACCTACATATTACAAACTTGACACCTTTTATATAAAAACGCCTGTTTCTTTCGTAAAGAAGTGTCTTAAACTCCGGATACATCACATGTAAAATGTCACTGGGCCTATCCCTTTGGAACACTACCCGATTCGGTTCAATACACCACTTCTTTTTCGGGACTTTTCCAAAAAAATTTCTAAAAGCATTTTTAATAAATTTTTTATTCCAAAACGCAACGAAAATTGCAAACAATTTTTTCCGGGACCTAATTAATTAGTCAATAAATTTTTTATCCTAATTTAATAAATTTCTTTATTCAAATAAACACACTCAAAAAATTATGTTAGTAAAATGAACTGAAAATGTCAGTTAAAATAACTACTTTGTAAGTTGTTTTGGGGTCAACTACTTTTTCAGTTAAATCAACTAACAATGTTAGTTATTTTAACTGACAAAAAACAACTGACTTATGTAGTAAAAACTACTAACATTTGTAGTCAAAACAACTAAAATGTAGTAAAAATAAAATAATCAATAAATAATTTTTTTTTTCAAAAAAATTTGAAGACCAAATTTTTTCAAAGTTTTTTTAAAAAAAGTTGTGAAAAATAAAAAAAAAAGGAAAATTTATTTTTATTTTTTGGAAAAAAACTGAAAATTTTTCAGAGATAAAAAAAAATAAAATTAACTACTTTAAATAACTGTTACTACATCACAGTACTTTTTTGTTAGTTATTCAAAAAAACTACTTAAAATAACTAACAGAAATAGTTGTTTGATATTTTTCATACAAAAACAACTGACTTTGAAGTTGAAAACAACTAACTACTGTAAAATATACAAACAACTAACATGTAGTAACTTACATAATTTTCTGAGTGCACCAAAAAAAGTTGTGTCTTATGGACTTCTAGAATTTTGATACGTCCCATTTATGTTTTGTTCTAAAAGTGCTATAATAGTACCATATTTTTTGTTTTTAAAGCGCTTTCAAAGCGCTTTTAAATAGCAACGGCATACCGTTTACCGTGGTTATCATTTTGGACGCTGGGGGAGTACTAAACTGTGATGCTTTCCCAGCACACAAGCGACCATCAAAGGTACTTTGCCAGCGCTTTCCCGTTCGTATTTTTCTGCCTGGGTATTAAAACATAACTTAAATTTCACTTTGTCTCTACAATTTAAATGTTTCTGAAATCAGCTTTCACATAATTTTTAGCATTGCCAATTATATGGAGCTAATATATTTTTTTCACGAACACAATACTTTTCTTGGCGTAAAAACTCACAAGCATATTTAATTTACAAACGAAATAATTTAAAAAATAAAATCCTTAAATAATAGAATTTAACAAAAAAAAAATTAACAGTCGATAAGAATAAAATGTTTTTAAAAAATCTTAATAGTAAAAAAAATTGAAAAAGTGTTTCTGAATTAAATTTGATGTGGAAATTAGGTTGGCTATTCATTTTTTTTTTTGAAATTTTATGATCTTAAAGGCTTCGACACAATGTTGGAGTACTCTGTACTACAGAGTACCATCTCTAAAAATAGAGAAGACATCATACAAAAAATGTGTAAGTGTGAAAGAGAAAGAAGCAAAATCCACTCTCTGGCACAGAGTACTCCGTCATTGTGTATTCAGCTTAAGACATATAGAACTTCGAAATATTAGCATTTAACATAATTAATAAAAAATTCTTAAATTTAAAGAAAATTGTAGCAATATTTGTCAAAGTTTAAATAGAAATTACAAAAAATCAATTGCAATCATTTGAATTTCATTGATCTTCTTCAAATTTCAAAATATTTGTTTGTATATCTTCTTCGAATTTCAATTGATCTTTTTCAAATTTCACTTATTACTTTTCGACATTCTAGGGAAATGTCAGAAATTCGAAAAATATCAATTGAAATGTACCATTCATGGCGCCTTTTGATCAAAGTTTTGGTTTTAAGAAAATGTTCACCAAAAACTCTAAACTTTGATAAAACGACGCCATGGGTTGAAATGTTCTGATTTGGTTAAAATTAAGTTTAAATGAAAATCTGTCTCAAGCTCTATGAACAAATTTTGAATTTTTTTTTGGCAAATGCAAATGGTGATATCTCGAAAACCGCTCGACCAATTTCAGTATATATATCGCAGGATAATTTTTTTTTTTTTTTAATTTTTCAAAAATCCAAAATATTGGTGGAAATTGTCCAAAAATTCTAAACTTTGATCAAAGGGCGCTACGGGTTAAAATTATCGGATTTGGCTCCAATTAAGTTAAAATTAAAGACTGTTTCAAGCTCTATGAAAGGGTCAAGGAAATGAAATTTTGAGATTTTTTTTTTTCATTCTTGGACGTAGAAATATACCGTGATTTTTGCAAATTTCAAATAGCGATATCTTGAAAATCGTTCGACCGATTTAAATTTTTTTTGTTGGTATTAATCCCCTGGGACCAATTGCAGGATTTTTAATTAACTTCTTCTGACATAAAAATGTTTCATTTGATTAACAAACATTTACAAAAAAAAAACTGAAAAATGGGGTTTTATAGATTAGTCTACACCATTTAGAGATGTAATTCGTAAAGGATCTATTGTAATTCGAAGATTCCATTTGTAATTCGAAGATTCCATTTGTAATTCGAAGATTCTACTTGTAATTCGACTACTCTATTTTCAATTCAAAGATTCCAATTGTAATTCGAAGATTCCAATTGTACTTCGTAAAAGATCAATCGTAACTCGTAAAATATGAATTGTAATTTGTAAAAAAATAATTGTAACTCGTAAAAGATCAATTGTTATTCGAAAAAGAGCAATTGTAATTCGTAAAAGATCAATTGTAATTCGTAAATGATCAATTGTAATTCGTAAAAGATCAATTGTAATTCCAAAAAGATCAATTGTAATTCCAAAAAGATCAATTGTAATTCGTAAAAGATCAATTGTAATTCGTAAAAGATCAATTGTAATTCGTAAAAGATCAATTCTAATTCGAATTTTTAATTATTATTTTGTTTTACGCCTTTAAAAACATTTTTTGTTGATTTACTCGTTCGTTTTCGAATTACAATTGGAGTCTTCGAATCACAAATGGAATCTTTGAATTACAAGTAGAATCTTCGAATTACAATTGATCTTTTACGAATTACAATTGCTCTTTTACGAATTACAATTGATCTTTTTCGTATTACAATTGATCTTTTACGAATTACAATTGATCTTTTACGAATTAAATTTGTAATCTTCGAATTACAAATGGAGTATTCGAATTACAAGTAGATTCTTCGAATTACAAATGGAATCTTCGAATTACAAATGTAATCTTCGAATTACAAGTAAAATCTTAGAAATACAATTGATCTTTTACGAATTTACATCTGAAAATGGTGTAGTTTTCCAAGGGATCACTCTTTTCCCCTAGTTCGATTTTGCCCATTTATGAACTTAACCTGCCTATAAGCATAAGACAAATTCGTGCCAGGTATCAAGCTCTTTTTTTTGTCTTGAATCGTGCTTTCCACAGACAGACGGGCGGACATCAAAATAATGTCTTCAAATTTCATAAGGAACTTCAATTAATTTTTTTACAAATTCAATTTAAAAATGTTTGTATGTACAATAAAAAAATCTCCACAAATTGAAGTGCCAACCCTAGTTAATAATAGTATGTACATTTTATAGTGTATTCAAAAAAAACTATTACTGTTCTAGTAAACGTTTATATTCGGCGAGTATTTGTTCCTCTTGTACCAATGGTAAATCCAAATAATCTTGTTCATTATCGGTGATTTCTTCGGTAAATCTATTGTAAGCTTTTAAAGATTCCATTTCTTTTTGTGCTTTATCCAAAGCTTTAGTGATTATTGAATTGGCACCGGATGATGTAGAGGGTCCTCCAAAATTTCCAGCAACACTGGCAGCAGCAGCAGTCATACGTTCCATGGCAGCCATTAATTCAGTTTCATTACCATGAAGTTTTATCAGAAACTCAATAGCTTTATCTAAACTATTTTGTGTAGTTTCCAAAGCAACACGAGACATATCTTCGTTAAAGCCTAATTGTGATAGTTGAGCCAATATATCACTATCAGCTGTTTGGGCAGGCGGAAGATTACGACGTAATTCATCAGAATTCGTTTGCAATATATCTAACTAGAAATGAAAGGGTAAAATACATTGAAGTATGAATTTATATACACATTTTTAGTAGTTTAAATAGAAAAGAATTTCTTACTGCTTTTGGTACATCATTTTTGGTACGTTTTAAGGCCTCCACTACTATATCTCTGGCAAAACCCATTTCCACTAACGTACAAACACTACGTGGATTAACCCAATCTTTATCCTTATTATTATTGGATTTTAGTTTTTCATTGACCTGACGTTCTTGCTTTGATTTCATACGAGCATCTTTTAATTTCTCTTTTCTTTCGTGTATA
This sequence comes from Pegoplata infirma, assembly GCA_963921195.1. Lineage (NCBI taxonomy): Eukaryota > Metazoa > Arthropoda > Insecta > Diptera > Anthomyiidae > Pegoplata > Pegoplata infirma. The sequence goes on from OY992540.1 coordinate 146,474,124, forward strand.
AAATTAATGGCCTGTCCCAGATCTCCACTGCAGGCCCGTAATGCTAAACGAGCCTCAAATGGTTCATAACCCATTTCTACTAAGGATGAGACCAATGTATCATCAACTTTAAGACCTCCCAGTTCACTTTCGGCTATAACAAATTTTTCATACGCTTCATTACGTCGATTTTGATGAAACAGCACAACTCCCTGCAGTAAATGTAAACGCATTATGAGTGCTTTTTCTGGACAGGCATTACCTTTTAGTGCTAGAAGACGCTGTAAATTTTCACCATACGAACGGCGAAAACTTTTATCGCATAATTCTAAGCGTCTTTGGGCATCAGGTAGCTGTGTAACATTCTGAAAGTGTATAGAAAATAATTGAAAACTGAAGTGAATTTTGGATAATGCTGAGAGTGATGTATGGGTGATACCTCTTTATTCACGCTTCACGAACATACGATTTAATTTTAAAAAACAATAATTTTTTCGTTGTAAAATTCACGCCTATTCACGATCAATTTTTCGCGGCCAAGCACGATGGTAAGTTTTTTTTTAATGTCACGATTACGGAAGCACCTGCACCAAGCAGAGATTACGAAATTTTTGCTTAATCCGCGATGTGGGTGCCTAAGAATTTTTTTTGATTTTAATAAGACTTCGGGGGAGGCAGTTGGAGTTCCATCAGAAGGTTTTCCATTATAGCATAATTTTTTAAAGTGGCTTAACTCAGAGACATCGCTAATAAAGTTACGATTTCGCGGTTTTTTATTCGCGCCCAAGCACGATGGTAAGTTTTTTTTTCAGTCTCACGATTACGAAAGAACCTGCACAAAGCAGAGATTACGAAATTTTTTCTTAATTCGCGATGTGGGTTCCCAAGGATTTTTTTGATTCTTATAAGACTTCGGGGGAGGCATTTGGAGTTCCAGCAGAAGGTTTTTCACTATAGCATAATTTTTTAAAGTGGCTTAACTCAGAGAAATTGCTAATAAAGTTACGATTTCACGGTTTTTTATTCGCGCCCAAGCACGATGGTAAGTTTTTTTTTCACGCTCACGATTGAAAGAACCTGCACCAAGCAGAGATTACGAAATTTTTGCTTAATTCGCGATGTGGGTTCCCAAGGATTTTTTTGATTCTTATAAGACTTCGGGGGAGGCATTTGGAGTTCCAGCAGAAGGTTTTCCATTATAGCATAATTTTTTAAAGTGGCTTAACTCAGAGAAATCGCTAATAAAGTTACGATTTCGCGGTTTTTTATTCGCGCCCAAGCACGATGGTAAGTTTTTTTTTTTCAGTCTCACGATTACGAAAGAACCTGCACCAAGCAGAGATTACGAAATTTTTGCTTAATTCGCGATGTGGGTTCCCAAGGATTTTTTTGATTCTTATAAGACTTCGGGGGAGGCATTTGGAGTTCCAGCAGAAGGTTTTTCACTATAGCATAATTTTTTAAAAATTGCTTTAACTCTAAATAATCGCTAATTAAGTTACGATTTCGCGATTTTTATTACTTAAAAGTTCTTTAATTCGAGAAAAAAAAGTTTCTGCAATATTTTTGAATGTGATCTTATCTACACAGGGAAGACCTATTTTTCCAAATAGATAACATAAAAAAAACATGGTTGCCTAGAAATAAGAAATGTGTCATTTTTGGGGTTTTTATTTCGACCGCGATACGTAAGGGTAAGGAAACATTTCGTCGCTGCGCCTAAAAATGGAGTCATGTGTAGTTTTTTTAAATTTTTTTTATTACATCGTTATGATTCCCTATTGGTCATACGTTTACTCACTAAACCGTTATTTGATATCTTGATTGGTTCAAAAGTTAGTAAAAGGAGCTATGTGTTCGTCATACTAAAAAAAGGTCTGAAAAGGAGTTATGTGTTAAGCTACACATACCTTTTTTTGATAAAAAAGTAACAGAACGTGACAAAATGGACCACTTTTTTAGTAATATGAGGTTCACAGATAGCATCCAAGTATTTTGAATGAATTGTTCAAGATTTTTTGCAAAATATTTGCAAATTTTCATCCTCTTATCTAAATCCTAAATGGCGGGTAATAAAGCCTTGTGAAAGCAATTAAATCATTGACGGCGGAAAATTTTAGTATCTAAAGTACAGCATCTTTCACAGATGTCAATTTATGTCGAAGCTCTTGAATATTTACAAGAAAAATAAAAAATTAGCACCAGTTTTGCGAAAAATCTGTTGTTCGCTGTTTAGTGAAGAGTTTTTAAATATCAAAATTTTAAGGACCTTGTCTAACTAATGTGCTTTAAACCGCCAACAAACTATATTTAGTCTTTGTCCCTCTCGAAAAGAAATTAACAATAAGAATAGTTTCATAAGCAAAAGGAGTTATGTGTAAAAAATATTTCCATTTCTTTAAATTTTGTTCCAAAAAGTACTTAAAAAAGGAGTTATGTGTATGTTTTTTGAAAATTTCTGCACCACTGGAAAACCGCTAAATGTTTCATAATTTTTTTGCAGTATGTGGATAGCATATCGGTACAAGAATTTTTTGTAGAACAAACTTTAAAAAATTATCGCGAAGGGACGAAAATAAACAGTTTTTTTGCTCTCCTGAACACTTGCCCCAAAACACATGACTCCATTTTTAGGCGCAGCGACGATTTGATTTTCACGAAAATTTTATAGAGTTGTTTTGAAACCCAACAGAAACTTTTTGAACCCCTTTCAGCTAGCTATACCATTTACAGATGTAATTCAAAGAAGATCAATTGTAATTCGAAAATTCAAAGATTCCATTTGTAATTTAAAAATGTTACTTGTATGTAATTCGAAAATAATACTTGTAATTCGAAGATTCCATTTGTAATTCGAAGATTCCATTTGTAATTCAAAAATTCAAATTATAATTCGAAAAACATCATAAAAGATACGCTTTAAATCTACACCATTTACGTATGTAATTAAAAATTGTACTTCTAATTCAAAGATTCCATTTGAAAGAAATAAAAGGGCTATTTCCCCTTTCTCTTTAATCGGACGATATCTATTATATCTAATCTAGTCTAATCTAATAGATCTAATCTAATAGATCTAGATTAGAGATTTGTCTTAAATTTTGAGATCTAATCAGACGAAATTACTGTTTAAATCTACACCATTTACGGATATAATTCGAAAATTCTACTTGTAATTTAAAGATTCCATTTGTAATTCAAAGATTCCGTTTGTATTTCGAAAATTCCATTTGTAATTAAAAAATTTCAATTGTAATTCGTAAAAGCTCAATTGAAATTCGAAATAGATTAATTGTAATTCAAAAAAGATCAAATTTAATTCGAAAGAGATCAATTGGAATTCGAAAAATATCAATTGTAATTCGAAAAATATTAATTGTAATTCGAAAACATCAATTGTAATTCGAAAACATCAATTGTAATTCAAAAATGATCAATTTTGATTTGAAATAGATGAATTGGAATATACTTGTAATTCAAAGATTCCATTTGTAATTCGAAGATTCCGTTCGTATTTCGAAAATTGCATTTGTAATTTAAAAATTTCAATTGTTATTCGAAAAAGCTCAATTGTAATTCGAAATGGATCAATTGTAATTCGAAAAAAGATCAAATGTAATTCGAAAGAGATCAATTGTAATTCGAAAAAGATCAATTGTAATTCGAAAAACATCAATTGGCATTCGAAAAAGATCAATTGTAAAAAATAGACAAATCCGGTAATCACCATTAAATTTCTTGGAGATCAGATAATAAAAAAATAATTTTTGTAAAAAACTTTTTCTTAAAAAAATATTTTTATGATTTTTTTTTAACATTTATTAGCATTTACTCCTCAAATAAATGTGATATAGCAAAAACAGCAAAAACTTGCAAAAACATCAAAATTTTATTTTTGTATGTAGTTTTTGTAAAAAAAAAAAATTAAATTGCAATTTATTTGCTAAAGATGATTATAGCCAAAACTTGGAATCACCCATTTTATTTAAAACAAAAACCATTGTGCTCTTTTAGGGGTTTCACTTTCACCAATTGCATTATTTGAGGTGAGAGCATTATTTGAGGTGAGAGTTCCCATTGAAAAGTTAAACGAAATCGTTGATCTCAGCCCAACGACCCTTTTCGTAGACAAAAATAGAGCGCTTCGGTGCTGATTGAGATGCGATGTGGGGAAATTGTCGAAAGTATTACAAAACTGCCCTTCAACCATAGAAAAAAATAGAAGTGTAACAGAGTCGTATTTCGCTTGAAAAAGTATTAGTGACAGCACATTATGTAACTTTTGACGTTTAATAAAAACAATGCAACATAAAGGAGAACAACAACAAAGAAAACAACAAAAGAAAAAACAAAAGGTTTTAAACTATCAATAGTGCGTATTATCTTTAAAAAAAAAACGTTGAATAAAGCAAAATAAATAATAAATTTAATTAAATGAAAGACAAATTCCATTTTTTATAAACAAAGAATCTAATTTGATATTAAATACGTGTGAGATGAGGAAGAACAAGCATTTTGCCACCATATTGGAAAATACATCAAATACAACACTGCGTACCTTCTAATCTTTTCTATGCCTTCAACACACGGAACGTGTGTTGGTTCATTCAAGAGTTGCACAAGGTGATTGTACACTCAAAAAATTATAACGGTAGATTCCACTACAAAAGACAGTTAAAACAACTACATTTGTTGTTGTTTAGGCGTCCACTTCATTTTACGGTAAATCAACCAAAAATTGTTGTTGTTTTTAACTATTGATTAACAAATACAAAAAACGGGAAAGTTACTTCAAATTACAGTTGTTTTTACTGTAACTCAAATTGTCGAAATTTTTTTATTAACAAAAAAACTTCATGACATAAAAATTGTTAAAATTGTTTGGTAATAATTCCTGCTACATCTGACACTTCCAATTCGTTCAACACATCCGTTTTTTATTTTTTTTAAAGACTAAAAAAAACTACATAAAACAACCGTTACTACAACGTAGCACGAATGACATATATAAAGGATTGAGAAGAACGACAGAAATCGGTGTGTACTAATTAGAGTGTGTACTTCATACACACTCTAATTAAAATGATTTCAGTTTCCTACTATAAATTGGGTAAATTTACACAAAATGTGTAGTTTTACCAAAAAATTATTGGAAATTTACACATTTACAGTAGTATATTATTTGAATTTGTTGAAATTTACCCAATTTATAGTAGGAAACTGGACTCATTTGTTTAGAGTGCACTCTAAAAAACGCATGTAAACTTACTATTATAAATTGGGTAAATTTTTGTTGAATAGCACGCATTATGTGTTAATATAAACACTAAATGCGTATAATAAATTCAAACCAATTAAACACAGCAAATTAAAAATATTATCCGTTAATTCAAATATTTTACACACAAATGAGTAAAAAAAATTGTCGAACAACATACCTACACACATGTTAAATAACTAAAACGCCAGATAAAAGTATAAGCTTCCGTAGCGTAGTGGTTAAGAAGTGTACTTTCAAATCAGAAGGTGGCGAGTTCGATGCTGGCTGGCGCCGTATGTTTTTTTTTGTTATATTTTATTCACCTCTTTTTTATTTAAATTAACCACATGTGGTCAATTTATTCAATTTACACATTCAGAGTAAAATTACCCAATTTATAGTAGGAGTCCAGTTTCCTACTATAAATTGGGTAAATTTCAACAAATTTTGATTAGAGTGTACAAAAACAACTGAAATTGTAGTTGAAAACAACAATTACTACTTACTACAAAAATTCTAAACGCTTTGTGTGTATCAAATTACACATGATGTGTGTAATTTTCCTATTTACACACACATAGAAAAAAATTACCCAATTAACACACTTGGGACTAGGGTTCTATAGTCGAAAAGTCGAAAAGTCGATTAATCGACTTTTTGTATGAAAAAGTCGAAAAGTCGAAATCGATTTTTTTGTTCTTAAAAAGTCGAAAAGTCGACTTTTGCTTTCGACTTTTTCGACTTTTTTCGTTTTTTTTTTTTTGATTTTTTTTTACTTTTGATAGATGAAAAAAATTTCTTTCTTCTAAAAAAAATTTCAAATGAGAGCCGAGTTTAATAAAAACTGAAGCTATTGGTATTTCCATGTATTTTGTATGTGAAGCAAAAATGTCAATGCCAAATTCAAGAGTTAGAAATTGTTAAGTGCAACATTTGCCAATATTTTTGATTATTGTAAACACCTCAGTGATAGGGTTCTATAAATCGAAAGTCGACTCTTTTGCTTTCGATTTTTTCAACCTTTTCCACATTTTCGATTTCTTTGACTTTTTTTGATAAATAAAATACAACCAAAAAAAATAGCACCTAAATGCTTACAACAAGTCAAAACTAAACTTTTATTTACAAAAAAATCGACCTTTTAATAGTTGGAAAAGGTCGAAAAAAGTCGAAAAGTCGAAAAAAGTCGAAAAAAGTCGAAAAGTCGAAAAAAGTCGACTTTTTAAATAGTCGAAAGGTCGAAAAGTCGACATTTTAAAATTTGAAAAAAGTCGAAAAGTCGAAAAATCGACTTTTTAGAAATTGAAAAAAGTCGAAAAGTCGAAAAGTCGACTTTTTGTTGCGACTATATAACCCTACTTGGGACCTGAGCATTGAGGCACTATTTTTTTCAAGTAAAATGGGAAGGGAATGATAAGGGAACAATTTCGTAGTATATATTGTGTAAATTTTAAAATTTTTTATTCAAATATGTAAACGCCAATTTTTGTAACGGATGAATCAAAAATCTTTATAGCGCGTTCTGGGGCAACAATCTTAATCGGCCGATCAACAATTTAACAAATTCAATGACGGATGTAATGAAATAAACATTTTAATAAAACAATAGCACTTACCTTAAGGCACAAGTAACACCAAACAATATCCAAATTAACTAAAGCATAATTATCAACGGATTGTAAAAAATTTGAACTACACGTTATAAATTTCTCATCGGCTTCCAATAACAATACCAGCGCTTCGTCATAATGTTCACGTTTAATGGCAGCACGAGCTTTTTCATAATAGCCCAATGCCATTAAGAGAGCACGATTTTCAGCTGGAGGCAGAAATACAGGATTACCATCTTGATCTTCCATTTCAAATAATTGACGACTTGAATCCACTATCGATTCAACATCCATTTTAATTTTTCGTATACGATCGTACATTGCATCTTCTTGATTTTGTTCACTGGCAGTGTCAACTTCACTAACAATGACCATTAATTGTTGATTGTTTTTAATATCTTGTAAATCCAGCGTTATATCGGGATTAATAATTTTACCAGCCGATATACATTTAATACGACTGGAATCTACTATATCTAAAGATTTAGCTACAATAGCTTGTAATTCACTGCCTAATGCCTTTAATGGGCATTTAACTTCAATTATATTTTGTGTACCCTGTTGGTTATTAATACGCCGGACACTAAAAGTTGCCAAACCTGAAATGAAAGGAAATAAAAATATTATAAGTTAGTCAAGATACACTAGTTTACATCCAAAATGCGCAAAAAACCGCGAATATTTTTTTAGTTGTATGTAATATGGATCAATAAACTCAAACATTTCATCGAAAAAAATTTTATACAGATACATTTTTTTTAATAAATTTTTTTAAGTTTTTTGGAGGTATTTTCACTATTTTCCCTATAACTCGCGATTACAAATTAAAATTAATCAAATTTGCAACAAAACCGACACACATTATTTTCCAAACAGTTCATTAGATTACGTGCGATAGACAACCATATTAAAAAATACTTTTTGATTTTTTGATTTTCTTATTCAGAGTCTTACTTGCCAGCCCTGGCACTGGTGGTAAAAGAGCACATGTATTTTTTGAAAGAAGTACTCTTTTGCTACATTGCACAGTGGTCGGAGCTGTATGGAGACGGCGGCCAAAAATACTTCCAGCATAGGTATCATCGTGAAACTTCGGTCACGGCTTTTTAAATATGTCAGAACTATTTAATGATAAAATGGGAGTGGTTGATGACTCATAACCACCCCCCACCCTCTACCGTACCCAAGCATCCACATTCACCCCACGTAAGAAAAACGAAACTTTGTTTTTAATTCATAACTTTTTTACAAGACTAGTTTAAAAAAGAAAAAATATTTGTGGTATTCAGAGTCTTGCTTGCCAGCCCTGGCACTGGTGGTAAAAGAGCACTTTTCAAATTTACTTTTCAAAATACATGTATTTTTTGAAAGAAGTACTCTTTTGCTACATTGCCAGGGGTGGCAACAAGACTCTGAATACCACTATTGACTTATTGAATATAAAATAATATGTAATAAAAAATTGTGAAAAGGTTAAGGGGGGTTGTTACTAAAAAACAGCCTTAATATTGACAATATTTAAACAGCTTTAAAAAAAAAAATTCACAATATTTTTTAATTCTGTTTTTTTTTATACGAAAGACAAACATCGTTATATTTTAAAAAGTTTTTACAACTCAAATCTTGGTCAAATATAATTGCCAGGGTTGCCGACCAATTGTGGGATGCTTTTTTTAAAGGATAAAATTGACTGTAGTTGTACAGCAAAAACTACTGATCCGATTTTGATGATTTTTTTTTTTTTTTGATTTGTAGATTATTAAAATCTCAAGTACCTATCGTGCCCATATTTCATTATTTTGATCTAATTTTTTTTTTTTAATTAATGAAAAAAAAGAAAAATTTTCAATTTTTTCAGTTAACATTAGCATAACTTCAAAAAAAAAAAAAATTTTAAAAAAAACTGTCACGATAAGTGCTAGAAAAATTGATGCTTCAGTTCTAAGCGATATAACTTTACTAACATTTGGTTGCATAATTGATGAATTCTTTTTTAATGTTTCAAATCGCAAATCATCAGCAGCTTAAACATCAATTTCTGCTATTCGTCGTCGTTTTGTCCTGCTTGAACACTCTACGATAGCATTTTTGCCAAAATTTAATTTTTTTTTGAAATTATACTTTAAGCGTGTTTCTAATTGACTTTCTTCTAATGTGTTGCCCTCATTTTTAGTATAACTTTTTACGATATCCTTTACTTTTCGAGCTTTTTTAGCATTTTTACCTCTTTTTAAGCACTAAATATCAAAAATATGTGAGCGCAAAAGTTTGCAATTATAACATGTGCCAATTGCAAAAACTCTTTAAATGTTAAAAACTCTTTAAGAGCTGTTTAGACGATACGTATTTTCGGTAAGATTTGTCTTTTCGGAGTATGTTTAATTTTGATCCGCTTGTAAAATCATTTTTTGTATACTTTCAAAAGATGAAGAAAACCATCCGTATGTCGCATTATAACAATTTATTTATTTTGGCTGTGTTAAAGCTGTCAAAACAAGTGTTTTGTTCAGACATTTTTGACAGGTCGTTGTACAAGTCTGCTGGTCTAAACTACCCTTAATAATGATAAAATTAAGAAAAAAATAAAATTAAAAGTCCGTGAAAAAGAAAATAAACAATCACATTTATTTACTTATAACAATACCAGAGCAACGCGAAAATAAATCAACAAAACATCACACAAAAATTCAAAGTTTGACATCCAAAACAACGAGGCCGTTTTGATCTGTGGGAGATAACTCAAAGACATGCAAAAATATGCAGCTGATATTACAAATTTTAGAATCTTGAAATATTAACTAATAAACCAAAAAAAAATCCGATTGGAGATTTCAGGGGGGAACACAACTAAAACTCTATTTGGAATTTCAATATATTGACGGACAAACACTAACAATGACACTGGAGAGATATTAATTTTATAAAAACTCCAGAAAAAGCTAAACACATTGTAATTATTTTAAAATTTAGTTAATACCTTCTAATTCAGTATTCATTTCGCTTTTCTTCAACAAAAATTTTTTTATATGGTTTTAATTAATTAAAAGTTGAACCTAATTTTCCACTTTTTCACACTGCAAAAACCAACTGTTAACTCGTCATCTCTTTTGAAGCCTTTCTTAAAGAGTACAGTTGGTATAAAACAAAAACAGCTCAAAATTTTAAAACGTTGTTTTTATTAGAAATAGAGATGACACATTTGGTGACAAAATTTTGACTTTGATTTTTTTATTTTTGGCCAATGGGATCGACCAGTGTGCATTGCCATGTCTGCCAGCAAGACTCTGAATACCTCTATAGTGGTATTCAGAGTCTTGCTTGCCAGCCCTGGCACTGGTGGTAAAAGAGCACTTTTGCTATTTTGCCAGGGCTGGCAACAAGACTCTGAATACCTCTTATGTATTTTGAAAAGTAATTTTGAAAAGTGCTCTTTTACCAGTGACAGAGCTGGCAAGCAAGACTCCGAGATATAAGGAAAATAGTAAAAAAAACTCCAAAAAACGCTAACAACTTTTTTTAAAATTACTAAATCTCTGAAAATTGTTTTTAAAAATTTTTTTGAGTATATATGGGGCATTCTATGTCAATTCGGACACTTTGAAATTTTTTTTTTTTAGATTTTCCCAATTTGTTTACAGTTTTTAGTACCCTTCGAAAACTCCTTCGTGGTAAATTTTCAGATTTTTTTGATGACCCGTTCAAAAGATATCGAATTTTTAAAAATTGGTAGTTTGTTCCTTTACTCAAACTTCTTTTCCTCATAACTTCTTCAATAATAGTCTAAATTTCAAATTTTGTTTTCAAAATTTTTGTTTTTTTACGTACTTAAAAAAAAAAATCCCAAAAAATTATTAAAAGCGCTCTAGTATGCGATTTTTAAGTTTTAAAATTTAAATCTCATTTTTGAAAATGTTTGTACTCTTCGATTTTTTTTAAATTTTTTTGTGTAAAACTTCTATCGATTCTACAAATTTTTTGCCCAGGAGGATCGTGGGATAACGATTATTACTATTTTTTAAATTTTTTTGAAAAAATTTTATTGTAATTTTCCACTCTGAAAATCATTTCTACTGCTCCAATGGTGCGTCATAGAGGGGTCATTTATGAGACCGACCCCCATTAATTTTTAAGTCTTAACATTTCTTTGGAACAAACTAATACCCTATCTCCAATTTCTAAGGGGGCTCCCACACAAAACGATATTTTTTAAAATTTGCTCCAACCGCTCTAATTGCCCTAATAGTGCTCTTAGAGCAACAAAATGTATGACCCACAATATATTTTTAGTCCAAACATTTTCTCTGAACACACCTACCCTCTATCTCTAATTGTTAAGGCGGTCCCCATACAATTTTTTTTTATTTTTTGTAAATTTGTTTTATTTAATCAGCTTCTACCGGTCCAATGGTGCGTCCGCGAAAGGTCATTAGTGAGACCAACCCCCATTTATTTTTTCCATACAACATTTTTTTAAAACATACCTACGCCCTATCTCCACTCCCTAAGTAGGCTCCCATACAAAAAAGAGTTGGAGCAAATTTTATAAAAATGTAATTTTGAATGGAAGCCTACTTAGGGAGTGGAGATAGGGCGTAGGTATGTTTTACAAAAATGTTGGAGGGTAAAAATAAATGGGGGTCGATCTCACTAATGACCCCTCTCGGACGCACCATTGGACCGGTAGAAGCTGATTAAATAAAACAAATTTACAAAAAATAAAAAAAAAATTGTATGGGGACCGCCTTAACAATTAGAGATAGAGGGTAGGTGTGTTCAGAGAAAATGTTTGGACTAAAAAAATATTGTGGGTCGGTCATACATTTTGTTGCTCTAAGGGCACTATTAGGGCAGTTAGAGCGATTGGAGTTAATTTAAAAAAATGAGTACAAACATTTTCAAAAATGAGATTTAAATTTTAAAACTTAAAAATCGCATACTAGAGCGCTTTTTAGAATTTTTTGGATTTTTTTTTTAAAAGTACGAGAAAAAACAAAAATTTTGAAAAAAAAAAAAAATTTAAATTTGGACCATTATTGAAGAAGTTATGAGTAAAAGAAGTTTGAGTAAAGGAACAAACTACCAATTTTTAAAAATTCGATATCTTTTGAACGGCTCATCAAAAAAATCTGAAAATTTACCACGAAGGAGTTTTCGAAGGTTTCTAAAAACTGTAAACAAATTGGGAAAATTTAAAAAAAAAAAATTCAGTGTCAGATTTGACATGGAATGCCCCATATATAAAAAATAAAAAAAAATATTCACGTTTCGTTCGCAGATTTTTTTTTAATTTCAATTTAAACTAGTGTAATAAAATAATTTTTCTCAATTCTATACCCATTGTAAAACTATAACGGTACTATCATTAGAAAAAGTAATCAAAACAAGTAAGAAAATTATAGTCGGTCACGACCGACCATAAAATACCCTACACCAGAGTTTCCCGGAAAATGGGTCCCAAGTTCAAACATGGACTGATTAGATCTATATTTTGTCAAATCTTTAATAAGTGTAAAAAGCACTCACTAATCAAATTTGGGACCTAAGTCCAAAAATGGTCCGATGATAATCAGATTTGATAAGGTTATTAAAGTACGCGTTTAACATACACAAACAGAATTTTAATTAAATATTTTCTATTTTCATGAAATTTGAGAGATTTATGTGAAAATCGGGAAGGTGGTTTGTATGGGGGCTACAATAAGAACTGGTTCGATTTCTTTAAAATTTGGAATGGTGATTTGTGTTGATAAAACATGATTACCTGCCAAATTTCGAATAGATACCTGTTAAAATGCGTCTATTAGAGTCATTTGAGCCAAAACTAAAGAGGACCTTTGTATGGGGGCTAGGTCTAAATATGGACCGATTTTTTCCAATTTCAATAGGCTTCGTCCTTGGGCCAAAAGAGGCTTAAGTTTCAAATTTCAAGTCAATTGATTAAGAATTGCGACCTGTATCGTGTTTACACCGTTTACATGGACAGACGGACGGACGGACGGACAGACGGACGGACATCGCTAAATCGACTCAAAAAGTGATTCTAAGCCGATCGGTATACTTAAAAGTGGGTCTAGGACCAATATTTCGGGTAGTTACAAACATCAGCACAAACTCATTATACCCTGTACCACAGTGTGGTGTAGGGTATAAATATGTAAACAAACATAAAACCCCTTGACTTCAACAACTCCAAATAATAAAGCAACCCAACAAACAAAGAAATAAAATGAAGATTTCCAATAGCATTTTATTGGAGAAAAATGGCTATTGTTGCAAAAACTGTGTTCGTATTGTGAATATTAACCGATTTGTTTAAAACCGTGGTTTAAAGTTTTGTGTACGGGCTTAAAAATAACCACTTTTAGGAATTTATTTTCAAATTGTATGCTGGGATTTCTTGTTTATTTTGTTGTTTATAATTTTATTTGTTTTGATTTTTTTTATTTATTTGAATTTTTATTTTCAAAATTTGAAATTAATAGGTGGACGTTATTGACAACAAATTCTAATAATACTACCTGGTATTATTGTGCCATGTTCTATACCCTTTTTGCAGCTCGTCTGTGGTGTTGGCCAGGGGTAACTCATGAATACACTCAAAATAATCACTCTGTTAAATTACAGAGATACTCTGCTGAGCCAGCAGAAAATACCATAGATTTCCAACCAGCAAGATTTTTTGTTATTTTACGAAGTAAACTCTGTAAAATGATTTCGATAAAAAAAAACTGTAAATTTATAGAATTATCTGTAAAATATTGATAAAACCGAAAAGAATTTTACCAAAAAAACTCTGTAAATTTACAAAGTTTTAGTTAAATGCCTTTTATGAGTTCAAAATTTTACAAAAAAAAATCTGTAAATTTACAAAGTTTTAGTTAAATCCATTTTAAACTTCTCTGCATCAAAAACATTACTTAAAATTAAAAAAATGAAAAGTATTATTTTGTTAAATTTTCCCGCTTAAATGCTTCCAAATTGTAAATTTACTTTTTTTATTTTTGTCAATATTACGAGTTTTTAAAAAGTAACTCCAAATTTTACGTCGTTCTCGTAAAATTTACCAGTTTTTATTGTAATTTAAGACACTTTTTAAAGAGGGGTTTATCGGTCATATTTGGAAGTCTTTTGAAGTGATTTTTATTTTTACAGAGCAATAAGTAAAATTACAAATGAAATTTAGTATTATGGTTGCGAGAAAAAAACAAAAAATTGTTTCTAAAATACGTATTTTAACAAAAAAAACTGTTTATTATCTGTAAAATAGAGATTACAAAGAAAAAAGTAAAATTACAGATAAAATTTTGTTTTTCGGTCACAAGAAAATACAAAGTATTTTCTTAAAATCTGTATTTCGACAGATATCTTTGTCAAATATCTGTCGAATTGAGATTACAGTCATTTTACAGAGTATTTAACAGAGTAATTATTTTGAGTGTAGTAGTGTCAGTAAAAACGAAGTCGTTATCTACAGATGGCAATCGTTTTTTGGAAAGTATTTGGGAACGATATGGGAATAACGAAAAATAAACATTAAAAAATTTTAAAATTATGAATGAAAATTATTGTTGTGTCACTTGAAAATAAAAAAATACATAATAAAAAAAAGAAATGAATATAATAAAATCAAAACAACCAGCAAAATTAAACGAAAAATAAAAGGTAAACAAAATTTCCAGCTTTCCCAGATACCATTTGTAAAACTAACACCACCTTTAAACGTCAAAAAGAATTGACTCTTGCATAGTCTTTATATATTTAAGTTTTTGGTGTTGGCCCCCTTTTAAAAAATTTGATTGACCAGTGTAAAAATTGAAGTTTAAAAACTAGTAACCGAAAACCGTTAATAAAAATACAACTACACAGAAAAAAAACGTCGAGGTAATGTTATCTAAGCTGGCTTAGGTGAATTATTTTTGTGTGAATATTAAAAGCCACGACTTATTACCTATGCCACAAGTATAATTTTACTATACATTTTCATCTAATGGCCATGTAAGGTTTACTAATGAAAATAGGTAAAATTTCGAAATTATTTTTTTTATTTTTTATTGTCATGACAATAATTTGAAATTAAATAAAAATAAAACAAACATCAAATTTATTTTAACATTTAATTTTTCAACGCAATAAAGCTAGTTTTTCAACTAGCAACAAATTATGTAAGCAAAGGTAATTTTATTATTTTATTTATTGGTAAAAATAGGAAATTCAATAATTTTTAATTTTTTTTTAGATAACGCGAATTTCTGAAATTCTAGGCAAATTATGATGGGAAAAAGTCAACAAGAATTAGAGAAAAAATAATCTTAAAGCTGTTTTAAAGATTAAAACAAGTGCTTACATGGAATTTCTAAGTTTGAACGCGCAATTTTCGAAATTAGCTTGTTTCTAAATTATAATGATATGTATAATGGTACAAAATTTTCTTAGAATCTGAGACAATTATTTATAGAGAAGTTCTCAAATTAAATGATACTTTTTCTAAATCTGAAAACTTTTCTATAGCAAAATATCTCAGAATCTGATAATTTCTCTATAGAAAAAATGTCTCAGAATCTGATAATTTTTCTATAGAAAAAATTTCTCAGAATCTGAGAATTTTTCTATAGAAAAAATGTCTCAGAATCTGTGAATATTTCTATAGAAAAAATGTCTCAGAATCTGAGAATTTTTCTAAAGAAAAAATGTCTCAGAATCTGAGAATTTTTCTATAGAAAAGATGTCACAGAATCTGATAGTTTTTCTATATAAAAAATGTCTCCGAATCTGAGAATTTTTCTATAGAAAAAAATGTCTCAGAATCTAAGAATTTTTCTATAGAAAAATGTCTCAGTATCTGAAAACTTTCTATGGCAAAATATCTCAGAATCTGATAATTTTTCTGTAGAAAAAATGTATCAGAATCTGATAATTTTTCTATAGAAAAAATGTCTCAGAATCCGAGAATTTTTCTATAGAAAAAATGTCTCAGAATCTGAGAATTTTTCTATAGAAAAAATGTCTCAGAATCTGAGAATTTTTCTATAGAAAAAAGTCTCAGAATCTGAGAATTTTTCTATAGAAAATGTGTCTCAGAATCTGTGAATATTTCTATAGAAAAAATGTTTCAGAACCTGAGAGTTTTCTATAGAAAAAATGTCTCAGAATCTGAGAATTTTTCTATCGAAAAAGTGTCACAGAATCTGAGAATTGTTCTATAGAAAAAATGTCTCAGAATCTGAGAATTTTTCTATAGAAAAAAATGTCTCAGAATCTGTGAATATTTCTATAGAAAAAATGTTTCAGAACCTGAGAATTTTTCTATAGAAAAAATGTCTCAGAATCTGAGAATTTTTCTATAGAAAAAATGTCTCAGAATCTTAAAATTTTTTTATGTAGAAGAAATGTCTCAGAATCTGAGAGTTTTCTATAGAAAAAATGTCTCAGAATCTGTAAATTTTTCTATCGAAAAAATGTCTCAGAATCTATAGAAAAAATGTCTCAGAATCTAAGAATTTTTCTATGGAAAAAATGTCTCAGAATCTAAGAATTTTTCTATAGAAAAAGGTCTCAGAATCTGAGAATTTTTCTATAGAAAAAATGTCTCAGAATCTGGGAATATTTCTATAGAAAAAATGTTTCAGAACCTGAGAATTTTTCTATAGAAAAAATGTCTCAGAATCTGAGAATTTTTCTATCGAAAAAGTGTCACAGAATCTGAGAATTGTTCTATAGAAAAAATGTCTCAGAATCTGAGAATTTTTCTATAGAAAAAATGTATCAGAATCTGTGAATATTTCTATAGAAAAAATGTTTCAGAACCTGAGAATTTTTCTATAGAAAAAATGTCTCGGAATCTGAGAATTTTTCTATCGAAAAAATGTCACAGAATCTGAGAATTGTTCTATAGAAAAAATGTCTCAGAATCTGAGAATTTTTCTATAGAAAAAATGTCTCAGAATCTTAAAATTTTTTTATGTAGAAGAAATGTCTCAGAATCTGAGAATTTTTCTATAGAAAAAATGTCTCAGAATCTGTAAATTTTTCTATAGAAAAAATGTCTCAGAATCTGTAAATTTTTCTATCGAAAAAATGTCTCAGAATCTGAGAATTTTTCTATAGAAAAAATGTCTCAGAATCTGAGAATTTTTCTATAGAAAAAATGTCTCAGAATCTGAGAATTTTTCTATAGAAAAAGGTCTCAGAATCTGAGAATTTTTCTATAGAAAAAATGTCTCAGAATCTGTGAATATTTCTATAGAAAAAATGTTTCAAAACCTGAGAGTTTTTCTATAGAAAAAATGTCTCAGAATCTGAGAATTTTTCTATCGACAAAATGTCACAGAATCTGAGAATTGTTCTATAGAAAAAATTTCTCAGAATCTGAGAATTTTTCTATAGAAAAAATGTCTCAGAATCTTAAAATTTTTTTATGTAGAAGAAATGTCTCAGAATCTGAGAATTTTTCTATAGAAAAAATGTCTCAGAATCTGTAAATTTTTCTATAGAAAAAATGTCTCAGAATCTGTAAAAAATGTCTCAGAATCTGAGAATTTTTCTATAGAAAAAATTCTCAGAATCTTAAAATTTTTTTATGTAGAAGAAATGTCTCAGAATCTGAGAACTTTTCTATAGAAAAAATGTCTCAGAATCTGTAAATTTTTCTACATAAAAAATGTCTCAGAATCTGAGAATTTTTCAAAAAATGTCTCAGAATCTAAAAAATTTTTCTATAGAAAAATTCTAAGATTCTGAGACATTTTCTACAGAAATAATGTCGCAGAATCTGAGAGTTGTTCTATAGAAAAAATGTCTCAGAATCTGAGAATTTTTCTATAGAAAAAATTTCTTAAGGTACCTACATACGACGCAATATTATGTACAATATTCAATTATATTGCGTCGTCTGTATGCACCTTTAGAATCTGAGAATTTTTCTATAGAATAAATGTCTCAGAATCTTAGAATTTTTCTATAGAAAAAATGTCTCAGAATCTTAAATTTTTTTTATATAAAAAAACTGTCTCAGAATCTATAGAAAAAATGTCTCAGAATCTAAGAATTTTTCTATGGAAAAAATGTCTCAGAATCTAAGAATTTTTCTATAGAAAAAATGTCTCAGAATCTGAGAATTTTTCTATTAAAAAAACTGTCTTAGAATCTAAGAATTTTTCTATAACAAAAAACTGTTTTAGAATCTGAGAATTTTTCTATAAAAAAATATTTCAGAATCTATGAAGATTTCTACAGAAAAAATGTATCAGAATCTTATAATTTTTCTACAGAAAAATTATTTTAGAATCAGAATTTTTCTATAGAAAAATGTTTCAGAATCTGAGGAATTTTTTAAATATATAAAAAATTTTAAAAATCTGAGAATTATCTATAAAAAAACAATTTTCTATAGAAAAAATGTCACAGAATCTGATAATTTATTGTATCGAAAATATGTCTCAGAATTGGAGAATTTTTCTATAAAAAAATTATCTCAGAGACTGAGAATTTTTCTATAGGAAAAATGTCTCAGAATCTGAGAATTTTTCTATAAAAAACTGTCTTAGAATCTGAGAATTTTTCTATAGAAAAAATGTCTCAGAATCTGAGAATTTATTTTTTGAAAAATATTTCTCAATATCTGTTTATAACAACAATAATTGTAATTCATGATTAAATTTATTTATAAAACATAATAAAATCAAATAATTTTTTAATTTAGTAAAGTGTGTAATTATTTATACCTAGCGTATTAACAAAATAAATTACCAAAATTTATATATAAATTTTTACTCTGCTAACTTTGAAAAGTTTACAAAGTTTCCTAGGAATATTTCCTAAAAGCATAGATAATTTTTCGAACATATCATTTTTTAAAAATCACCTTGGCTTTTTAGTAATATTGTCTAAAAACTTTGTAGGCTCTATGTTATCTTGGCACTTACACTCATAGAAATATCTTAGTAGAAAAATTAGTAAACCCATTGTAGATCAAGTTTTACAGAATAATGCCGTATTCAACAAATATTAATGTTGATATCGTTGAATAATCAGTATACTTGTTTCAACTATTACAATGGCTTCTACAGAATTCAATACATAAAACAAAAAAGAAAAAACAACCCTGTTCGTTCGTTTTTTTTTATTATAACGAGTGAACGAGTGAGTTGGTAGCAATGTGAAATGTCTCTTATAAAATTATTTAATATTAGAAAAATAAATAAAAATAGGATCTGATCTGTAAATATTTGGTAAGTAATAAAATACATTGATTACTTTATGTGTTCACACTATATTAAAACGTTTTTTGTTTTTTTTTAGGATTTTGTTTTGGTATCATCAGATAATTAGAGAATGGCTAATGGGTGCATAACATGAATAAACGAAGTGTGTGTGAAAATCTTCAAATATTGCAGGTTAAAAAGCCGGAAATAAAAAAAATATTGTGATTTATACTTAATAAAAGAATATTTACAAATAACAACAAGCTTTTTTTTTTAATAATAAAATTTCTTATATTAACAAAAATATGAGTTGAATTTACATAAAATACGAGTTGATTAACAAAAAAACGAGTTGATCAACTTTTACAAAAACTGACAACAATTTTTATTGAAATTAACATAAATATTTGTAGGGTCAAAATCAACAATGATTTCTGTTGAATTTACAACGATTTTCTTTGGGAATACAATGATTTTTGGTTGAGTGTAGATAAAGTTATACTATAAATTTAGGTAATATTACCTCGATTTTTTTTTGTGTGTACAAAAACCGATTTTTCTAACTACAACAGCTGATTTTTCTAAGCACTTTCCAACACTAGTAACTGTCATTTGTCATTTGTAATAAGCAGTAATAAGAATTGACACATAAAGAAGAATCAAAAAACAAAGAAACCATTACACTAGACTTGTGCTTAATCGTTCAATTGAGTGAGCGCTCATTCTCGTTCATTTCTGATAAAAGACCTAGTTCGTTCATCTAGTTCAATCGCTCTTTTGGCTTTTTCATTCAACAGTTTGTGAACGATTCGTTTTGATCATGTCTGTTGGTCGTTCATCTAGTTCAAATCGGTCAATTTTGGTTTTCGTTCAACAGTTCGTGATCGAATCATTTCGATCATGTCTGTTGTTTTGGTTTTCGTTAAAAAAATACAAAAATGTTGAATAAAAATATTAAAAAAAGAAAACAAAAATAAATATATAAAATTTAAAAAAAAAAAAAACATAAATGATGAGAAAGCGTGCCAAAAGAGGAGAAAAAACTAAAGCCTAATGAAAAAATTAACAAAAAAAAAATTGAACGACCGAACTGAAAGATCAAAATGAAGTAATGATCAATTGAGCTGAATGAACGAAAAGTCCTAAAAGAGCTGAGATGAACGAACTAGATAAAACGCTCAGTTAAGTGAATAGTTCAATTGAACTAGTTCGTTCGTGAACGACACAACTCTACATTACACATATCATTAATTAAAGCAATTTTATCACGCATTAAAGTTTATTCATTTGGGGATTTGTTAAAAAAAATCAAACTAAAACTACTAAAAAAAACGTAAAGCATATAGTCGACATGGAATCTTCAGAACTAAAATACATGATATCATTAACCTTAAGAGGTTTCTTCGAAGTATCGGGACCTTTAGCGGATTACAGTGAAATAATGAAAAGATTATGTTGTTTGGCCGCAATACATCTAACCACTGAACAAAAATATACCAAACAAACGCAATATTTAATTGCATCAATATTATATGGGAAAATAAAAAAATCATCATCATTAAAACAAATCATTTCCGATTCCCACTGTCCAGTTGAGGTCAGAGGTTATACTAATTTCGCCATCGAAGACAAATATCGTGATTCATTAAGCAACTGCCGAAAAGAGGAAACTTTCAAATATTTCCTGGACGATGTTACGGTCGTTAGAATAAAATACGACCTCGAATTGAATACTTCAATTTTGGATGATAGTAAATTGAGTCTTGTACAATCACAAGGTTACGTTGCTCTTATGCCAGAACTTGATGATTTCTTGATTGATTTTTTTAAAGTTTTACAAAAACAAATTGCTAAAAATGGATATTTCGATTTGGAAAGTTTAAAGAGTTTCTTTGCCGCTGAAGTAAATACGTTGAATGGAAGGAAACTATATATGCAACCGCCAATGATGGCTAGACTGACGGCAGCACTAGAAAACAAATTAATTGATGACCCCGTGGTAGACGACGCTAAGAGTTCGAAGGCAGAAGGGCAATCTTCTAGCAGCTACAACAACGATGATAAAAAAAATAATATTGATTTAAACAATGTTGATTAATTATGAATATTTTTTTTCTTTTAAAGTTAATACAGTCAATCAAAAAAAAAAAAAGTTTAGGTATAACCTTTATACACGTATATATAAAAAAATATGTAAAAAATCGATATGTTTTAAATAGATATATTAACACAGCAATTAACTAATGTGTTCACAATCCCTATAAACAATTTGAAGTTTTTTAAAGTGGCGATAAAAAAATAGCACTAGATAGTATTTTTTAAAAAATTGTATGACTTTTTAAGTTCTTATTCATCTTATACTAGACTTTTTAAGTTTATGCGATAAAATTTACAAAAAAAAAAAGTCTAATGTTTTAACCAAAACAAGTAGAAAAGTTAAATACGGGTTTGCCAAAATATAATTGTGAAAAACCTTATTTAAAAAGGGCTCCCGTAGGTTAGTTGGTAGTGTGGGTTCGATTATGGCTAAAACTAAATGGAAGAAATAAAAAAAAAACACTCGATCATGGGATCAAAATTTTACACAGTGCAAAAACAAAAATCGTAATATTTTAAAGTTTGTGAACTTTTATTATAATTTCTGAATAATTTTTATTAAAAAATAAAAATTGTTTTGTTCGACCTTTAAAATATTATATTTTGAGTAGATTTGTTCTAGCTAGAGGTCACTATTTCCTTTACTTATTAAAACTATAATATTCTTCGCCTTAAAGGTTGAAGATAAAGAGTAGGTATATTCTGAAAAAAATTTTGGATTAAAAAAAATATTGTGGGCTGGAGCAAATTTTTAAAAATGACACTTTGTATGGGACCCCTTAGGAATTAGAGATACACTATTTCTTTGTTAAGAAAACATGTTTTTGGGTAAAAATTAATGGTAGTTTTTTTTTAACATTTAATTTCAATACATTTTTAATAATTTCAGCCTAAACGAGAACTGCTAACAATGACCGTCGTCTCGTTGTAGCAAAAAAACCAAGGGTTCTAGTGGGAGAAAACAATCGATAAAAGTTTCTGAGGGATTATTTATCTGCACACAAATAATACACCCTAC
The DNA here is from genome assembly GCA_963921195.1 of Pegoplata infirma. NCBI lineage: Eukaryota > Metazoa > Arthropoda > Insecta > Diptera > Anthomyiidae > Pegoplata > Pegoplata infirma. The sequence continues at coordinate 146,496,288 of OY992540.1, forward strand.
ATTTAAAGAACCGGCAATTAAAACTTGTTTGCCTTCAGGAAACTCATTTAATACAAACAAAAATAAAACAAATTAACCAATAAAAATTGAATTATGAAAAAAAGATGAAAGTTCAATATAGATAACAAAATTAAATTATTTACTCCATCTCTAGCAATTCCAACACTTCCAGTGGATAATTCGTTTTTGGATTTAGTTCGTTATTTCGTTTTATTGACATTTTTGGGTCACTTTAAATCATAAACATATGAAAAATATCCTCCAGATTGTGAAAAATGGATTCTGTGTACATTAGAGATTGAACCTGACACACATCTTTTTAAGTAACGCCGGAGAAATAAAAAGCATGTTATGTAATACAATCAAATTGTACAACTTTTAAACTAATTTAACAAAAAATTTGAATATTTTTGTTTTTAACCTTAACTTTAACCTCGATTTGACAGAGCTCTGGCACTTTCTGGCAAAAGTTATAACATACGAAATGTTATGGAATACCTCTAGTATAACCCGCACTAGCGTTTTGCATTATCCATCATTATCTGCAGAAGTTGCATTCTATTATGTAAATGGATTTTTAAAGATATTTAAAAAAAAAACATTGATTTGTACTCAATATAACTTTTTGTTGGGTTATTTTTTTGTTATAAAAAAAAAATGAATAATAAAATAACGGATCTTGGAAACAATTTGCAAAAAAATTGGATGGATTACTCCACAAGATGAATTTTTAAAATTTTTTCAAAAAATGTCCTTTACAAAAAAAATAAATTAAGAAAAATGTGAAAAACTCAATACTTTGGAGTTGTGCCCCAGCCAAACTAAGAGTCGCATTGATGTAACGGAAACTGATTTTTAGTCTCCAGAGTGTCAAAATTAAGTATGCACCTAAAAAAAATAATCGGCAATTTTTTTTTTTACCCACGCGCACGAATATTTTTTATAATATTTTTAGCTTTTAAAAAAATTATGAAAAAAGTTCTTATTCTAAAATTTTAAAATCTAAATTTTTATTTTATCCGCGAAAAGTTTAGAATTTTAGCTAGAAATAATATAAAAAAATATATGTATGTGTTTTATTTTAAATTTGTATACACACTGCAATAAACGTTAAAAATCCAAACAGTTTGTTTTTCTTTAAAATTGAATTTTTTGGGTTTTTTGCATGTCTTAGAATCTGAGAAGTTTTATTATAATAACTCATTAAAGCGCTGTTGTAATATTTAATTTTGTGTATTTTTGGTTTAAATTCTCACAATATAATTATAAAACAAAAATAACTTTTCTAATAAAATTTGGAACCGGTAGATGGCGTTGGGGTGAAGTTATTGACAAAATTCCTTATATTGGCCTTTGTTCTGTCTTTCACAACTTTTCAATTCACATGAAAATTTCCGAATCACATGAAATTCAGTTTAGTGTTTTGTTGGTCACGATTTCATTCGAAGTAGAAATCGAATAATTAACATTTAACAAATTATAAGGAAAAAAGTGCATTCGTTTTACTTTCACCAAATTTTATTTATGTGAAACAAAATGAAAAAGAAATTCGGAAATTTTAATTTTCACATTTTTTATGTGAATTACTTTTTTTGGAACAGAGGCCATTATCTTAATTTCAGGGGATTTACTGAGTAATTTATTTGAAGAGAAAATGCGTTTAAAAACGAATTTCTTTTCGCAAATAATTAAAAAAAAAATAAGTTTGCTGGTGAAGTTTATTACGAAATTCTTCATTTCAGTGAAATATCACTGCACTTCAAAATGTATGCATTTTATCAGCAGACAATTGTGTATTTATGAAATGTATGTATAAAATGGACGCTGGGTAAAGCTATTTGCGGGCAAAACATCAAAAAAAAATTGTTCACCATTTTTTTTCTATCAAATTTTTTTTTTTTTCATTAACAATTTTTTTTTTTTTTTCATCAAAAAAAATTTTTTTCATCAACATTTTTTTCAATTTTTTTTTCATCCAACATTTTTTTTTAATCAAAAAAAATTGTTCAACATTTTTTTTTTTTCATTAAAACATTTTTTTATCATTTGTTATACCCACACCCACAAAAGGGGCTAACTGAAAAAGTAAAATTTTTAAGTTCTTTGGGTACAAGTTGGTATTTTTTAAAGGTTGGTTTAGTTCTTCAAGGGGAAGCTTTGCCCTGACCCGATTTCGTCTAAGAACCTTCCCGTGTAAAAAAATAATTATATCAAAACATATCTCCTTTGATAAAAACATATATGGATTATATATAAATAGATGTAATCAGATCTACTCCATATATGAGGAGTTCCGACTAAGACTTAAATTTTGAGGTAAAAAAGATGTGATTTTTGTTTTGATGGCACATCGATGAAAGTTGGCATAAATATAAAAAGCTATTTAAGAATAAGAAATTATTGCGTAAGGGGGTCAAAAGTTATGGCGGTTTTAAGATTTAGCGGTTTTAAAAATCTTAAAAATATTTTAAAGATTTTTTTTTCTACACATTTGTTGTGTGCGTTATTAAAACATGCCAGGATATATCATTTCTTCTAAAATATATGATATAAATTTAACCCTTTAATGACCAAACGATTTAAAAAAAATATATCTTAGTACCTAAAATCGCGATTAATTCGCGGTAAAAGAAAAGTTTCACAATTTTTTATAACATATTTAGGCAATGCGCGTTGGTATTACTGAAACAAATCACGGAAAATCGTATCATTGTACCAGTAGTTTAAAAAAAATCGGTGATGCTTTTTTATAACAAGAAAATTTAATATGGTCCAAAAAATCTATAATCATCAACATTTTTTAACCCGCCTCTGATTTTATGATGACACATCAAGTGGGCTTGCATTTAAAAAAAAAAATCATCCGATTTCGTGTAAAGCCTTGGATGTGCTAGATCAAAACAGGTTTAGATAAAATCATCGCGCTTTCCGCTCAGAATGGCTTAAAGTAAAAAGTCAAAAAGCAAATAAGTTCTACTCGTTAAGGCACGTCTTTTGGTGTATTAAAATGAACATGATGCATTAATTGCTACTAAAAAAATAGGAAACAGATTTGCAAATTTCGCACAATTTTCAAAAATGCCATAAAAGTTTTGCAATTTATTTTTTATAAACCCGCCAGTGATTTTTTTTATGTAAACTCACAAAAAACGCGGTATACGCCAGAGTCCACCAAATTTCGAATGAAACCGCGAATGTACCTCGCGAAAAACTGGAATTTTAAAAAAATTACGTTTTTTCTTTCGAACTTTGATCTGCTGAAACTCCTTAACTATTCGTGGCACATTAAAGGGATTAATTCCAAAATGTCAAGAATTTCAACAGCTACCAACTCTAGTTCAACTTTTTTCATTTTATAGAGGGGGCCGAAATCCCTGATCAAAAAACCTCGAAAATTTAAAAACTCTTAATTTTTGATTTTAAAACTTAACCGTCTTATAACTACTTACCAAGCGATGAAGCATCTATCAAACCAACATTAAAATAATCTTTGATATGTACTGACTTTGTGTTATGCCGGAAAAGGCATAACACAAAGGAGAACTTAAAAGAAAATGCGAAAGAAGGTAAAAACTATTGATTATTTCAAGCCATTTTTATCGATTTTTCAACTTTAACCCTCTGTAACTTTTACGGATAAAGTGGGGTAATCCTTAAACATTGCTCAGTGATGGCTCAAGGTCCTGTTTACACAACTGCATTTACAGTTTTTCTAAATTCCAAAAACTGCCGGTTTTTTTAAACATTTATTTAAGTTTCACTGAGTTGAAATTTAAAAAAGATTTTGTGATATATTTATATCTGCTTCAGATATGTTTTGATCCGTAAATTGAGTCTACCCGAGTAAAAAAGATCTGATATAATCATATATGCTATTATATAATTATTTATATTTATATATGGTTATGCATGAACATTGATATGGACATATAAGTTTATATATAGCATTGTATTTTTCCTTATTTTTTAAAATGATAACATACATATTCATATCTATTTACATACCGATCTATATGAAATTAGATATGACATATAATGTCGGGAATTTTTAGAAATGGCAGATAAAAAGATATATGATTTTATTTATAATTATATCCCGAAAAATTTTTTCTAAATTTTCTAAGTCCCGGACAATTAAATAAAAATTAAAAAATTTTCAAGTCCTAAAAAATTTTATGAAAATTTTCCAAAGTCCCGGAGTAAAAAAGTCATTTGGAGTAAAAAAATCATTGAAAATGTTTTTAGGAGAAATTTTATTTTTTTTGAAAAATTTTTAAGTTCCGAAAAAATGTTTTTAAATTTTCTAATACTCAAAAATTTTTTGGAATTTTTAAATCCCTTAAAAATGATTTTAGAAAAAAAACAAGTGAGAGTGTTAAATTCGGCTGTGCCGAATCTATAATACCCTCCAACATATAAAAATAATTAAAAAAAAATTGCAGGGGCGTTTTTTATGGGGGGGGGGGGGTCAGAAGGGCTCATTAGGGGACACATAAACCCATGCGGTAAATTTTTACAAATTTATTTATTATGCTTTTTCAGATTAAGTAATACAATTTTATCATTATTTAAAAACATTTTTAATATCCACGCCCACAAAAGGGGGGCGGGCAAAAAAAACGATTTTGTTTATTTCCTTAGTCCAATTGCAGGACCTTGAACTTTTTCTGACATCAAATTGTTTCATTTGCTTAACAAAAATACAAAAAACCTGTGAAAATATGGCGTTTTTCAGAGGTCAGTTAAGTTCTATAAGGGGGAACTTTTTTCCCCCTGGTCCGATTTTGCCCATTTACGAACTTAAACTGCCTAGGACCAAAAGACATATTCCTGCCAAACTTAACGAGTCTATCTCTTTTATGTTGGACTGCATCGTGTCTTATACAGACGGACGGACGGACGGACATACGGACATTCTAGAAAAGTCTTAGAATCGATCATAGATCAATAATATATATACTTTCCGGGGTCCGCGACCGATATTTCGATGCGTTACAAACGGAATGACAAAGTGAGTATACCCCCATACTGTAGTTGGAGGGTATAATTACAAATTTTTAATAATTTGCTAAGTCCCGAAAAAATTCCGAAGAATGCAATAAAAACTCTTCTAATTGATAATGTATCCAATCTGATAAAATAATTTCTAATTTCACGTTTAAAATTCCAAAAAAATTCACCACATTTCATCTAATTATATAAAAATTTATCTAATTTTAACAGATAAGATATGATTTAATACAATTAGATAGACCCATTTTTGGGATCAAACTTAATCAAATTTGATATTATTTTATCAAAAATAATAGAATTTGATACAATTGTATAATATTCGATCCGCCAATTTTCGGATCAAAATTAATATGGATTTACATAAAAGCATATCTGTTCATATATAATTAAATATTGCGTCATATAACTTTTTTTTATTCGGGTATCTGACAATTTTACATATATGAACATATCTGAAAATGTCTGATCATATATGCCATATATGCCAGATAGACTCAATTTACGGAGTAGATCTGATTATATCCATTTAGATATGATCCATATATGTTTTTATCAAAGGAGATGTGTTTTGATATAATTATTTTTTTACACGGGTTACCATCCTATGAACACAAGACATATTCGAGCCAAACTTCGGGAGTCTAGCACTTTTGTCTTGGACAGCAGTGTGCTTTCCACAAACAGACCGACAGACGAATCTCGCAAGAAAGTCTTAGATTCGATTTTGCTCATTTAACAAATTTACAGATCTTTGGGTTTGGACTGCATCTTATAACAAAACATTATTATAATTAAATGTTTTGGGCAAGGGTAAAAAATTTGCAGGAACTTTTTATAGTCGGCTTTGTCCGAATAGTGAAAATTTGGCAGAATATTCGTCTTTGGCCATAAAAGGTGTATTCGGTCGGACACTATTGATAATTGCTACCTGTATAGCTAAATGGACTAAAAAAGTGATTCTGAGCTAATCGGTATAATTAGAGGAGACTCATATCAGCAAATGATTGGCAGATTTGGGATTTTGTCAAAAAGTATGAAATTTTATTAACACAATGAGTGCCACGTCGTACGTTTCCGTACGACACACATTGGGAACTTTGTATGGAAAAGGCGCGCATCGACGTTTTTTTATTATAACTCTTGAACGGACAGGAATTTCACGACATTCTTTACCATTATAAAAACTGGAGACCTTAAGGAACTCACTCATGTGTATTGGACATTTTTCGCATTAGTACCCTACTTGTAAATTTAAGGCAAAGTTGGTTAATTTATTCATATAAAAAAATAAAATAAAGGTCAATTATTTAAAACAGTTAAGTGACAATATAACAGCTTACCATTCAATACAACGTGTTTTCTTTCATATTTTGGTAAAGTATACACCCTACACTAAAATAACGTGCAAAATTAACTGTTTTCTATCTATTATCATTTTCGATTTTTTAAACTAAAATAATGCGGAAAATATCAAACAAAGAAGCAACACACGGTAAATAAGCATTATTTGAAATAATTGTTAAGTTTTTTGGTAAAAAAAATATTACAAAAAACATTACTCTACAATCGGTACTTCCAACTTTTCTGTCTGTCTTATTAGGGATATATTTGGAACGGACTCAATCATAAAGATACTAAAAACATCTTGCAGGTTGTTTGTTTTTGAATTTTCTCTGTTAAAAGTTTCTTTTACAATTTTTAAAATGCGATCTTTTCAGAGCCGGCTCCATTAATTGTCATAAAAGAAGGCAAATATTTTTTAAATGTTACTTAATTAGTTAAGGATTAATTTAATACCAACGGGCCATCACAATTTTTGTATAAATAATGTCATGAGCTAGAATTGTATGCATAGTGGTACTCATGGGTCACCAACCATACTTTTTAACTAATAATTTTTCAGTTCCATGTATGTGTTTTCTAAATTTAACTGAATTAATTTTTCATTTGCGTTGATACACAGAGGTATTATATCAACCCGTTTTATAATATTTTCTTCTATTCCAGTTATTTTGGCCGTAACTGCGGCCAAAAAAGCCTTTTAGTTACAAGCATTAGGTGAAACTCCTTTTGCCTTAAAAAAGTGAGGTAGGGTATCAAAATCAATAATTATTGGAAACCGCAGTTTTATGTTAACAATAAAGATAATTAAAGTAAAATGTGTAATAAAACGATTAATAGTAAATTGTTTTAGAAAATAATAACTTTAATATATTTATTTTTCGTTAATAGACCCCACTTTAAACCTCATTTCAGGGCGCAGCTGCAACTGGCTGCACAAGTTTCTACCCCAGGAGTATTAAGTAATACTTCTAGTTTATTGTAAAAAAAGAATCGCCATTCCCTTTCGTTCCCCACAATAGTTGCAATCCAAAATATAAACTGTTTTTTTCAAATTTTTTAAAAATTTACACTTTTTGATGGCCTGTATTTCCTACTTAAAAAGAGTTATATTAAAAACCATAAAATGGGTAACAAAGGTACTAGTTATAGCTACAATCTCCACTTAATTTCAGGAAAATCGCATTATAAGAAGTAGTTTTAAAAAATTAAATGAAAAAAGTCTTCAAAAAAAAATATTTTTTTTCAAATTTATGCAAAAAGTCCTTACTTTGAATTTATGTCCTGACTAAACTAAGCGATGGATTTTCTTTCTATGAACGGTTTTCTTTCTCCTAGGGTGTCTACTTAGCGAATACGAGCATAAATTGTAAATAACTAAACATTTGTTTGGCTCTCAAATGCGCACCCAGGATCCAATGTGCGACACCTAACCCGTCGTAGGGTGCCACGTCGTACGGTTTTCGTCAAAACCGCTTGGCACTCAATGTGTTAATATGAGGGAGTAGTAGTATAAACGGATGTCTAAAGTCCCATCAAATGATTACTAGCGATATGGAAAAGATGTGGAAACTGATGATTTTTTGTCACTCATCATCGCTCTCTGATTCCAAATGAGCTTCCTTTCATTTGGATCTAAGCAATTCGATTACCTCTCTTTTTTTTAGGATGCACATCACAAAATCTTCATAATATTCTCGTAACATTGGTTGCTATCTAAACACCCAGAAGTTTCACAAAGGATCTAAAAATCTTTGTGTGCTGAGTTAATAATTAAGTGGCAAGGCTAATCTTTATTTTTATAAATTTTCACACAATCACTTACCTGTTTCATCGTATTCTTTTCGTGCAGCCAACTTTCTGAGGGCGCCTTCTTGAAGTTCCGTTAAAGCCAATTTGCAACTGGATTGAGACATGCTCAGATTTTGGCTGAAGTTATTGGCTAGTTTCTTTAAAACAGCAAATGAGATCGTTTTAATATTTGCTTTATTATTAACTCAATATCACAAACTTACCTCAATTTCTTCTTCGACACAACCAACTTCATCGTAGTAGTAGGGTTCCAACCACAATTTTATGCCCATTGATTGTAATCGAGCCCTGACTTGAATAATAATATTATCTATTTGAGACATCTTGATTAGAAAATTTCAATTTCACTGGGTTTTTTTATTGTTTCACCGGGTTTTTTTATTGTTTCAAAATTTGTTCACACTAAAGGATGACATGCAAATTTGTTAATAATTTCACAATGTTTTGTTGCAGTTTTCTTTGTGATATTTTGCTGTTTTTTTTTCTTGGATTTTTTGTTTATTTTTTTTATTTTGTTTTTAGTATTCTATTTTGAACACGTTTTTCTACAGTGATGCCAACTTTTTACAGGCAAAACGCGCAAAACAGTGACACAAAAAGCGCTAAAAAGCGCTAAATTTGAATAAAGTAAAAAGCGCCAAAAATCGCTAAAAACTATGCTTAATTTAACGGTTTTAAAATAAATTTTTGTAAATCATCAGGCCTATTCGCAGAATAAGTCTAAAAAAAGTTAAATATCATTTTCAAACTAATTTTTTTTTTGTTATTAAACCCACATTTTTTTTTTTAATTTTCACTAAACACGCAAAAAAAAATCTGTGTCGGAGTGAGCAAAAATCTGGCATAATTTTACCAAGAATATGCTAAAACTACAGCCGACGAAGTAGTCTTCGTAATTTAGCCAAAACACTTATGTAAAAAATTTTGAAGAAAATGCTAATGCTAATTTAAGCAAAAACTTGGTAAAATATACCAAAAGAAATATGGTAAAATATACCAAAATTATTAGAAAAGGTGACTAAAACTAATGCTAAAAATTACCACATTTATGCTAAAATAAATTTTCTATAAAAATTTGTATATTTGTTGAATTTAAAATTTTCACACAATAAATCCATATTAATATAAGAAATGTTGTGTAGGATTTTATTTACCACTTCGGTGACTGCTGCCTACGCTTTTTCTTGAAGTGAAGGATCCGTTACAGCTTCATGAATTTATTCAAAAGCATCCTGTAAAAATAGAAAATTATTACAAAACATAAATTTTTAATTTAAAAAACTTGTAAACCCCATTGGTCTTTTGGTTAGGAGGAACACTTACTTTGTGATTCCATTTATAACTCATCAAAACAGGTCTGGACTCCACTGGCTTTGCTACACCGAACCAAATCGAGTAGGTAAAATCAACGAAAAAATTTTGTTGATCTTTAACAAAATTTTGTCAATTTTTTTTTTAAGATTCTACAAATTTTATTCAAATTAACGAAATTTCGTCAAATTTACATACTCTGAAGAGGTAAAATTAACGAAATTTCTTCAAATTGACTAAAACACTATAGGGTGTGTAAAGTTGATAAAATTTAATCAAATTGACTAAAACTATTTGCTTGACACCATTTTTTTTCTTTGAGCAAGCGTCATTAAAAACATTTCGTTTTGCGAAAAACTAATTTATTTTTTCATTAAATTGTATTAAATTGCCTTAAGATACTAGTTTTTATGCCATATTATTGGCAATGTTGAAGTGGCATTAAAAATGTTGCAAAAATTCACGTAAGTTATGATTAATATAATAATAATTAATTTACAAACAATTAATTTTCATTTATTTTTTTTTTAGGTAAAGGGTTTATACAATAAAATCTGAAATCTGGTGACTTCTGCTGAAATACTTCAACTAACATTTAAGTTCAAGGACATGCAATAAAACATCTTTCACCAGTCTGGAATTTGGATAAACATACCCAGCAAATTTTCTTCGTCGCTTGTTTAAGTTTGTAAAAGTGTAAGTTTATATTTATATTAATGTGTGTATTAATTAATGTGGAAGTTTATATTTATTTTAATTCAATTATTTTGTTATTTATTAAAGTAAATATTTTTTAAATATAAACCTATCCTTTTTAATAAAAAAATTATAAAAAAAAATATTTTTGGATATATTTTATTTTTTGTAGGGGTAGAAAATTTAGTAAATTTAATTAAATATTGTGGAATCGACGGAATTCATTGTGTTAAATTGACGAAATTTCGTCAAATCAACGGAATTATTTTATTCAAATTGACGAAAATAATTCTGTTAATTTGACAAAATTTCGTCAAATTTATCTCAAATATAAATCAACGAAAATTTATTCAAATCAACACCCCTGTTTTGTTAGCTGTATAATGATTGTTCTTTCGTCAAATTAACATGCTTTTTCGTTAATATTACTGCCATATTTGGTTCGGTGTATGTAAATGAGTTTTTGGGTTTTAATTTTATAACTAAAGGGAGGACTAGTGCCCACGCTCTTTATTGTAGTGAAGGATTCGCCATAGCTTCAAAAAAAATTATTTATCAGTTCCCTGTAAAAATAGAAAACTATTACCAAACACTAATTTTTAACTAAAAATCTAATAAACCTTATTGGTGTCTTCGGAATAGGGGTATACTCACTTTATTATTCCATTTGTAATTCATTGAAACAAACGTCTGGGACTCCATTGGTTTTGCAAAATGAATGGTGTTTTAAGTTATGACAGCAAAATTAACTTCAGCATTTTTTTATCTTACATTTATTTATCTTTTAAAAAACTAATTATTTATTTTTATTTATTAATTTATTTTAATTTTATTTATCAATTTCCTTTTTACGTTTTTATAACACAAAAAATAAACGAAGCACGCACACAAAAATACGAAATGAAAATGGCGTTCTGTATTTGTTGTTGTTTTCTTTCGATAAATTTTTGTGCAAGTAATTTGCGTTATTGTGCAAGCTACTTGGTTATTTTACATAAAAAACTAATTATGTTACTTTAACATCGACAAGCATAATTTTAGCAAAAATTTGGTAAAAAAATTTTTTTGGGGTGAAAAAAATTTTACTAAGTAGGATTGCTCAATCTGACACAGATTTTTTTTTGCGTGAAGTTTCACATTTCTATTGTTGTACTACAGCATCTACGTGAACAATATGGATTTTAGATTGTTATTATGATGTTTCTGTTGTAAAATGTCACTTTTCATGTAGTGATTCGGTGTAGAAAGAAAACGCGAAAGGCGCAAAATGAAAAAGTGAAAACGCGCCAGTTTAGCGCGTGAAAACGCGTCAGAAAGCGCTAAATCTAGCGCGAAACGCGCGGAGTTGGCATCGCTGTTTTTCTACGTTGCATTTTTCCATCTATCAGATGTTTTTTGTTTTTGCGTGTTAAGCCCACTTGAAGTAAAAAGTTTTTTAAAAGATAAATAAATGCTGTCATAACTTAAAACACCATTTTTTCTTTTTAGCTTTGGTGAAACGAATAATGCAAAAGGAACAGATGAATCAGTTTCAAATAATTGACAATTTCCGTTTTATAAAAATCATAAAAATAAAATACGGCGAATTCGCATCTATTAACTTGGCAGTACTTTTTTGTATTCTTTCGAATATAGACTTGGTCACACTCTTTTATATTGTCTCGCACTTGTTTTTATTATTTTTTTAATTATAAATTTACCATTACAATTAATTATTGTTGTTAACCATAACACTCGTAATTAATCATTCGTTTGAGGCACCATGTTCTCCAGAGCCTCATCCCGCATAACACCATATTTGGCCGAGGGTTCCCGAGCAGCAGCTATTATGGCCACTGGAGACGTATTGGCCCAAACCGTAGTGGAAAAGAAAGATTTTAAAGACATCGATTATGTACGCACAATAAAATATAGTTCCTTGGGTTTATTGTTCGTTGGACCAGTTTTGAAATATTGGTATGCTTTATTGGACAGAAGAATAACTACAAAGCAAAATCGTCTACAACGTACCGTTAAAAAAATGGTTATTGATCAGGCATTTATGGCACCAGCTCTCAATTTAACAATCACCGCATTAGTGGGCATGATAAATAGTGAATCTACGGATACTATAAAGGAACGTATTAAAGTTCAATATCCTGATATAATGAAAAATAATTATATTTTATGGCCAGCAGTCCAAATGATAAATTTCAGTATAGTGCCCTTAAAATATCAAGTGGTATTTGTACAATTGGTGGCTGTAGTATGGAATTGTTTTGTATCACAATTGCTTAATGATAAGAATGCCGTTAAGAAGTAATGTTAAAGATTTTTACAAATGGTTTTAATAAAACAAATTTTTCATATTTATTAATAAATTGATCTCGCAAAATGTTAACCAACATGCTTGTGTGCAGCAGATTCAACAGCTGATGTTTGTTTACCTTTTGTTTAAAGTAAAAAACCGTTAATTCATAATTTAAAAATATCAATCGGAAAACCAGTTGTGATCGGTGAGTCAATGATTAAGGACGTGTTACCTGCGGCGTTGTAGTTGATTAAAGTTGAAGACAAAACTGTTCACTCGGCATTGCGTCAGACTCTTGTAGTCTGACCATATGTCTATCGGCTCTTGGGAGCATTGTTTCAATGCCTCCATTGCAAAGGCAATGGTCGTTTTTTGTATGCAAGCCAACTTGAGTGTCTAGGCTTTAGCGTGGCGTCATCATAAATAACGGGATATTCCGTTATTCTTCGTGCCTGCTAATCTATTGTCAATATTTAACCTGATGTTGCTATTTACACGTATGCCAACTTTTTAATATACGTACAAAATGCGATTGGACGTATTATTTGAAGAACCTGGTTATGTTATGGAACTAAACCACTTTACCGAAATTGCGATTTTTTTATATTTTTTTTTTTAACTTTTAAATTTTGACCTCACAGAGCAAAAATGTGCAGTCAAACTGGAGGGGTCACGCCCTCATTCGAGTGGGCGGGCCTTCAAAGTTTAAACGTTTTTCTTAAATATCTTAAAAAGTATTTATCCGATTTGAATGAAATTAGTATCATTCGAAAGCTTAAATAAATACCGTTCGAACATTTCTTGACATGGAGAAATTTCATTAACCCTTTAAGCGCCAAAACGCGATTTTAATTTTTTATTTTTTTTTAATTTTCAAATATCTCAAAAATGTTACGTATATAAGGCCATGGTGACATGACATAATCCCCACGGACATAATCCCCATTTCCGTTATGGGGATTATGACCACATTCATTTCGGTCATAATCCCCATAATGGTAGTGGGGACTATGACTGAAAATTATTTGGACATAATCCCAATAAAAAACGGACATAATTCCCAGATTTATGGGGATAATGACGACGTAACAAATGGCCATAATCCCCATTATGGGGATTATGTCTTCTATACAAGTTGGTCATAATCCCCAAAATTAAAAGAATTTTTTTTTACTTAAGTTTTTATGCGTAGCCGGCCTTCGGCCGGGCTTAGGGATTACAAACTCCATGCATTAAACCCACCCTCTCTGCAGAAAACGGGGATTATGAACAAAATTGCTTTGGACTTACTCCCCATAATGTGAATGGGGGTTATGACCTTATATACGATACATTTAAAAACATTAAAAAACTTAAAATTGTGTTTTCGAGCTTAACAAATCGGATAAGTACTTTTTAATATATTCAAACAAATGTAAAAACTAGAAAATTGCTGCAAAAAAGTTAAAAAAAGATTGCACCAAAACTTTAAGCCTTTATATCTCTGGTGTTTAAAAAATTAGAGAGTTAAATAAAAGTCCAAATGAAAGCTTTGGTCCTTAGCTACAAACCAACGTATACTTTTTATGACCTTATATACGTAACATTTGTGAGATTTTTTAAAACCAAAAAAATAAAATTGCGTTTCGGCGCTTAATGGGTTAATGAAATTTTTTCATGTAAAGGAAAGTTCAAAATAAATTTGTTCTTTGGAATGAAACCAATTTCATCGAAATCGGATAATTTCTTTTTAAGATATTCAAGCAAATGTAAAAGCTAGAAAATTGCTACGAAAAACCTAAAAAAAATAGCACCAAAACTTTAACCCCTTATATCTCTGGTGTTAGAAGAGTTAGAGAGTCGAATAAAAGTCCAAATGAAAGCTTAGAACCTTAGCTACAAACCTATGTACACTCTTTATGGCCTTATATACGTAACATTTTTTAGATATTTGAAAATTAAAAAAAATAAAAAATTAAAACTGCGTTTTGGCGCTTAAAAGGTTAATGAAATTTCTCCATGTCAAGATATGTTTGAAAGGAATTTATTTAAGCTTTCGAATGAAACTAATTTCATCCAAATCGGATAAGTACTTTTTACGATATTTAAGAAAAACGTTTCAACTTTGAAGGCCCGCCCACTCGAAAGAGGGCGTGACCCCTCCAAAGTCAGAAGTTCACGCGACGTAGGAAAGACCCCTTATTCGATACACAAATTTTTAAAATGCTGGGAGTGATTTCGGTATACTGGTCATAAGCCAAACTTAATTATGGAATTAAATCGTTGGTATAATTTATCATTCATCATTGAAATATTGGTGTAAAACTCTATAAAGTATATATGAGGGGGTTAGAGCACAAGGGGTTTAATTGCCTTATATTTAATATTTAATAATGGCAACATGAATCAAAAAATAGATGAGATAACGGTGGAGAATCAGAATCTTAAAGAGGAAATAATCAAATTAAAAGAAAAACAACTAGCAGATCATCGTTTGCTAATGTATTGGGAAGATCATATAAAACGCAAAAATTTGATTTTTAAAGGCGTTCCAAAAAGTAAATCTATGTTCAAAACAGTAAAAACCGTATGCAAAGAAAAATTAAAAATTACATCAGCAATTGAAATAGAAAACGTACACAAAATTCACGAAGAGAAAAATAAAATGACAGTTGTAGTGGAGATGAAATCTCATCGAATGGTACAAAATATATTGAGACATACGAAAAATCTGGCTGGTACGTCAATATATGTGGAACGAGATATTAATAGTGATCAGCAACAACAAAAAAAGGTAATGCTTCAGTTAAAAAAAGATATAAGAGCTATTAATGAAAGCAAGAGCGTTAAAGTCTACAATCAAAAGATGTTAATCGATGAGCAGTGGTTTATGTGGAATAATCAAAATGAGTTAGTTTGCGGAGAATAAAAAGCTGAGGTTATTCTAAACAATATTTATGGTGATGATATTAACAAAATTAATTTAGATTATTTTAATATTTTGGCAAAAATAAATTCAAAAAACTGATAAAAGATAATTACACTATTTCTAATAATAAAACAAATTGTAAATTAAGCAAACCTATTTATAATAACTTTTTACTAAATTTAGTTGCATATAATGTACATGGGTTAACTAATAAATGTCAAACTCCTGAATTCTTTGAATATTTGAACCACTGCGATATATTTACAATTTTTGAAACACATGTGATGGAAGATAAAACTAATCAGTGGGAAAAATATTTTAAAGGCTTTAATTTGTATTGGAAACCAGCAATACGTGTAAGTAATTATGGAAGGGCAAGTGGTGGTTGCCTATATGGTGTCAAAAAAGATTTAAAAGATAGAGGGTTAAAGCATTCATTCTATTCTACAAACGGAAATGATACAATCCAGATCCAAATAAATAATACCAAATTTGTTGTCATTCCGGTTTACATAAGAGGTGCCAATTGGGAAAATGAATTTGCAATAATAAAAGACTTCTTTTTATTGAATACAGAAGCTAATACAATAATCATTGGCGATATGAATGTTCGAATTGGAAACTTACAGCAAGAGATCGATGACATTTATAAAACTAGTTTTGTGGCTGGATTGGATATTCGAAAATCTCAAGATGAAGAGGTAAAAGCAACAGGCAGACGTTTAGTGGAATTTTTTAACGATTATGGTCAAATTATACTCAATGGTAGAACAAGGGGTGATGAAAATGGCAGTTTTACTTTTTTAAACTCGGTTGGAAAATCAGTAAATGATTTGTGTGCAGTATCCCAAGATTTACTATCAATCGTTGAAGTATTTGAAGTTGAGCCTAAAATATGGTCTGACCATATGCCTATTAAACTTAAGTTAAACATAATGGAAAAGGACAATAAAGTAAATAAAATGAATTTGTTGCCAAAACTTAAATGGATTGAGTCTGAAAAGGAAATATATCAAAAAAGACTAAATAAAAACCTGACCTTACAAAGAAATAGTGGAAATCTTTCCAATTTAAACGATATGGTTAACGTTATTAAAAAGTCAGTGGTTAAGCCCGTACAAAAACACAACAGACCAATATTTAAAAATGTTTGGTTCAATAATGCATGTTTTATAGAGTTGTGTCGTTCACGAACGAACTAGTTCAATTGAACTATTCACTTAACTGAGCGTTTTATCTAGTTCGTTCATCTCAGCTCTTTTAGGACTTTTCGTTCATTCAGCTCAATTGATCATTACTTCATTTTGATCTTTCAGTTCGGTCGTTCAATTTTTTTTTTGTTAATTTTTTCATTAGGCTTTAGTTTTTTCTCCTCTTTTGGCACGCTTTCTCATCATTTATGTTTTTTTTTTTTTTAAATTTTATATATTTATTTTTGTTTTCTTTTTTTAATATTTTTATTCAACATTTTTGTATTTTTTTAACGAAAACCAAAACAACAGACATGATCGAAATGATTCGATCACGAACTGTTGAACGAAAACCAAAATTGACCGATTTGAACTAGATGAACGACCAACAGACATGATCAAAACGAATCGTTCACAAACTGTTGAATGAAAAAGCCAAAAGAGCGATTGAACTAGATGAACGAACTAGGTCTTTTATCAGAAATGAACGAGAATGAGCGCTCACTCAATTGAACGATTAAGCACAAGTCTAATGTTTTAAGGCCAGAGAAAAATCTTTTGAAATGTTGAACATTTACAGAAACACGTGTATGCAACAAGACAAAGTAAACTATTTAGAAGCTAAAAAGCAGTACGATATTGTCTGTAAAAATAGAAAAGAAGAATATAATCAAGAAATGGTGTCAAAAATAAACATGGTAAATGATTCAAAAGACTGGTGGAAAGTTGCAAAGGAGATAAGAGGTCAATCGTTTCAGAAGGGTGTAGAAATATCAGCAGAAGATTTCAAAACGTATTTCCAAGAGCTATTAAATCCAATGCAATTTGCAAGTGATATTCAATTTGCTCCGATGTGGCATGATGATGATGATTTAGACAGACCCATAACAACAACAGAAATTCAAAGTATTCTTAAGAAAACAAAATCAAATAAAGCCCCTGGGTCAGATAGAGTTCCCTACGAATTTTTTAAGCATTCGTCTTTACAGTTTTTGGCAGAATTAACAAAAATCTACAACATAATCTTTGAGTCAGGAAGAGTGGATGAAACATTTGTTCAAAGTATAATTTTCCCAATCTACAAGAAAGGAGATGCCAATATAGCTAGCAACTATAGAGGAATTTCATTTATGAATAGCGTGTCAAAAGTTTTAATGGGAATCTTAAATGAAAGACTTTCCTTGTGGGTTGAACAAAATAAAGTTTTGAACGAATATCAAGCAGGATTTAGGAGAAATTATTCGACGATAGACAATGTATACAATTTGGCAGCAATAGTACACTTAAAAATAGAGGAAAATAAAAAAGTATATGCTTTCTTCGTCGACTTTAAAGCAGCTTTTGATAAGGTCCCTAGAAAACGTTTGATATATAAACTTTATACGCTTGGAATTTCAACGAAGATGGTTAACATAATAGAAAATATTTACAGTCACACAAGGTCGGCCGTATGGACAGGAAGTGAATTATCCAGTAGTTTCGAAACGTACTCCGGCGTTAAGCAAGGGTGTTTATTATCCCCACTATTATTTACGCTATATCTAAATGATTTACACGAATATTTGGGAGGTGGTTTAAGAATAGGCGAAACAAATGTGCGATTGCTAATGTACGCGGATGATATTGTACTACTGGCTGATGATAAAAACGTTTTACAACGTATGATAAATAATCTGGAAAAGTATTGTACTGAATGGGATATGGAAGTCAATTTAGTCAAATCAGAAATTCTTGTATTTAGAAAAGGCGGAAGATTATCAAGAAATGAAAAGTGGAAATATAAAGGCCAAGAAGTAAAGATAGTAAACGAGTACACCTATTTAGGTGTTATATTGACGCCAACAATGTCATTTAAAAAACATATTGTTAAACGTAATAACGCTGCAAAATGCAGCATAAACTCTACATGGAAAGATTTTTTAAGCAAAAGCAATATAAAACTATCGGCTAAATGGAAACTTTTCCAAGCAGTATGCAGGTCAGTGCAGGTGTACGCAGCGCAGGTATGGGGTTTCGAGCTATTTGAAGAGGTAGACAAACTACAAAGATATTTTATAAAAAGAATTTTAAAAATACCAGATTTTACTCCCAATTATACATTAACCTTAGAAACAGGTGCAGAAGATAGCCATTTCTATAGCCTAAATTTACATATGGAATACATTTTTAAAACCATCTACAAATTCAACTCTGATAGACTCCCGTACAAGCTCTCCAGGCACGTTCTTTCAAAAAACATTTTCTGGGCAAAACAAATCAACCACTTGGGCAATGAATTCAACATTACGTTTGAAAACATGCCTGAGATGGAATGGTTGAGAAGGGGCTCTGACTTGTTAGCCAAATTAAAGCTCAAAAGCATGCAAGAAGCTGAGAGAAAAGCTTGCAATAGTGAAACTCGTTTCTACAAATTTTTAAACCATACAGTTCCCAATAACTATATACAAGATACTGAAAATATAAATAAAATATCGATAATTTTTAAAGCAAGATGTGATATCTTAGGTCTAAGAGCCAATAGTTTTGCAACAGATGTAAACAAAATTTGTACACTATGTAATACACGAGAGGATGAAACGTTGCACCATTTCATGGGAAAGTGTCCAGTATTGAAAGAATTCAGAATAAGACATTTAGGTAAACCCATTTTAAATCAAAATGAATTAGAAAACTTTTTAAATGGAGAAATAAATGATTCTTGGAATAGGATATATTATTTTATTTCTGAAGCTATGAAATATAGAAAAATATTAATGCTAGAATTTAATTAATTTACTTATTATTAAACTTTAATTGTACTCTATTTTTTTTTAACTTTGATTTGGTAAACGACAGACGACATATAATGTCATTGTCATGATCTATCTTTATTTTTAAGATTTTTATGTAATAGAATTTTTTGAAAATAAAGAAATTATTATTATTATTATTAATGAGAAAAAAGAGGTTAAAGTAAAATTGCAATAAAAAATGTTAGATGATATCTAGAATATTGTTTTTTAGTTAATAGAGATCCTGAGATATATCTTAATCTAACAAGTCAAAAAAATACCATCTTTTGCAAATGCAAGAACCCAAAAATTGCCTTTGAAGTAAGTAAGTCGCACTTATACCCCTTGTGCTCTAACTTTTTTTATAAATTTCTAAATTTATGAAAAAAATGTTAGTTATACGTAAAAGAAAAACCACATTTTATTACGAAAATCTTTAATGGTTCATTGTTTCATTTTTCAGTCGTCATAATCAGATTCCATGACATTATCGGGCTCATCATCATCTTCATTAGGGCGTTTTTGGACCAAAATTCATATCAAAATTATTTAACCAAATCTGGCTCAAAAATAAGGAAATTTTGGGTTATTTATTAGAAAAATATTTAAAAAATTCCAAAATAGCGATTTTGGTCCACAGATGCTGATTTTCAAACATAAAAAAATTTTTTTAACCAAATTTGTCTTAAAAGTCGAAAAATGTTAAGTAGTTTATAAAAAAATAAATAAAATATAAAAACACGATTTTGGTCCAAAAATGGTGACCAAAATCTTTGATCAGCATTTTTAAACTAAAATCGTATTTTTTATATTTTTTTTAATATATAACATGCGTTACATTTTCAAAGTTTTGAGACCAATTTGGATAAAAAAAAAAAATTTTTATGTTCAAAAATCAGCATCTGTGGACCAACATTTTTTTGTATTATTTTTATATTTTTCCTATAAAGTACGCAACAATTCCTAATTTTTGAGCCGGATTTGGTGAAAAAATTTGGACATGAATTTTGATCGAAAAACGCCATTTTTTTCAAATTTTGACTGCTGGTTACCGACCTAAGATGTTCTTGCTAAATTTTATTACTATTAATACACGAACTTCTAGGACTTCAACCACTTTGTCCACGTAAAAAATTAAATTTTAATAATTGCTTGGAGCACAAGGGGTTTAAGTGCTCATATACCCCTTGTGCTCTATTTTAGTAACAAGAGCTAAACATTTTCGCCATATCTCGCTAACGAATAAGAATTTTACATTGAGCTCTTGTGCTCTAAACTTCTGTAAACTTCATCTACTAATTCCATATGTTAACTCAATTTTTTTAAAAAAGTCACTTGAACCCCTTGTGCTTTAAGCCCCTCATATGTTATTGATCAGTGATCTATTCTAAGTCTTAAATTATAGCTAGACTTCTGAAGTTTGGAACAAATGCCCAATGAGCAAAATCGGATTAGAGGAAAAAGTTACCCCCTGAAGTTCTAAGCCAACCTCTAAAAAGACGCCATTTTTTGTTAACCAAATGAAAAATTTTTATATCAGAAGAAGTTCAAAGTACTGCAGTTAGACCAGTGGTCGGCACCCATAGCCCTCAGGAGCCGAACACAATCGGCAATTAACACGTATATAACACGATTGTCAACAAAACTCACAACCAAGAGCATAAAAAGAGCGTGAATATAAAAAACTAATGAAATAATGACAAAATTCTATTATTAAAATGCAAAAATGAATTTATAAATAAATTTGTTAACATTTATCGCAAGAGGAAGGCACTGTTACCATTAGTTTAGGAATAAATACATTTTTAGAAAAACTTAATACAAATACAATTTTTAATGCTGATCATCAGATTTTGATATTTTCGCTCTACCACCTTTAGTTAAGGAATAAATTGCAATTAGGTGGTGCCAGAAGACATACCAGAGTGAAAAAGCATAAAGAAAATTATTTATTAAATTCATTAAAAAAATAAAACTTAATTAAGGTTAACATTTCTAATTCCAATGTAACAACTTAAATTTTAATATTGAATTAAATTAATCGTCGTTGTTTAATTCTTTTTTAATATTAAATTCCTTATCAAATGCAGCAGCCAGCATACTCATCAATGGAGGGCTTGTGTGTAATTTCTTATTGTCCAAAGTTTTAACGTAGTCGGCAAGAATACTGGTGAATTTTTTCAAATCAAAGTTTTCATTCAATAAATTAAGATGTGAAATATTAATAAAATCAATTAAAAACTTATCAAACGGAAGTTCATATGAACTATAACCATTCGATTCCAGCTCCATCCTTTTACTTTCATTAAAATTGTCGATTGTTAATGTTAGATCGTATGTCATTCTTATTAGGCTATTGTCATTAATAAATAACTTTATAGTGTCTGATCGTACAAATGGTAGTTTTAAAAATTCTCCCAAATAAGGATATTCAATAATTTTTTTTAAATTAAGTTTTTCACACAAAATATATCCGGCATTTCCTGTAAAATGTTTAGCTTTATCAAAAAGCATATTTCCAACCAAGTATTGTGTATTTTTGTCATCATTTCTCAATAAATCCATTGCAATAAGACAGCACGAACTTTTAAGAAATTTGGTGTAATCAGCTACAGGTCCCTCTAATTCAAATAGTCCTGTAATAGTAATTGTTATCTCATTTTTTAGTTCTTGAAGGATATTTTTATTTTTAAATGCTGTTACTAATTTATTTATTAATGGAGGTAACGCGTTCAGTTCCAGCTTGTTCAGTGTTTTCACATTTTCGGCTAAAAGGCTACCAAACTTATTCGAATTAAAATTTTCAGGCATTAATTTCAAATGTGAAATATTAATAAAATCTATTAATGATTGATCATATTGAAGTTGAAACAAGGTATAATCCTTAGATATTAGCTTCGTTCTTTTACTTTCATTAAACAAATCAATTGTTAATGTAATATCGTACGTTATTTTCACCAAACTATTGTCGTTAACAAATAGTTTAATGCCGCCTGAACTATGAAATGGTTCCTTTGAAATATCGCTCATAAAGGGATGTTCAATATATTTTTTCACGTTAACGGGACAGGTAAAATCGTATGAATATTTTATATAATGATCAAACAGGATATTTCCAAGCAAGTAGTGAGTCTTTTTATCAGCACTGCTAACTAAATCTATTGCAATAAGACAGCATGCACTTTTCAATAATTGAGTGTAATTAGCTCTTGGCCCTGTAGTGTCGATTTGTCCATTTATAGTGATCGTTATCGCAGAATCTTGTTTAGAAGCCATGTTTAATTTGTTTTTGTTTTAAAAAAGTAAAAAAAAAAAATAAACCAGCATTGGTTTTTTTTAATGAAATATCAGACATCGTTTTTTTACACAAAAAAAAATATGAAAAAACTGTCCCGGGTAAAAAAAATGATGCTGTTCTATATTTAATTAGATCTTTATTGGGTCCTAAACCGATATATGAATCTACTGTGGTTGGAGAGAATAAAAAATTATTAAAATTTAGAAAAATAAAAAAATAAGGAAATTTCGAAAAAAAAACTAAAATTCGGAAAAAGAAAATTAAAAAAAAAAAAAATAAGGTTGGAGATTTTATAATTCAAATTTAAAAATATAAGAAAATTTAGAAAATAAATTAAAACTCGGAAAAAATTATGGAAATTAACAAAATTTTCAATAAAAAAAAAAAAAAGAAAAATAAAACAAAAAATTTGGAGAGTAGAAAACTTTTGGCAAATTCAGAATAAAACAAGTAGAAAAATTAAGTTCGACTTGGTCGAATCTATGAATACCCTCCACAATGTTGTCTGATAGTAATTTTCTAAAAAAATTTAAAAAAATTACAAATTTTTTATTAGAAATATATTATTTTGAGTAAAAATTTTTTTTAATCAATCAAATTTTTTTGAGTGTAAAATTTTTTTTAGTGTGACATTTCATTAAAAAAAAATTAATGTATACATTTTTTTTGAGTGTAACATTTTTTTTTAGTGTAAATATTTCTTTGAGTAACAAAATTACTTTGTAAAATATTTTTGTTGTTTTATACCTACACCCAAAAAATTTTGTAGTTGATTTCAACTTAAATATCAACTATTTTGTAGGTGAATTACCACTAACTAAAGTTTAGTTGATTTTCTTAAGTTGCTGATAACTACAAATAAACCAAAATAGAAAATCAACTACAAAAGTCGTTACTGTTACCAATATTTAGTTGATGTCAACTAATATTTGACATATTTTAATGAAATAGCTGAAAATAACTACATGAAAAGTTGGAGATAACTTAAAATAGCTAAATTTAACGATCAAATAAATAATTTTATCTTTAACTACCTTTTTAGTTAACGATAATTATTTAATTGTTGAATTTTAGTTCCTTGCTAATTAGAATAAGGTAAATATTTTTTTATTTCAAATAAAACTCAATCTGTAAATTTTAAGATATTTTATTAAAGTAATTCAGCATTTAACTTTTTTATAGCCTTTGAGTCTGAGAATTTTTCTATGGAAAAAAATGTCTCAGAATCTGGGAATTTAAAGAACCTGAGAACTTTTTAAAGAACCTGAGAACTTTTTAAAGAATCTGAGAAGTTTTCTATAGAAAAAATGTATCAGAATCTGAGAATTTTTCTGTAGAAATAATGTATCAGAATCTGAGAATTTTTCTATAGAAAAAATGTTTCGGAGTCTGAGAATTTTTCTATAGAAAAAATGTCTTAGAATCTGAGAATTTTTCTATAGAAAAAATGTCTCAGAATCTGAGAATTTTTCTATAGAAAAAATATTTTTGAATCTGAGAATTTTTCTATCAAAAAAATGTCTCAGAATCTAAGAATTTTTCTATAGAAAACATGTCTCAGAATCTGAGAATTTCTCTATAGAAAAAATGTTTTAGAATCTGAGAATTTTTCTATAGAAAAAATGTCACAGATTCTGAGAATTTTTATATAGAAAAAATGTCTCAGATTCTGAGAATTTTTCTATAGAAAAAATGTCTCAGAATCTGAGAATTTTTCTGTAGAAAAATTGTCTCAGAATCTGAGACATTTTTTCTATAGAAAAATTCTCAGAATCTGAGACATTTTTTCTATATAAAAATTCTCAGAATCTGTGACATTTTTTCTATAGAAAAATTCTCAGATTGCAGCAGAATCTGAGAATTTTTCTGTAGAAAAATTGTCTCAGAATCTGAGACATTTTCCTATTAAAAATTCTTAGATTCTGAGACATTTTTTCTATAGAAAAATTCTCAGAATCTGAGACATTTTTTCTGTAGAAATATTCTCCGATTCTGATACATTTTTTTTATAGAAAAATTCTCAGATTCTGAGATATTTTTTTACAGAAAAATTCTTAGATACTGAGACATTTTTTTTAGAAAAAATGTTTTAGAATCTGAGACTTTTTGTATAGTAAAAATGTCTCAGAATCTGAGAACTTTTCTATAGAGAAAATATCTCAGAATCTGAGAATTTTTCTATAGAAAAATGTCTCAGAATCTGAGAGTTTTCTATAGAAAAAATGTCTAAGAATCAGAGAATTTTTCTATAGAAAAAAATGTCTCAGGATCTGAGAATTTTTCTATAGAAAAAATGTCTCAGAATCTGAGAACTTTTCTATAGAAAAAATGTCTCAGAATCTGAAAATTTTTCTATAGAAAAAATATCTCAGAATCTGAGAATTTTTCTATAGAAAAAATGTCTCAGAATCTGAGAATTTTTCAATAGAAAAATGTCTCAGAATCTGAGAATTTTTCTATAGAAAAAATGTCTCAGAATCTGAGAACTTTTCTATAGAAAAAATGTCTCAGAATCTGAAAATTTTTCTATAGAAAAAATATCTCAGAATCTGAGAATTTTTCTATAGAAAAAATGTCTCAGAATCTGAGAATTTTTCAATAGAAAAATGTCTCAGAATCTGAGAATTTTTCTATAGAAAAAATGTCTCAGAATCTGAGAATTTTTCTATAGAAAAAATGTCTCAGAATCTGAGAACTTTTCTATAAAAAATGACTCAGAATCTGAGAATTTTCTTTAAAAAAATGTCTCAGAATCTGATAATTTTTCTATAAAAAAATATCTCAGAATCTGAGAATTTTTCAGTAGAAAAAATGTCTCAGAATCTGTGAATTTTTCAATGGAAAAAATGTCTTAGAATCTGAGAATTTTTCAATAGAAAAAATGTCTCAGAATCTGAGAATTTTTCTATAAAAAAATATCTCAGAATCTGAGCATTTTTCTATAGAAAAATGTCTCAAAATCTAAGAATTTTTCTACAGAAAAAATGTATCAGAATCTGAGAATATTTCTACAGAAAAAATGTCTCAGATCTTAGAAATTTTCTATAGAAAAATGTCTTTGAATCTGAGAATTTTTCTACAGTAAAAATGTCTCAGAGTCTGAGAATTTTTCTACAGAAAAAATGTCTCAGAATCTGAAACTGTTTCTATAAAAAATCTTTTAGAATCTGAGACTTTTTCTGTAAAAAAATGTGTCAAATTCTTAGATACTGAGACATTTTTTTTAGAAAAAATGTTTTAGAATCTGAGACTTTTTGTATAGTTAAAAATGTCTCAGAATCTGAGAACTTTTCTATAGAGAAAATGTCTCAGAATCTGAGACTTTTTCTATAAAAAAATGTCTCAGAATCTGAGACTTTTTCTATAAAAAAATGTCTCAGAATCTGAGACTTTTTCTATAAAAAAATGTCTCAGAATCTGAGACTTTTTCTATAAAAAAATGTCTCAGAATCTGAGACTTTTTCTATAAATAAAATGTCTCAGAATCTGACACTTCTTCTATAAAAAAATCTCTATAGAAATTTCAGATTTTAATTTTTCTGAAGAAAAAAAAATTTAGATGAGATTCTGAGACATTTTTCTATAGAAAATTTCTCAGATTCTAGATTCTGAGACAGTTTTTCTGTTGAAACCTTTTTAGACACTGATACATTTTCGATAGAAAACTGTATAAAAAAAATTTAGATTCTAAGAAATTTTTTGCAAAAAAAGGTTCTCAGATCCTAAGAAAATTTTTCTTTAGAAAAATTGTACAATTCCAAGGTTTTTTTCTGTAGGAAAAGTCTCAGATTCTGAGACATTTTTTCTACAAAGATTCTGAGAAATTTTTTCTATAGAAAGAAAAATGACTTAGAAATTTCAAAGCAGCAACTAACTAATCAGGATTATTAAAAAAATTTCCGCAAAATATTCCTCTTCCATCATTTATGTATATATGTTGGACGTACAGTTGAAGATGCTCCAAGGGCAGTAAAAGTTGAATTTCTGTTTGTTGGAGCTGTAGACATTGAAGAGTTTGTCGTTGAGTAGATGTTGAAGTTAGTAAAGTCAGTGAAGAAACAGTTGATGTTATTTCTGGACGTCCGTTAGTTGCTACAGATGAAGATGTACTTGGATGTTCAGTTGAAGATACTCCAAAGCCAATAGAAGTTGAATTTCTGTTTACTGGAGTTGTAGACATAGAAGAGCTTGCAGTTGAACGAATATTAGAAGATGTTGCTGAAGTTATCGAAGAAGTAGTAGTAACAGCAGTAGATCTTATTACTGGAGCAGATGCAGATGTGCTTGTATTCTTTGTTCAAATGTTGTATGCTTTGGTCCTCACAGATTCATTTACATTCGGCATATTTCTAAAAATTATCATTTTCAATACAATTTATACACAATGTATAGCAAATTATGCATTTAAAACTTACCTATTATATTAATTAATAAATATGAACATATTTTGAAGAATCTTTTAACAAATTTTTAATATAAAATTAAAAATAATTAAATATGTATTTAATAAAAGAAAAATCATTTTCGCTTTGGCAGATGTTTTTTTTTTTTTTTTAAATTGATGATTGTCAATTAAATAAAAATAAATTTAAACAAATACAGGGTAACTAAAAATAATTATTCTTAACGAAATTAATAGTTAGTAACGATTACAAATAGTTATTTGGAATTATTTTTATTTCAACTACAGAAATTATTAACTACACAACTACAAATTTTTTTGGGTGTATATGTTATACAAAAAAAAAACTACTTCACATATTTCCCTCTTTTTATTTTATCATCCTTTTCTTTAAAAACCAAAAACAAACTAACATTGTATCATACACATATGTAAATCCCACTTCATTTGATTTTTTCCAAAAATACTTACTATACACCTCGGTGCACCGTTACATACAGTTACAAAAACAATAACAAAATTATATATACCCTCTATCTAGGATTGCCAGACGGCCTGGAATGGCCTGGATTTTCCAGTTATTCGAGGTCTGGTCCAGTTTCCAGTTAAAACATAATTTTTCCAGTTGAAAAAGGATTTTCATAATTTAAAATTTTTTTTTTTTACAATTTTTTGGGACTACTTTTTGAATAAAACATTAATCATAAAAATAACATTAATGCCTCTTTTGGATACGGAAAATGTACTGCATTTTCGCTAGTTTTTTTACAACTTTTTCGAGCATCTCGGCCAGTCTAGAGTTGATTTCGCTCGTCGATGATTTAAGGATTATTGGCGTACATTTTGCTTTTAAAATAACTCCACAAAAATATGTCTGGATGGGTCAAATCTGCAAATGATGGTCAATTGTTGTCGCTCTTTTTTAACTTTGCACGTCCGGGAAATTTTACTTGTCCTTCTTGATTTCCAGATTTGACTTTTTGCCACTTTGAACTTATTTTTGATAGGTTATTTAAAAAGAAAAATATACTCTAACCATCCTCAGGCCAATGACGAGCTTAACATCAGCATTTCGAGATGCTCGAAAAAGTAATAAAAATGCTTAAAAAGGGAATATTTGCCGTGATAAATAGAAACCGCCATTAAGTCCAAAATAAGAATATGTATCTCACATATGAAAATCGGGTGATTTTTTTTTCAGATTATTAAAAAAATGTATGGGTCCAGTTACTTTTAAAAAATCCAGCTGAAAATGTTCCATTTTCCAGTTATTTGACTTCTAGTATCTGGCAACCCTACCTCTATCACTAGAGTGGAGGGTATAACAATAACAAATATTTACTTGTCTAACAACTAAACTGCACCCCACGACAAGAAAACAAACAACAAGTTTAAAAAAACTGGTATTTCACCATGCTTTTAAAACAGACCTGTAAATACTTGAACATTTATTTACTTATTTTAAAATTTTTCAAATATTTTTGTATTTGTACTTGAAAATTTCAAATACAAATATTTTTTTACTTACTTAACATTTTTACAAGTAAGTATAACAAAATACTTACTTAACGAGTGCAAGTTCAAATATTTTCAAATATTTGAAAAAATGTTTACAAATAAAATATTTGTCAACAATGTTTACAAATAAAATACTTGAGAACATTTTTTCAAATATTTTTATACTTGCCCAAAATTTTCAAATATATTTATTATTATTATTATTATGACATGTTCTTAATCTACATATTTTACAATATATTAAGAACTTAGTCTATCTACATACATAAGTTTTCCAAATATCTCTACGTCTTGCCATATATCTTAACTCGTTAAACGACTTGGATGTCTCTTTCAATATCGTCCTTCGCCATGTTGTTCTAGGCCTGCCTCTAGATCTGGTTCCTTGA
The DNA here is from genome assembly GCA_963921195.1 of Pegoplata infirma. Lineage (NCBI taxonomy): Eukaryota > Metazoa > Arthropoda > Insecta > Diptera > Anthomyiidae > Pegoplata > Pegoplata infirma. The sequence goes on from OY992540.1 coordinate 146,525,227, forward strand.
GGATTCCACTCTATAGCTGAATGCGCGATGTTGTTTGCATCTTTACGGAGAGTATGACCAAGCCAACGATATTTTCTTTTCTTTATGTCGGCTTGAATGTTTTGCTGATGTGTGAGCTGCCATAGTCGAACATTAGAGATTGTATTGGGCCAAAAAATCCCCAGAATGCGCCGTAAGCATCGCTTAGTAAAAGTCTGCAGTTTGTTAGTTATGACGTCAGTAACATGCCAGGACTCGCTTCCATATAGCAGAACAGATTTTACACATGCATTGAATATTTTTATTTTAGTGTGACGAGTAATAGTGTTTGCTCTCCAGACACGATTAAGAGAAGCAAATGCGCCGTTAGCTTTTTGTATTCGGCTGTTAACGTCAGTCACTGTACCACCATCGGGTGTAAGTTTACTTCCTAGGTATTCAAAAGAATCGACGTCTTCCATTTCTTCGTTATTGATGACGAAAGAATTGAGGTTATTTACGTTAACTCTCATAGACTTGGTTTTCCTGGTGTTTATATTAAGGCCTAACTTGGCGGACTCTCTGTTCATCGTATTGATCATACTTTGCATGTCCCTGTGACTGTTTGAGAGGAGTACGACATCATCAGCGTATGCAAGGTCGCAAAGTCTATCATTTATACGCCAATTTAAACCGGAGGCATTGTTAGTGATTGCTTCAAATATCAAATCAAGACTTGTAATAAAAAGAAGGGGAGATAATGCACAACCCTGTTTTACACCAGATATAGTGTGAAATGGAGCACTAAGTTGTCCCTCGTGGAGCACTCTGCTTGTTGCATTTTCGTAGAACTTTTTTATTATGTTTATCACCTTATTGGGTATACCTCTCGATTCTAATGCAGTCCATATTACATCTCTTTTCAAAGAATCGAACGCTTTTTCAAAGTCCACGAATGCCATGAATAATGGGGAGTTATATTCGGCCGATTGTTCTATAATAATTCTCATGGTGTTGATGTGATCAAGGCATGAATAGTCGGGCCGAAAACCAGCTTGGTTTTCTCTTATAAGACTATTGAGTGGAGTTGCTATACGATTTAATATTATGTTGTTCATAATTTTAGTTAAAGCAGGTAATATGGATATACCTCGCCAATTACTACAAATAGTCTTGCTACCCTTTTTGGGAATTTTGACAATAACAGATTCTTTCCAATCTAGGGGGATTTCTTCATTTGCCCATATTTTTTGAAAAAGAGGGGAGAGTATTGAAGCAAGAACTTCAGGACAGGCTTTAAAAAATTCCGCTGGAATTCCATCGCTTCCGACTGCCCTACCACATTTGAGAGACTTTATGGCCACACATATCTCTTCGATGTTCGGTGGGTCATAGTCAATGTGTATATTAAGATTAAGATGGCTGCGAATTTCCAAAGGAACATTACTTTCTTCGTGTATAACGTTAAGGGTCCTCTCAAAGTGTCTTCTCCAAACTTGCAGTTGTTCTTCCTTAGTTGTCACCAACTCACCAGATTCGTCTTCTACAGGCACACTGTTATTGTTTTTCTGTCCGCCGATTTTCCGTATGATCTTGTATAGTTCTCGTAGATCCCCTTTTGCTGCAGCTGTTTGAGCTTTGTCTCCTAGGTTATCGAAAAACTTTTGTTTGTCTTGCTTGACTTTTTTCTTTATTTGTTTACTTAGTTTGTTGTATGATGCTTGAAGTGATGCCTTATGTTGTTGATCATGACTGGAATTGACTTTATCTTTTACGTTCCTACGCTCTGTTATCAAGCACCATGTGTCGTTTGATATCCATTCCGAATTTGGATGTTTGACGAATCCTAGAGTTTCCTTGCAGATATTATGAAGTTGTTGTTTTAATAGGGCCCAGCTATCTTCAATATTAATAGGTTTGTTAAAAGTTGAAATTTGACTTACTTTTTCGTTGACAGAATTTCTGATATTTACATCGTTGAGCTTAGAAATGTCATATTTTCTATTGGGACAGTTGTTGTTATTCTTCCTAGAATATAGTTGAAGTTTGATTTCTATTATAAGATGGTGGTCACTGCCTATATCTGCACTGCGTTTGTTTCTGACATCGCACACAACAGCTTCGAGAAACACATATATGGTCAATCTGATTTTCAGCATTGCCAGCGCTTGATACCCAAGTAATTTTATGGTTAAGCTTATGTGGAAATACAGTACCGCATATCTTTAAGTCGTGATTGCTGCATAGTTCAAGCATTAGTTCGCCATTTTCTGTGCGAGTACCAATTCCATTTTTACCCATTATGTTTTCAAAGTTGGTATTGTCCGAGCCTAATTGTGCATTGAAGTCTCCCATCATCAAAATTACGTCATTCGTCGACACTTCTTGGAGCGTACCATCCAGTTGGCTATAGAAGCTTTCTTTATCGTTTATATCGCTGTCATCAGTGGGTGCGTAGACTTGCACCAGAGTCATATTTTTGTATTGCGATTTAAATCGAGCTATAATGATGCGTTCTGATACTGCTTTCCAAGATAACAGAGATTTTACGAATGTTTTTCGTATATATATACCGACTCCTCTTATATGTCGGTCGTTATCATTAGGTAATCCAGAGTATAGTAACGTATTACCTTTAGAGTCTTTGTGCTCACCACTACCGTTCCATCTAGTTTCGCTTAATCCTACAATATCGAGATGTAGACGTTCAGCTTCAGCCGCCAGCAGTTCTAGTTTACCAGCCTGATATAAAGTTCGTACATTCCAGCATCCAAATCGAGTCCTTAGTCCATTGCGTATTGTCGTTATCGTTCCGTTGGTTGGTTTTATTTTTGTAGATACTCGAATCATTTGCAATTCAGCAAGATATAGATGATTAGTCCATATCTGCCTAGACCGGTGGTAGGATTGCTACCTTCTAGAGTTATACATCGTATGGCCCCCGATCATGCCAGTAAGGGTTAAGTTTCAGTGACAAGAAAGGTTTGGGTAGTCAACCTAATTACCTGAGACGCATCGGTGGTAGCATGCCATTCAGGTTACTTAACCGTATGTTGCCTTCTCACTTTGGCTGCCGACAAACGGATGCTTGGCGGCATTACCAGGGAATACTTGGTCAGAGACCGGAAGTTGTTTTCAAATATTCAACATTATTATGGTTGACGAAAAAGGGCATAAAGACCAATTTTTTCAGAACAATGTTTTTGCACAAATGCATTTTTCTAATACAGCTCTTCACCCATCTGTAAAAATATCAATAACTTCCTATTTTTAAGCAAATCGAGACCTTAGGAAAAAAGAGTCCAATTTGCTTATAGAAATAGGTACAAATAGAACCTTGTTGTATTAAGATCGGTCCATGTAATGCAAAAAATTATCCCTAACGCATTTGACTAACAATATCACTTACATGCCACCTGTTCATCCTCTTAAAATTTGGATGTTGTTTGGGATAAAAACTGTAAAATTGTTTTTTAGCTGCTAAAACTAATTTTTAGTGTTGGTCGACTTGCATGGGAGAAATGGACTTTGTTTTTGTAACATTTTTTGGTGACATGTCATAATCCTAACTTCCGGTATGGGATTTATGGTTTTAATCAAAATACCAAACTAAGGGTGGGGATTACGACCGGACAAAATTGGGATATAAACCTTAGACAAAATGGACATAATTCAGAGATTTATGGAGAAATGTTGTAAAACAACCATTGACGTCATAATATGTGGTTATTGTTCATAATGTCCGTTATGGGAACTTTGTATTTTTTTATATGGTGTAAGTCCCCTCAATCTGGAAACAATAATTTTTGCATTATTTTTTTTTTATTTGGACCACTTTTGTAGGGCTTTGGAATTACAAACTCCACAGCCTCAACCATAACGGCTTCGATGCATACATTCATAATTATTATTAAGGACTTCAAAATTGTACATACATATGTATGTATGTAGATCTCTGCATGGACATTCAGGCCAACCGGCTTCGCTAAATATAGTTCTCTGTGTAACGGCATTCGGCTGGTCTTAACGATCACCAAATCCAAAGATTCAGCCCAAAAGTGTTCGCAGAATTAAGCTTTTTTGTGTAGCCAAATATTTTATTTGAGTTCAAATATTTTATTTGTAAACATATTTTCAAGTATTTTACTTATAATAAGTATTTTACTTATTGTAAATATTTTACTTATAGCAAGTATAAACATATTTGAATTTACTTGTATTTGATTTTTTAAATACAAATATTTTTTTTACTTACTTAAACAAATGTTAAGTAAATAAAATATTTGAACTTGAAAACTTTAAGTATAAGTTTTTGAATATTTACTTAAAAATACTTAAGCTGCCCATTCACTTGCAATATTATTGTTCAAATTGTACAATAATATCGCTTGTGTGTATGTAATATTTTGTGCAATATATTGGAGAATATCAAAACACTTTTGATATTTATTGTACAAACAAGAATACTGCAATATATTTTATCAGTGTGTTGTCTATATTGTACAACTTTTATTATGTTATGTTTATATCTTGTACAATATATTGGGTTTAAGTATTGAGCAATTTTATTTGCTGTGTAGGGTAAAACGACAATAATATTGTAAAATAATTTTTTTTTAAGTTGAGCAATTTTATTGCAAGTGAATGGGCAGCTTTAAGTACAACATTTTTACAGGTCTGTTTTAAAACATGTTTAACGGTTAAGGTGAAACTACTCTGAAATTCAGAGCTTTGCTTATAACTTTTGAACCACTGAACCGATTTTGCTGAAATTCAAAACCAAACAGACTTGGAGAACGACAAATATATATGCTAAGCTTCAGCCCCCTCAGAATTGTCTTTCAAAAGTTAGAGGGGTTTTAATCTAGTAAATTCGCAAAATGCCCTTGCCGAAATTTATTCTTTTGCTCATAACTTTTGAACCACTTGACCGATTTCGCTGGATTGCAATACCTGACCCGGTAAATATAGAACATATGTGTTAAACTTCAGGAGCCTCCGTAAAGTCTTTCAAAAGTTAGCGTGTTTTCAACGGACAGACAGACAGACGGACGGACGGACATCGGTAGATCGTCTTAAAATCGATCAAGGATCATGAATATATATACTTTATGGGGTCCTAGACCAATATTTCGATGTGTTACAAACGGAATGACAAACTTATATATGGGGCATTCCATGCCAAATCACTCACTTTTAGACCTGACCCCTTTCGATTTATTTTATTTTTGGATATGTTTTAGTACTTATTAAATGCAATTTGGACACCATTTTTTGGCCTTTTATTCCAAGATGGTGTTGAATAATCAATTTTTCAAAATGGCGTTTTTTTCAAAAAAATTAAAAAATTAAAATTTTCAATTAATTTTGACCAGTTAAAAATATAGATATCTTAAAAAAAGTTGGACAACGTTATGTTGGTATTTAAGTGTAGTTTTAGAAAAAAATATTGAAAAAATTATTCGAAGTAATTATCACTTATTTTTTAACGTTTAAAAATTAAAATCGACTTTTTGAAAAAGTCCGAAACCTTCGATTTTTTTTTACAAACGTCTAAAAGTTCTACTCTAAATTAATTACGCAACTTTTAAGCCATAACTCGAGGTGTGATCGCAATTTGTTCTATTTTTTCAAATTTTTAAAATTGCACCTTTTATTTTTTGAGTCTGATTTATTTTATATGGTGCTCCAAAAAAATTAAATTGGTAGATACTGACCCTAACTTACCCTAAATATATATATTTAGATGTAAAAATACGCCTCACAAAAATTAAGAACGATCGGACATGGATAAGGTGTTTCGCATGGGCCTTGAAGTTTAGAAAACGGATTACAAGGAAAAATATGATTTTTTTTTCTGTTTTCAAAATTTTTTTGGTATTTTAAGCTAAGTTTAAATTCAAGTGGTTACAGAATTATAATACGGAGTAAAATGCCTCTCTAATAAGGTACTAAAAACTGAAATCGGTTGAAAATCAGCCAAGTTATTACAACTTCCCCAGGCATCTAATGTATGGCAGACCACTTGATTAAGCAATACAATCCGATTTTTGAAATTCATTGAAATTTTCTACTGTAATAACATTTTTTTATTCTTCAAGTTCAAATGTTATTAGATGACAAGTATTTCTCATATTGTGTTTTGCTAATATTTTTAAATTAATGCTGAAAATGTCTGCATTTTCAACACCCTTTTGAAATCTCTATTTCAAAAAAAAAAATTTTTTTTTTGTTTTAAAATTTGGAAAAACCAAAAAAATATTACACCGAAACATGAATAATGAAAAAATGTTATTTCAGTAGAAAATTTCAATAAATTTAAAAAAAGGGACTCGTATTCTTTAATCAAGTGGTATGACACACGCTAGATGCCTGGGGAAGTTGTAATAACTTGGCTGATTTTCAACCGATTTTAGTTTTTAGTGCCTTATTAAAAAGGCATTTTACTCCACATCATAATTCTGTAATCACTTGAATTAAAACTTAACTTATAATACCAAAAAAATTGAGAAAACAGAAAAAAAATCATATTTTTCCTTGAAATCCGTTTTTTAAACTTCAAGGACCATGCTAAACGCCTTACCCATTTCCGATCGTCCTAAATTTTTGTGAGGCGTATTTTTACCTCAAAATGAATATATCTATGTTAAGTAAGGGTCAATATCTACCAATTCATTTTTTTTGGATCAACATATAAAATAAATCAGAGCCAAAAAATAAAAGGTGCAATTTTAAAAATTTAAAAAAAAATAGAAAGAATTACGATCACATCTCGAATTATGGCTTAAAAGTTGCGTAATTTAGAGTAGAATTTTTATAGTTTTTTACAAAAAAATCGAAGGTTTCGAACTTTTTTAAAAAGTCGATTATAATTTTTAAACGTCAAAAAATAAGTGATAATTACTTCGAATAATTTTTTCATATTTTTTTGCTAAAACTACATTTAAATACCAACAAAACGTTGTCCAACTTTTTTTAAATATCTATATTTTTTAATGGCCAAAATTAATTTAAAATTTAAATTTTTTAATTTTTCTGAGAAAATCGCCATTTTGAAAAATTGACTCAACACCATCTTGAAATAAAAAGCTGAAAATTGGTGTCCAAGTTGCATTTAATAAATACTAAAACATATCCAAAAATAAAATAAATCGAAAGGGGTCGGGTCTAAAAGTGAGTGATTTGGCTTGGAATGCCCCATATATATACCCTCTATCACTAGAGTGGAGGGTATAAAAAATCGAAAAATTTAAAAAAAAAAAACATATCTGTAAAATTAAGTAAATAAATTTAATAAAAATCGTTAGCTAAAACGCAAAACGACCTAACTTGCAAACATCAGTCGCTCTAACCGTTGGAGTAGCAATTGTCTTTTAATAATTTCTTTTCCCCCAACAACGTTATTTTCGATATTGGGGAATAAGACATCATTGAAAGACAATTGATGTCCAAATGGTTAAGGCAACTGATCAGATAAGTTCTGCATTTTAAAGAGTAGTGTTTAACCTTTAACCTTAACTTATTTTAAATTCATAATCACATCGGGTTCATCCGCTATAAGTTGGCAAAAATTATCAGACCGGCGATTTTATGAACTTTGACCTCAATTTTCTAAAAAACCTGATGTGATGGAAAATTTTGGAGACCGGATTTTTGACAAGCAGAAATATTGTAATAAAATGTATAAGGTCGCGTCCCAGTCGCATTTTTGATGTTTAGTAATGTTATGATCAAGGAGAGGACTTTCATGCAAATGCATGTTTTTCCCTTTGGTCATAGAACAGCATAAACAAAATATCTTTGCAAATCAAAGAATTTGCTTTAAAATGGCATCGATTCGTTAGTGCATATTTTTGCATATTTTGTTTAAAATGCATATTTTTGCATATTTTGCTATTATTTCGCTATAAATGCATATTTTTAGGTCATATTTTGTATAAATTTTAGTTTTTTTATCTATTTTTTAGTATGTTTAGCGATTTAAAATTTTTTTTTTTTTATTTTTTGTATTAAAGCAATTGTTAAATTTTTTTAGATCATTTTTATTTTTTTAATAACATTTAATACACCTGAATATATGTTTATCTGAGCCTTTAATGCCAGACTGAATTCAAATGTTATGTTCTTTTTAATAAAAAATAAATAAACAAGTGAGATTTATGATTTTTAGTGCGTATTTTAAGATTTTTAGTGCATATTTTAATAGTTGTTACTGCATATTTTAGGCGCCTAAAACATAGTTTTTTTGTTCATGAAGGTCCCTGGTTATGATACATTTTTTTTTTAATTAACGCCCTCTCAAAATGTTATCTTAATTCAATAAATTTAAAACAACGAAGTTATAACCGATTTCTAAATAAATTTCAATATGTACTGTTTTTTGCTTCTCCTGTAAATTTAATAAAATGTTAGTTAGGACCTTTTGCGTTTTAGGCGACAAAATACAAAATTTAGTAACTGAAAATTATTTATTGAATTCATGTAATAAGAACTAATATGGTTTTGCAATTCTAATACAAAAGTAATAAAAATAAATATGAATGAATTATAACTTTGAATTAATCATCGCTGTTTAATTCTTCTTTTATATTAACTTTGTTATCAAAAAGTTCATTTAGTTTATTCACTAACGGAGGACTAGTGAGCAATTTCTTATCGCCCAATGTGTTAACATGCTCAGCTAGATAATTGTTGAAATTTTTCGAATTAATATTTTCATTCAATTTCTTTAGATATAAATTATTAATAACATCAATATACAAATTATCAAACGGAAGGTTATATGAAAGATACCCTAGTGATTCAAGCTCCTTCCTGTTACTTTCATTAAAATTGTCAATTATTAATGTAACGTCGTATGAAATTCTAACTAGATCATTGTCATTTACATATAACTTAATACTGTCTGATTGTTGCAATGGTGATTTTGAAAATTCTCCCATATAAGGATATTCGATTATTTTTCTTTGACGAAGTCTATCATCAAAAGAATATAGGTTTATAAAATCTTTTGCGCGATCAAACAGTATATTAGCAATCAAGTATTGACTTTTTTTATCAGCTCCTCCAAGTAAGGACAAAGCAATAATACAGCACGAAGTTTTCAATAGTTCAGTACAGGATTTTTTCAATTCAAGAGGTAACTCTATTTCGAATGTTCCTGTTACAGATATTGTCACCTCATTTAGGTTTTGTGTTTTGCTTTTATTTTCAAATGCGGCATCTAATGTATTTATAAATGGTGGTATCGTATATAATTTCATCTCGTTTAATGTTTCAATATTTTCGGCAAGAAGGCTGCTGAATTTATTCGAATTAAAATTTCCATTCATCAATTTTGGATGCACAATATTAATAAAATCTATTAGTGAATTATCAATTTGAAGTTTAAACGAAGAATAACCTTCCGATCTAAGATCATTTCTATCACATTCATTAAAATAGTCAATTGCTAATGCAAGAGCGTATGTTATTCTCACTAGACTATTGTTATTAACAAATAATTTGATACTGTCTGATCGACGAAATGGCCCTTTTGAAACGTCATTAATAAAGGGATGTTCAATAAACTTTTTTACTTGAATGCTACATTTAAAATCATATGCATTAGATAAGAATGCTCTCCGATTTTCAACTGTAAAAGGACTTCTGTAATATGCATTTTGATTTAGATGTTCAAACAGGATATTTCCAAGCAAGTAGTGCATTTTTTTATCAGTACTTCTAAGTAAATCCATAGCTATAAGACAGCAGGCACTTTTCAATAATTTAGTGTAATCAGCTTTTGGTCCTAGTGTTTCGATTTTTCCACCTATTGTAATTGTTATCTCAGAATCTGGTTTAGTGGCCATTTTAAAAAAGTCCCAAAAAAAGATATTTCTAAAAAATAAAAAAAAAAAAATATATGTAAATGTACCCTGCAAGCAATATATATTGCGGCAATATTAGGCTTGTTTTTTGCAGTCCGGATAAAGATTAGGAATAACTTTATTTAGTTAAAAATTGTGTCAAATCAACTCCATAAACTTACGAACAATTAGTAAATATAATAGAGAGAAAACAAGTAAAAAAGTTAAATTCGGCCTTGCCGAATGTAGTGATACCCTCCACAATTTCAAAAAGATTATTGCAAAAACTTTATTTAAAAGAAAATTACTTTTGAAAAAAAAATGTTTTTGAAAAAAAAAAATTCCGCGAAAAAAAATTTTGGTAAAAAAAAATCCGCGATTTTTTTTCTATTTTTGTCAAAAAATATGTTCGTACTTGTTTAAATACCATTTGGTGTTTAATTATGTTCACATATGTCAACCAGAAGCCGAATTAAAGCATTTTGTATTTTTAGGTTATGTTGAATGAACTGAAATTTTTGAGGTGTGCTTACATTTTCGTTCATAACTTTTGAACCGCTGAACCGATATCGCTCAAATGCAATACCAAACTTCTCGGGAGAACTTCCAATAAATATGTTAAGTTTCAGTCATCTCTGTGCAATATTTTGTCCGCGAGAGCATTTTCCACAGACAGACGGACAGACGGACATCGCTAGAATGTCTTAAAATCGATCGGCCATCATGAATATATATACTTTATGGGGTCCCAGATCGATATTTCGATGAGTTACAAACAGAATGACAAACTTATATATACCCTCTATCACTAAGTGGAGGGTCCCAGCAAAAAAAGTGCGGAGTACTTCTATTTGGAGTGCTTTAAAACTACAACAAACGTAATGAAATACAACAAAAATATCAAAAAACACAAGAAAAAAACACACAAACAGTTTTTTCTACTCCATAAAAAGTTGTTATTCAGCACTTAACTCATTACCTTCCGCGACACTCCCATACAAAAGTAAGTAGATATTCAGTAGATAAGAAGTACTCCGAGCTTTCAAACAACTTCCAACTACTTCCACGGAGTAGTTCTTTTCTACTGAATATCTACTTACATTTGTATGGAGGTGTCGCGATAGGTAATGAGTTAAGTGCTGAATATCTATGTATTCTGGAGTAGAAAAAACTGTTTGTGTGTTTTTGTCTTGTGTTTTTTGTTATTTTTGTTGTATTTCATTACATTTGTTATAGTTTTAAAGCACTCCACTGAGAAGTGGAAATGACTTTTTTTGCAGGGGTATAAAAAGCGTTGTCCATTATGTAAACAATGAAAATTAAATTTATTTTTTTTTTAAATTTTTGCATTTTGGACAACACTTAAATTTTTTATCCAATTTATATTTAATAAATGTATGTAGATTCAGAAAAAAAGTATAAAAAATTTTCTGGACTTGATTTGACCCATTTTTTAACTAAATAGAGGTAATCCTAATCTTAATCCGGTCTGAAAAAACAAGCCTATTATATATTTATCATTTTAATAATCCCAGCAAACAAGCAGACTCATTTTAGACTCCAAAATGGGCTCCAAAAATATAACAAGAATTTCAATTTATTGTATGAAAGTGGTTCATCCAAAAGAGCCCACTTTTTAGACTCTAAAATGACTCCAAAAAATGAGCGTAAAAGGGGAAATTTCCCACATAAATTGGAGCTTTTTCGGAGTCTTAAAAGAGCCCAATGAGGGAGCGTTCAATTTGTGCTCCTTTTTTGTATAATTTTTGGAGCCAATATAAAAAAACGGAATAAAATAATGACATTTTTGCATCTAAAATTTGTTTATTTTAACTTTAACAAGATATAATTACAATATTTACATAAAATCATTCATAACACTATTAATTATATAAAAATACAAATACATAATAAAAAAAGAAACACATTTTACATAAAATATCACTTCTAAATACAAATATATTTGACTTCCAGCAAGATTTCATCCTTCCATCTGCAATGGCTATAAAAGGGGTGTGTGTAACACATTTGTGGTGCATATAATTTTTAAATTGCTGATCTTGCAGCTGGATTTCCATATACATATGTACATATATTTTTTTAATTCCGCCCGGGCTTTTTAAAATATATAATTACCCAGCAAAAAAAGAGCTTACCATTCACTACAAAATTCACCACAACTTATGAACCAGATGTACTTCTTCTTCAGCTGAAACACTGATGAATTTTATATGGGCGTGACACACAATATCACTAGTGTTTAGTATGTACATTAGAGTGTCCCTTATTTTGGAAATGTTGGAAATCTTGAGACGGTACCCGCTCATTTTTTTCCTTTTGACTTAAAAATAACTCAGGAAAAATTTTACGCCCCTAGGACCACGCCTTCCCTACGCGACGGGGCCTTAAAGAGCGGGGCCTTAAAAATCATTTTTCCATACAAACCAAAAAAATTTTTTTTTGATTTTTAATTTTTTTGTTATTATTTATTATATTACTTGGTTTGCTTATTCACGACAAAAAATTTGATATTGGTGGGATAAGTCTTTCAGCGCTAAAAAATTTTTCGCAAAAAAAAATTTTGAGCCGCCGGGGTCCTACAGTAAAAAATTTTTAAAAAATATTTTTTTTTAGATTTGACCAGCAACGGGTTTAGCTGCTATGTTGCTTTAAATGATATATATTCATAAAAAAATATTTTTTGTTTCTGTGACATCTTTATCGTGTTCTAAAAAAGGGTAAAAAATGCATTGTTGATTTATTTCGATACACGATAAAGATGTCACAAATATGAAAAATATTTTTTTTTGGAATATATATCATTAAAAACAACATAACAACTAAAACCGTTACTTTTCAAAACTAAAAAAAAATATTTTTTAAAAATTTTTTACCGTAGGATCCCTACGGCTCAAAATTTTTTTTTCGAAAAAGATAAAGATGTCACAGATATGAATAATTTTTTTTTTGGAATATATATCATTTAAAGCAACATAGCAGCTAAAACCGTTGCTGGTCAAAACTAAAAAAAAATATTTTTTAAAAATTTTTTACTGTAGGACCCCGGCGGCTCAAAATTTTTTTTTGCTAAAAATTTTTTAGCGCTGAAAGACTTATCCCACCAAAATCAAATTTTTTGTCGTGAATAAGCAAACCAAGTAATATAATAAATAATAACAAAAAAATTAAAAATCAAAAAAAAAATTTTTTGGTTTGTATGGAAAAATGATTTTTAAGGCCCCGCTCTTTAAGGCCCCGTCGCGTAGGGAAGGCGTGGTCCTAGGGGCGTAAAATTTTTCCTGAGTTATTTTTAAGTCAAAAGGAAAAAAATGAGCGGGTACCGTCTCAACATTTCGAACATTTCCAAAATAAGGGACACTCTAATGTACATATATATTAACATCTTTATCACAACTTCTGAAGTAGTGATCGGGATGTTAATATAACTTGACCTTTTGGAAGTGCTTTTTTCATCACTTCTTTAGAAGTATATATTTCTTGGCATTTTGGATGTGATTATGTAATTTTTATATGGTGATTTAGAAGTGATTTTTATCACTTCTTGATAAGTACATATTTCATGACTTTTTGGGATTGATTTTAAGATTTTTTTTTTTTTAGTATTTACACTAATAATAATTAAAACCAAAACGATATTTTTAACAATGTATAATATTTATTATGTAATATTTAGACTTGAAATTGTTAAGATTAAATCGATGTTTTTAATAATTTAGTTTAGCTAATAGGAATTATTAATTAAATGTGGATGTATATATTTTTCTAATAGTTTTTCATGCGCTTAATCCGAATCTGGCCTTAGAAGTGATTTATCTTTTTTTGAGATATTTAGATTTTCGATTGACAGTACTGCATTAACTCAGATATTCGCAATGTTCGGGACCTTATAAAACCGAGAATTATTTTATGATGTATAATTAGTTTAGCACATCTAAAAATACTTCACTTATTCTTCAAATTACTTTTGCAATCCTTAAGATATCTTTTTTCATTACGGAGATATCGACCGATAAAATTATTGCAATTTCGGCCCTAAAAAATAAAAGAAAACAAATTTGAAAACCAACCAATTTGTCTTGTTGATATATAATAGTACCGAATTCGAAACTCTATTAGAGGTGCATCTAAGCCCGGCATCAATTTGGGTATCCATTTTAGGGTAAATTTTCAGGGTGCCATACAAAAAATCTTTATTTGGGCTAACATTATAGAGCTTCGCCATATCGGATAAAGATTTATTTTAAATAAAATTAATAAAATTCTTAAAAGTACATAGAGTTCTTAGTTTTATATTCAATTAAAATTTTTATTATTCGGTTAACCGATTAAATCTCAACCCCGCACTCAGAAAATTATGTAAGTTACTACATGTTAGTTATTTGTATATTTTACAGTAGTTAGTTGTTTTCAACTACAAAGTCAGTTGTTTTTGTATGAAAAATATCAAACAACTATTTCTGTTAGTCATTTTAAGTCGTTTTTTTGAACAACTAACAAAAAAGTACTGTGATGTAGTAACAGTTATTTAAAGTAGTTAATTTTATTTATTTTATCTCTGAAAAGTTTTAAAGTTTTTTTCCAAAAAAAAAAAAATTTGTTATTTTTATTTTTCACAACTTTTTTTTTAAAAAAAAAACTTGCAAAAAATTTGGTCTTCAATTTTTTTTTCTGAAAAATATTTTGAAAAAAAAAAAATTATATATTGATTTTTTTATTTTTACTACATTTTAGTTGTTTTGACTACAAATGTAAGTAGTTTTTACTACATAAGTCAGTTGTTTTTTGTCAGTTAAAATAACTAACATTGTTAGTTGATTTAACTGAAAAAGTAGTTGACCCCAAAACAACTTACAAAGTAGTTATTTTAACTGACATTTTCAGTTGATTTTACTAACATAATTTTTTAAGTGCGATTAATTATTTGCCCGATTAGCCGATTAAACCAAAACCTCGATTAATTGAATACCCTAATGTTTAGAAGAGTTTTTAGTCATTTTGTGGCTATAATTCAGCCCTTTTTTAAAGGCTACCACCTTTTTTTGGTTATCTTTTTTAGCCCTTTAAGCACTTTTTAAGTCATTTGATTTTTACCATAATCTGGAAACTTTTTATTGTTTTTTTTTGTACATAATTTACAAAACAACTCCAAAAATTATAAAAAAAAAATGTTTTTATACATGTAGTTAAAAAAAACATCGAATAAATAAAATGAAGAGATAAAAAAAAGTAATTCTCTCATTTTAAATCAGATATCGTATATTATCTTTTTAGAACTTCTTGAGTCATTTGGTAATTTTAACAAAAATCTGGAAACTATATTTTTTTATAACATAATTTACATAACAAATTCGCTTTTGCGGCATATCAAGTTAATTCATTTATAAAATTTAACTTTTTATTAAATCAGATAAAATTATAAAAAAAAATATTCAACAAAACAAATCCAATACTTAAGTGCCACAAATTTGTACTTTTCAATTGCATTTGTAAACACATATGAAAATGGTACTTCTAAATCATTGAGGAAAGAACTGGTGAAAGTTGTTATTATTGGCATTTTTTTAGCAGTTTTGGAAGTGCTTATAAAAGTACTTCTTATGGAATATGAAGATCGGCACATATAGCTACTATGTATGTAGTGAATCACTTATTCTTTTTGCACCACTTCGATTTTTTTTTGCTGGGTATTTGCCGATGCTTCGATATATTTAGCACGCAGAATACTTTTTACGCGTTCAGTTTTACGGTTAATTCGTTTTGTTTCGTTGAAAAAATAAATGATTAAAAAAATGTTTGGCAAATAAAACATTTCAAAATAATAAAATAAAAAGTGACTGGCTCAAAAACGACTAGTTTTTTTGGGCCTTTTTGGATTGCTTGAAAAACAATACAATTTCCCAAATTTTTGGAGTCGTTTCAGACTCCATTTAATGATTATAAAAATTCCCTTACATTTTTGAGTTTATTTTGACTCTTTTTAGATGACTCTTTTTTTAATCGAAAAAAAGAGTGTTTTATAGACAAAATTTTTTTAAGCTCACAGAATTCAAATTTGTATCATTATGGTCTCCAAAATATGTATGCTCCAAAAACAATCAATTTATAGAGTCATTTAGAAGTCAAAAATTTTGAGCACTCCGAATTTTGTTAGCTGGGATGACACTACTCTTCATGGGTTTACACCAATGGTTCCCAACCTTTGATTCTCGCCCCACTGTGGGGCAATTTGAAGCTTCCAGGGGGCAACGAGCAAATTTTCAAGACTTTTTTTAGTCAAATTAACTACAAAAACAATTTTTTTTAGAAAAAATTAACTACAAAAATTTTGTTAATCGCTTAAATTTTTTACTAAAAACTTTAAATGCTTATTTTACAAACACTCTGCTAAACCAGTAGAAATTTTTCATTAGAAACAAAAATTAGAAAAATTAGCAATTTTTTCTTGTGTGTAGGGGGGACAAGGCAATTTTTTTAACTTAAAAGTGGGGCGTGGCGTAAAAAAGGTTGGGAACCATTGGTTTACACAGACTTATAGACTACATTTTCAAAAGTATTTTGGCCTCCTAAACACGAATCAGTCATCAGAAAAGTTGTATCAAATCGCCTTCTCGAGATAAAGGAATTGTAATTATTTCTGGACCAAGCCTTAATCAAATTCATAACAAAATTAGCTAACTTTTGCAAGAAATCTGAACTCGGTAAGAAAGTTGAATATGTATGTAATTTTTTGTCATAAATTAAAAAATTAGCAAAAACACAAATCGAAATTTATTTTATATTTTTTTTAATAGATTGTCTTAACACTAAAAAAATTGTTTTCTTTTTAAAAAAATTTTCGTATGAAAACAAGATTTTTATTGCACATATTTTATTTTTTTAGTGCATTTTTAAGTGCATATTTTGAATTTTTAGCAAATATTTTCGATTTTTTAGAGCATTATTCAGAATCTACCGAAAAATTTTCAGATTCTGAAATATTTTTGCAATAGAAAAGGTCATTTTAAATTTTTGTTCCTTTTTTTCATTGTTTTTTCTAAAAAAAAACTTTTTTGTCTACAAATCTTATGTAAATTACATTAACCATAACCGCAGGATTTTTATACGGTTACGGTTAAATAGTGCGGTTAACCGCGGTTACGACTACGATTAAAACCGCATTGCAAACCCTAATTAAAACGGCTTCCCTAAGCAAAGATTTTCTGCATAGCGCCTTCGGCCGGACCAAGGATTAAAAAGTCCATATGAAGTGTTTTTGTAAAAACTCGATAAGCAACATTTTATTTTATTGTGGTTTTTGCCATAAAACTTTTGAAATAATGTAGAAATAGAACTTTTGCAGAACTTCTATTCTCAAGATACTTGTACGAAGGGTTTAAGCAAGACGTCTGCCAAAAATCTGTCAATGGAACTTCAGTGGAAGGCGGAAAACACCAAAAAATAAAATGTTGCTTATCAAGTTTTTACAGTAAGCCCTTCATATAGACCAAATGGCTTTGCTAAATAATGCATTATGCATGTTTTTTTTCTACCCCGGCTGTCCCAAACTGCCACAAACATTAAAAGAATGACTTTCAAAGCGTCGTGTAAATTTCCACTAAAAGTTCAAGGTCATATTTTTTTAAGTTGGTTTTCATATTTATCTATATGTATCAGGGATGTTAAAGTTGGTACAATTGTACTTTTTTTGGTACATTTTGACCTTCAAAAGTACCGTGGTACTACCGCGACTCATTTGGTACAATTTTAAAATTTCCAATTTCTTTATAACTCATCGAAATATCGGAAAAAGACCCCAAAATCTTCTTTACTTTAAAAAAATGCTCACAAAAGTACTTATGCTAGACCGATTTACACCATAATTGAGAGACTTTTTTAAAAAAAATCAACAAAAAAAAAAGAAAAGTTATCAGAATTAGACACTTGAGAAAAAAATTCTTACTCTCTTTTACCAAACAAAAAGTCTCAGAATTTTCCACAGAAGCATCAGTCAGTTAATTATAGACAATTAATGAAGATATTATTAATTGCAGATCTTGATACATTTTTCGTGTTTACACACTAATTGTAAGATACATTTTTCCAGTCGAAAAATTCTAGAATTCGGAGAATTTTTCTTATAGATAAAGTATCGGACAATGAGACATTTTTCTGCAGAATAGATTTTGCATTTTTTTTTTTTTTGTGGGGGGGGGGTGTATACAAGATTTAGTACAACCGAATTTACACTCTCATTTGTTTTAGTTAAGTTTTTTTTTACTTAAAAAAAAAATGGTACCGTGAGGGTCCAAAAAGTACAATTTTTTTTGAAAGTTGGTACAAAATTGAAAACCCCATTTAACATCCCTGATATGTATATATAAAAAAGTAATTGCACCATATAGCACCGCCTTATATCTAAATTTTACAACATGCATTTATTTTACTTATTTTGGCGAGGTCTTTTTAAATTTGACTTGGAGCAATGGTGCCCAAACACTTGTTAAAGATCAACGACGACACACACACACAATATAAACGACAACGAAACTAACAACAGAGAGCGTAAAAAACAAAAAAAATTCTCTTTTTGGGCACCGCTGACTTGGAGCCAAAATGGTACCATCCACATAGAATCGAACTTCTAGTCGATGTAAAAAGTTACAATTAAAACATCACTATTGTGTTAAATTCAAATATTACCAAGGATAAAGTTGATCAGCAAGTCCTTGTCGCTTCAATTTAGTTGTTTAATTCGTAAAAACAAAATTAATAAATTCCATTTACGATTAATTTCGTGAACAGAAGCTTTTCAACAAAGACTAACAAGACTTCCAACTCATTTTGTTTTGCTGTCAGGGGAACTAACTCTTTGTATGTATTTGAGTTAGGTCCTCATTAGTATTGGTGCACCTAACTTTTTTCACCACCAACCAAAAAAATATTCACCATACACAGAGTTACTTTTGTTTATTAATATTTTTTTATTTTACAATTTTTTTGGAACATAAAAGTGGGAAAGCATAAATAAACATTAAACACAACAGCTAGTACCTACATAAATGCATTTTGCAATTAAAATTAAAGAAAATAAAAATATAGTTATAAAAATCATATTATTAAATATCAACTCTGAATTCGTTTTTGAAATTTAACACAACTATTTCACCACTAAAAATGACAAATGTCAATATTTTATTTTTGTTTATTTTTATTAAATATTTTTTTTTTGAAAACATCTAAAAAGTAATGAAACAAATTGAAAAATTGTCATATATTGCAATACTTGCGAGATATTCATTTACATTAACTCGTATTACTAAAAAAAATAAAAAAAAAACTTAAAGCTTTTTTGGTAAAAATACGCTGTGATACTTTACTTTTTCCTGCATAAAAAAGTTCTCAAACATTTTTCGCATCGATAAAGTCGGAGGTTCTGAGGGATTTCTTCTCTTATCAAAAGTTTTGATTCGTATATAATTGTTCCTGTACAGAAAGTCTCAGATTGGAATCTTTTTCTCTGTAGAAAGTTTCAGATTCAAAAGACTTCTTGGAAAACTTCTTGGAATTACAGTATTGGTTTCAATAAATTTAATTAGTTTTTCCATAGAAAGTCCTGTGAATGTTTATAAGGCATTTCTGCTATAGAAGCGGTTTCCATATGATGTTTTTTTCCTTCCAGAAATATTTCTAAAAAAAAAAATTATAAAAAAAGTCTGATTCTGAGAAAAGTCTCACAATCTGATACATGTTTTTTACAGAAAGTCTCAGATTCTGAGATTCAGATTGAGCTATTTTTCTTATAGGAAAAGTCTCAGATTATGAGAAATTCTTCTTATAGAAAAAGTCTCTGCTTCCAATACTTTTTATTATAGAAAAAGTCTCAGATTCTGAGACATTTTTTTTATAGAAAAAGTCACAGATTTTAAAACATTTAAATGTCTCAGAATCTGGAACTTTTTCTATAGAATAAATGTATTAGAATCTGAAATTTTTTATAGAAAAAGTCTCAGTTTCTGAGACATTTTTCCTATAAAAAAGTCTCGAATCTGGGACATTTTTCCTCTAGAAAAAGTCTCAGATTCTGAGACATTTTTCCTATAGAAAGTCTCAGATTCTGAGACAATTTTCCTATAGAAAAAGTCTCAGATTTTGAGACATTTTTCCTATAGAAAAAGTCTCAGATTCTGAGACATTTTTTGTGTAGAAAAAGTTTCAGATTCTGAGACATTTTTCCTATAGAAAAAGTCTCAGATTCTAAAACATTTTTCCTATAGAAAAAGTCTCAGATTCTGAGACATTTTTCCTAAAGAAAAAGTCTCAGATTCTGAGACATTTTTCCTATAGAAAAAGTCTCAGATTCTGAGACATTTTTCCTATAGAAAAAGTCTCAGATTCTGAGACATTTTTCCTATAGAAAAAGTCTCAGATTCTGAGACATTTTTCCTATAGAAAAAGTCCCAGATTCTGAGACATTTTTCCAATAGAAAAAGTCTCAGATTCTGAGACATTTTTCCTATAGAAAAAGTCTCAGATTCTGAGACATTTTTCCTATAGAAAAAGTCTCAGATTCTGAGACATTTTTCCTATAGAAAAAGTCTCAGATTCTGAGACATTTTTCCTATAGAAAAAGTCTCAGATTCTGAGACATTTTTCCTATAGAAAAAGTCTCAGATTCTGAGACATTTTTCCTATAGAAAAAGTCTCAGATTCTGAGACATTTTTCCTATAGAAAAAGTCTCAGATTCTGAGACATTTTTCCTATAGAAAAAGTCTCAGATTCTGAGACATTTTTCCTATAGAAAAAGTCTCAGATTCTGAGACATTTTTCCTATAGAAAAAGTCTCAGATTCTGAGACATTTTTCCTATAGAAAAAGTCTCAGATTCTGAGACATTTTTCCTATAGAAAAAGTCTCAGATTCTGAGACATTTTTTCTATAGAAAAAGTCTCAGATTCTGAGACATTTTTCCTATAGAAAAAGTCTCAGATTCTGAGACATTTTTCCTATAGAAAAAGTCTGATTCTGAGACATTTTTCCTATAGAAAAAGTCTCAGATTCTGAGACATTTTTCCTATAGAAAAAGTCTCAGATTCTGAGACATTTTTCCTATAGAAAAAGTCTCAGATTCTGAGACATTTTTCCTATAGAAAAAGTCTCAGATTCTGAGACATTTTTCCTATAGAAAAAGTCTCAGATTCTGAGACATTTTTCCTATAGAAAAAGTCTCAGATTCTGAGACATTTTTCCTATAGAAAAAGTCTCAGATTCTGAGACATTTTTCCTATAGAAAAAGTCTCAGATTCTGAGACATTTTTCCTATAGAAAAAGTCTCAGATTCTGAGACATTTTTCCTATAGAAAAAGTCTCAGATTCTGAGACATTTTTCCTATAGAAAAAGTCTCAGATTCTGAGACATTTTTCCTATAGAAAAAGTCTCAGATTCTGAGACATTTTTCCTATAGAAAAAGTCTCAGATTCTGAGACATTTTTCCTATAGAAAAAGTGTCAGAATCTGAGACATTTTTCCTATAGAAAAAGTCTCAGATTCTGAGACTTTTTTCCTATAGAAAGTCTCAGATTCTGATACATTTTTCCTATAGAAAGTCTCAGATTCTGAGACATTTTTCCTAAAGAAAAAGTCTCAGGTTCTGAGACATTTTTTTCTATAGAAAAAGTCTCAGATTCTGAGACATTTTTCCTATAGAAAAAAGTTTCATATTCTGAAACATTTTTTCTATAGAAAAAGTCTCAGATTCATTTTTCTTTAAAAAAAATGGTTTATATCTGGGAGTTTTTCTATAGGAAAATTTTTTAAACTTTTTTTTAATTTTTCTATAGAATTTTCTTAGTTAACAAAAGATTTCTTTAAAAACCCATATTCATTTTAAGCATCATTTATTATTCGTCACCTTCAACATGAAAATAAGTAAATTTTAAATTCTTTGTCGCGAACAGCTTCGGAATCTTCAACACGATAGGTATATATAGCATTTGTAGTATTTAGGGACGAGGGCTTCATAGTAATGATTGGTAGTACTAAATAACACAAACTTCTAAGGCTCCATTGGTTTGTTGCAAACTAAAATAATTTTAAAGTTTCTGCACATCACGGGAACAGACTTTACAACTTTGTGACTGAAATATACAAAAAAAAAAATCTATTCCAAACACGAAGCAAATTAAAAGCAATATCTACCTTTAATTATGCTAATTATTAAAAATTCCCTGCACAATTTTTCATTCCCTCTTTTCAACCGCAAAACCCAATGGGATTTGTACGATTACAAGCTGAAATAATACAAATAATTAATCCAAAATCAAATATATTGAACGTATTTTATTTTAATATAAGTACTTACCAAGTTTTTTGTGCAAAAAACACAAAAATCATCCAAAAATTGGATGATTTGTGGAAAAAATAAAATAAACAAATTTGTGTTTTTATTTTTATTACAAATGTCATAATTTATTATTTCACCACAGTTTTACAAATGTGTTGAATACACAGTACCTATATGTGTGAATTAATTTTTTGAGGTTATGTAGAGTTGGATGTCTTGTTAGTCTTTGGGCTAAATATGATTTTCAAACTAATTTTTTTCTGTTTTTATTATAAAAACCAATTTTATATGGTTGAACTACAGCAGTGGTCGGCAGAAAGAGAGTGTATAAAATTTATATACTATATACTATATACACACAAAAAAATAATCGAGGTAATAACACCTTAGCTGGAATAGGTATTTATTTTTTCTATGAATTTAAAAATATAAGGCATATTACCTTAGCACTATGTAATTTAAATACCTATTAGCTATGCAGTTTTTACTTTTCAATTTAGGTAGAACTTCGAAAAATTTGTTGACAATAATTTGAAATTAAATAAAAATAAAACAAACATCAAAATTTTTCAACATATATTTTCATGATTTTTCAACGCAATAAAACAGATGGAAATTAACAATTCGCAACAAATTATGTAAGAAAAGGTAATTTTATTATTTAATTTATTCGTAAAAAGAGTAAATTTAATAATTTTAATGTTTTTTTTTTTTAGATATCGCGAATTGCAATTCTAGGAAAATTATGATGGGAAGAGTCATCAAGAATTAGAAAAAAAGGAAACTTAAAGCAGTTCTAAAAATGAAAACAAGTGCTTACAAGGAATGTCTAAGTTTTTACACGCAATTTTTTAAACTCGATTGTTTCTAAATTGTAATGATATAATGGTACAAAATTTCATAGAATCTGAGACATTTATTTATAGAAAAGTTCTCAAATTCAAAGACAATTTTTCTAAATCTGAGAACTTTTCTATAGCAAAATATCTCAGTATCTGAGAATTTTTCTATAGAAAAAATATCTCAGAATCTGAGCATTTTTCTATAGAAAAAATTTCTCAGAATCTAAGAATTTTTGTATAGAAAACATATATCAGAATTTGAGAATTTTTCAATAGAAAAAATATCTCAGAATTTTTTAATTTTTCAATAGAAAAAATATCTCAGAATCTGAGAATTTTTCAATAGAAAAAATATCTCAGAATCTGAGAATTTTTCAATAGAAAATAATTTTTAGAATCTGAGAATTTTTCTATAGGAAAAAATGTCTCAGAATCTGTGATTTTTCTATAGAAAAGCGTCTCAGAATCTTCGATTTTTTCTATAGAAAAATGTCTTAAGTCTGAGATATTTTCTTTTCAAAAATCTCTCAGAATCTGAGAGTTTCCCTATAGAAAAAATGTTTCAGAATCTGAGAATTTTTCTATAGACATTTTCTGACACATTTTTGTATCGATAAAATCTCATTCTGATACATTTATTCTATAGAAAAATTCTCAGATTCTGACAGATTTTTTCTATAGGGAAATTCTCAGATTCTGAAACATTTTTGAATAGAAAATATCTCAGACTCTAAGACATTTTTCTATAGAAAAAATCTCAGATTCTGAAACATTTTTCTATAGAACAGTCTCAAATTCTGAGATATTTTTCTATAGAAGAAATCTGACATTCTGAGACATTTTTCCATAGAAAAAATCTAAGATTCTGAGACATTTTTCTAAAGAAAAAATCTCAGATTCTGAGACATTTTTCTATAGAAAAAATTTCAGATTTGGAGACATTTTTCTATAGAAAAAATCTCAGATTCTGAGACATTTTTCTATAGAAAACACCTAAGATTCTGAGACATTTTTCTATAGAAAAAATCTCAGATTCGGAGACATTTTTCTATAGAAAAAATATCAGATTCTAAGACATTTTTCTACAGAAAAAATCTCAGATTTTCTATAGAAAAAATGTCAGATTCTGAGACATTTTTCCGTAGAAAAAATTTCATTTTCTAAGATATTTTTCTATAGAAAAAATCTCAGAATCTGAGACATTTTTCTACAGAAAAAAATTTCAGATTCTGAGACATTTTTCTATAGAAAAAAATTTCAGATTCTGAGACATTTTTCTATAGAAAAAAATCTCAGATTCTGAGACATTTTGCTATAGAAAAAATCTCAGATTCTAAGACATTTTTCTATAGAAAAAATCTCAGATTCTGAGACATTTTTCTATAGAAAAAATATCACATTCTGAGACATTTTTTTATAGAAAAAATATCACATTCTGAGACATTTTTCTATAGAAAAAATATCAGATTCTGAGATATTTTTCCACAGAAAAAATATCACATTCTGAGACATTTTTCTATAGAAAAAAATTTCAGATTCTGAGACATTTTTTATAGAAAAAATTTCAGATTCTGAGACATTTTTCTATAGAAAAAATCTCAGATTCTGAGACATTTTTTATAGAAAAAATTTCAGATTCTGAGACATTTTTCTATAGAAAAAATTTCAGATTTGGAGACATTTTTCTATAGAAAAAATTTCAGGTTCCGAGACATTTTTGTATAGAAAAAATCTCAGATTCTGAGACATTTTTCTATAGAAAAAATCTCAGATTCTGAGACATTTTTCTATAGAAAAAATATCACATTCTGAGACATTTTTTTATAGAAAAAAATCTCAGATTCTGAGACATTTTTTATAGAAAAAATTTCAGATTCTGAGACATTTTTCTATAGAAAAAATCTCAGATTCTGAGACATTTTTTATAGAAAAAATTTCAGATTCTGAGACATTTTTCTTTAGAAAAAATTTCAGATTTGGAGACATTTTTCTATAGAAAAAATTTCAGGTTCCGAGACATTTTTGTATAGAAAAAATCTCAGATTCTGAGACATTTTTCTATAGAAAAAATCTCAGATTCTGAGACATTTTTCTATAGAAAAAATATCACATTCTGAGACATTTTTTTATAGAAAAAATATCACATTCTGAGACATTTTTCTATAGAAAAAAATATCAGATTCTGAGACATTTTTCTATAGAAAAAACATCACATTCTGAGACATTTTTCTATAGAAAAAATCTCAGATTCTGAGACATTTTTTATAGAAAAAATTTCAGATTCTGAGACATTTTTCTATAGAAAAAATCTCAGATTCTGAGACATTTTTCTATAAAAAAATTTCAGATTCTAAGACATTTTTCTATAGAAAATCCTAGACTCTGAGACATTTTTCTATAGAAAAAACTCTGAGATTTTAAGATATTTTTCTATAGAAAAAATCTCAGATTCTGAGATATTTTTTCTATAGAAAAATTCTAAGATTTTTATATAAAAAATGTCTTAGAGTCTTAAAATATCTTAGAATCTTAAAATTTTTCTATTTAATAAGTGTATTAGAATACATAATTTTTCTATATAACTTTTCTTTAAAATTTAAGACATTAAAAAAATAAAAATATAAAACAAATTAAAAATAATAAACTTTTCGTATTTTTTATTTAAATTTTGAAAGGAAATGGTGTAAAAATGCCATTACTAATGCAAGGTAATACTACCAAATTATTTACGTAATATTACCTATTTATCAATGCTATTTTACCTAAAAAGCTAAGGTATATTTCTGTCAACCAGAATAAATTTTCGAACATAGGAATTACCTTAGCTTTTAAGTAACATTACCTTTTAACTTAGCAAATGCCCCGTTTGCCTGGCACTAAGGTATTTTTATACTATAATTTTAGGTAATGTTACCTCGATTTTTTTTTGTGTGTAGTCTGTGCCTCTGGCACAGACTAAATACAGACTCGACAGTAGAGTTTTATAAAAAAAAATGGGGAAAAACTAAGCGATTTTAGGAGAAAACACAGCGGTTTTTAGTCCGTTTTACGCTAACATGGCAACACTTTCTACGACTTAGGAGTGAGTGAAACAACAAAAACCGATCTGGCATCCATTTTTCCTATGGCGCGTTATATCAGTTTTCTCTTTCTAACCTAATTCGTAGAATAATTTGAAAATATTAACCATATGGTTCAGAACTACTTTTTTGACACCTGTCACTTATGTCGAGTCTGTATTAGTCTGTGCCTCTGGGCTCGTCCACACAAAAAAAACGGCAGGTTTTTGGGTTAATGATAACATTATTTGTTATACGGTATTTACACCAACGAAAACAACTTGTTTTTGAATATTTTTTTGGTTTTTGGCAAAAACTACATAAATTTTCCATACAATTTAAAAACTGCGTTGCCAACTAAAACTCGACAAAAACTAGAATTTAGGTTCTGGTCAATGCTACTATTAATTCAGTGTGAATGTTTTTTTCAATTTTCTTTTGGTAAAAACGAATGTCAAAATAAAAATATTTGTTTCTTTGTTAAATTAATATTCAAATCTTTAAAAAAAGTAAATAAATGTTTAATTTATTTTTTTTAATAACACACAAAAAAAAATCGAGGTAATATTACCTAAATTTGTAGTATAACTTTATCTAAGTGCCAAGATAACATAGAGCCTACAAAGTTTTTAGACAATATTACTAAAAAGCCAAGGTGATTTTTAAAAAATGATATGTTCGAAAAATTATCTATGCTTTTAGGAAATATTCCTAGGAAACTTTGTAAACTTTTCAAAGTTAGCAGAGTAAAAATTTATATATAAATTTTGGTAATTTATCTAAATTATTTTGTTAATACGCTAGGTATAAATAATTACACACTTTACTAAATTAAAAAATTATTTGATTTTATTATGTTTTATAAATAAATTTAATCATGAAATACAATTATTGCTGTTATAAAAAGATTTTGAGAAATATTTTTCAAAAAATAAATTCTCAGATTCTGAGACATTTTTTC
Organism: Pegoplata infirma; assembly: GCA_963921195.1. NCBI lineage: Eukaryota > Metazoa > Arthropoda > Insecta > Diptera > Anthomyiidae > Pegoplata > Pegoplata infirma. The sequence continues at coordinate 146,552,236 of OY992540.1, forward strand.
TATAGAAAAATTCTCAGATTCTAAGACAGATTTTTATAGAAAAATTCTCAGATTCTGAGACATTTTTCCTATAGAAAAATTCTCAGTCTCTGAGATAATTTTTTATAGAAAAATTCTCCGATTCTGAGACATATTTTCGATACAATAAATTATCAGATTCTGTGACATTTTTTCTATAGAAAATTGTTTTTTTTTTATAGATAATTCTCAGATTTTTAAAATTTTTTATATATTTAAAAAATTCCTCAGATTCTGAAACATTTTTCTATAGAAAAATTCTGATTCTAAAATAATTTTTCTGTAGAAAAATTATAAGATTCTGATACATTTTTTCTGTAGAAATCTTCATAGATTCTGAAATATTTTTTCTATAGAAAAATTCTCAGATTCTAAAACAGTTTTTTGTTATAGAAAAATTCTTAGATTCTAAGACAGTTTTTTTTAATAGAAAAATTCTCAGATTCTGAGACATTTTTTCTATAGAAAAATTCTTAGATTCTAAGACATTTTTTCCATAGAAAAATTCTTAGATTCTGAGACATTTGTTCTATAGATTCAGAGACAGTTTTTTTATATAAAAAAATTTTAAGATTCTGAGACATTTTTTCTATAGAAAAATTCTAAGATTCTGAGACATTTATTCTATAGAAAAATTCTCAGATTCTGAGACATTTTTTCTATAGAAAAATTCTCAGATTCTGAGACATTTTTTCTATAGAACAACTCTCAGATTCTGCGACATTATTTCTGTAGAAAATGTCTCCGCATCTTAGAATTTTTCTATAGAAAAATTTTCAGATTCTGAGACATTTTTTGAAAAATTCTCAGATTCTGAGACATTTTTTATGTAGAAAAATTTACAGATTCTGAGACATTTTTTCTATAGAAAAGCTTTCAGATTCTGAGACATTTCTTCTACATAAAAAAATTTTAAGATTCTGAGACATTTTTTCTATAGAAAAATTTACAGATTCTGAGACATTTTTTCTATAGAAAAATTTACAGATTCTGAGACATTTTTTCTATAGAAAAATTCTCAGATTCTGAGACATTTCTTCTACATAAAAGAATTTTAAGATTCTGAGACATTTTTTCTATAGAAAAATTCTCAGATTCTGAGACATTTTTTCTATAGAACAATTCTCAGATTCTGTGACATTTTTTCGATAGAAAAATTCTCAGATTCTGAGACATTTTTTCTATAGAAAAATTCTCAGGTTCTGAAACATTTTTTCTATAGAAATATTCACAGATTCTGAGACATTTTTTCTATAGAAAAATTCTCAGATTCTGAGACCTTATTCTATAGAAAAATACTCAGATTCTGAGATATTTTTTCTATAGAAAAATTCTCAGATTCTGAGACACTTTTTCTATAGAAAAACGATTCTGAGACATTTTTTCTATAGAAAAATTTACAGATTCTGAGACATTTTTTCTATAGAAAAATTCTCAGATTCTGAGACATTTCTTCTACATAAAAAAATTTTAAGATTCTGAGACATTTTTTCTATAGAAAAATTCTCAGATTCTGAGACATTTTTTCTATAGAAATATTCACAGATTCTGAGACATTTTTTCTATAGAAAAATTCTCAGATTCTGAGACACTTTTTCTATAGAAAAATTCTCAGGTTCTGAAACATTTTTTCTATAGAAATATTCACAGATTCTGAGACATTTTTTCTATAGAAAAATTCTCAGATTCTGAGACCTTATTCTATAGAAAAATACTCAGATTCTGAGATATTTTTTCTATAGAAAAATTCTCAGATTCTGAGACATTTTTTCTATAGAACAATTCTCAGATTCTGTGACATTTTTTCGATAGAAAAATTCTCAGATTCTGAGACATTTTTTCTATAGAAAAATTCTCAGATTCTGAGACCTTTTTCTATAGAAAAATTCTCAGATTCTGAGACATTTTTTCTATAGAAAAATTCTCAGATTCTGGGACATTTTTTCTATAGAAAAAGTCTCAGATTCTGAGACATTTTTTCTATAGAAAAATTCTCAGATTCTGAGACATTTTTTCGATAGAAAAATTTACAGATTCTGAGACATTTTTTCTATAGAAAAATTTACAGATTCTGAGACATTTTTTCTATAGAAAAATTCTCAGATTCTGTGACATTTTTTCGATAGAAAAATTCTCAGATTCTGAGACATTTTTTCTATAGAAAAATTCTCAGATTCTGAGACCTTTTTCTATAGAAAAATTCTCAGATTCTGAGACATTTTTTCTATAGAAAAATTCTCAGATTCTGGGACATTTTTTCTATAGAAAAAGTCTCAGATTCTGAGACATTTTTTCTATAGAAAAATTCTCAGATTCTGAGACATTTTTTCGATAGAAAAATTTACAGATTCTGAGACATTTTTTCTATAGAAAAATTTACAGATTCTGAGACATTTTTTCTATATAAAAATTCTCAGATTCTGAGACATTTCTTCTACATAAAAAAAATTTTAAGACTCTGAGACATTTTTTCTATAGAAAAATTCTCAGATTCTGAGACATTTTTTCTATAGAAAAATTCTCAGATTCTGTGACATTTTTTCGATAGAAAAATTCTCAGATTCTGAGACATTTTTTCTATAGAAAAATTCTCAGGTTCTGAAACATTTTTTCTATAGAAATATTCACAGATTCTGAGACATTTTTTCTATAGAAAAATTCTCAGATTCTGAGACATTTTTTCTAAAGAAAAATTATCAGATTCTGAGACATTTTTTCTACAGAAAAATTATCAGATTCTGAGATATTTTGCTATAGAAAAGATTTCAGATACTGAGAAAAAATGTCTCAGATTCTGAGACATTTTTTCTTTAGAAAAATTCTCAGATTCTGAGACATTTCTTCTACATAAAAAAATTTTAAGATTCTGAGACATTTTTTCTATAGAAAAATTTACAGATTCTGAGACATTTTTTCTATAGAAAAATTTACAGATTCTGAGACATTTTTTCTATAGAAAAATTATCAGATTCTGAGACATTTTTTCTATAGAAAAATTATCAGAATCTGAGATTTTTTGCTATAGAAAAGTTTTCAGATTTAGAAAAAGTATCATTTAATTTGAGAACTTCTCTATAAATAATTGTCTCAGATTCTAACAAATTTTGTACCATTATACATATCATTATAATTTAGAAACAAGCTAATTTCGAAAATTGCGCGTTCAAACTTAGAAATTCCATGTAAGCACTTGTTTTAATCTTTAAAACAGCTTTAAGATTCCTTTTTCTCTAATTCTTGTTGACTTTTTCCCATCATAATTTGCCTAGAATTTCAGAAATTCGCGTTATCTAAAAAAAATTAAAAATTATTGAATTTACTATTTTTACCAATAAATTAAATAATAAAATTACCTTTGCTTACATAATTTGTTGCGAGTTGTTAATTTCCATCGGCTTTATTGCGTTGAAAAATTATGAAAATATATTTTAAAATAATTTTGATGTTTGTTTTATTTTTATTTAATTTCAAATTATTGTCATGACAATAAAAAATAATTTCGAAATTTTAACTATTTTCATTAGTAAACCTTACATGGCCATTAGATGAAAATGTAAAGTAAAATTATACTTGCGGCATAGGTAATAAGTCGTGGCTTTTAATATTCATACAAAAATAATTCACCTAAGCCAGCTTAGATAACATTACCTCGACGTTTTTTTTCTGTGAACGTGTGGCTATTGTTATTTTGTGCTTTTTAGTGAATTTAGAAAATAATTAATTTGATTTGACAAACAAAAACTCTTTTTATTCGGTGTAAACATTTTGGTTTTCCAAAATTCTTTTTTGCCAAAAACAAGTTAGTTTTTGTTTGGTCTAAACATAAGGTGTGTTTTTTTCGATTTTGTTATAAACTTCCCATACAAATTTAAGTAGGTATACACTTGATAAGTAGGGATATTTATATATTCTTAAAAGCTAAGGCTGTTATTCATAATACTTATAGTAGACTTATTGTAGGTTTATTTGACAAATATGCCTGCAATATCTGTCAAATAAACCTACTTTAGTTATATTTCAGTTTTTATGAATAACCACCTAAGTATTTAAAAAAAGTGGTGCCAAATCTTGAAATTTTTGTTTTTATCACTTACCAACACTTTTTTTATTTTGAAAAGTCAACAAAAAAAATAAATAAATTACAAAAATTAGTTTGAACAATTTTATTTTACAACAAAAAAAGAAATATTAAAATTCTTTTATAAATTCTATTAATTAAATAAAAATATCTTCAAAAAAAAATAACAAATAATAAAGTGATACCAAGTATATTCAACAAAATAAAAAGAGTTGCCAAAATTTTAAAGTTAAGTAGTGATATCGTTTTTTTAGAAGTAGTTATAGTTATATATAAAAAACTCGAAAAAAACACGCCTATAGTATTAAAAAAAAGCTTCAAATTACCAACACTGTTTTTTAAAAAAATAAAACTTGGCAGCACTTTTTGCAAATATGCCAATTTAAAAACAAATCTCTTTGTGTTGAACACACAATTTATTTTATACGAGATTTCATAAAAGTATGTCCAATTCCCGTGAAATATTAACTTTACAATTTGGTAATTATGCTAACTACATAGGTGCCCATTGGTGGAATATACAGGTAACAAATAATTGTCATTATCACTGAAAACTTAAACAGATGTCTGCTCTCACTCCATAGGAATCTGGATTTTCTTATGATGATACATATGATCCCTCCGAAATATGCAATGATGTTTTTTATAGGCAAGGAGTTAATCATAATGTAAGTTTTATCTACATAATCATATTCTTAGGTACATTAAGCAATAAATTTTAATTGTTCATAGAAACAAACCACTTACACCCCACGCATGTTGTTAGTGGATTTGGATGGTTCCCTTAAACACTTGCCACGGGAGGGGGAATTATATGGCAATATACTCAAAAGAGGTGGTCATGATGATCTTTATAAATCGGAAAATCCGACAGACCATGAGTCAGTTAAAAAACTTAAAGAAGATTTAGCCTGGCAATCTTCTAGTGTTGAAGTTGTTGCACAACCGGAAACTTATAAACATCAATTTCAAACCGATTTAGATAAGCCAGATGTAAGTATATATGAAAAAGACTACCAACTGGCTGATAATGTGACAACATGGGCTGATTTTCTCTATGCCCGTTATCATCCGAGAACAATGAATATAATCAAACAATATCGCCATGATACGGAAAAACAAACATTTGATACATATTCCCGCGGTGTACAGCTATGGAAAACTGGGGAGTTTGAAGATGATTTTTGTGATCGTATACGTCAATATGTGGAAGAATGTGATTTTTTGCAGGGTTTTCAAAACATTTTTGATTCATTTAATGGATTTTCGGGTTTGGCTACACAATGTATGGAATATTTAAATGAAGAATATGGAAAAGCTAATTTGGCAGTGCCAGTTTATTCTCCTAAGAATATCTTATATGAAAGTGCTGGTGAGTTTTACTTAAACATAGTTGTTTTTAAATTTTCAAATATGTATTTTTTTCTTAAACTCTGAAGTGTTAATTGTTTAAAAGTTTCTATTATTGGAGATGATATATTTAAGTCAGTATCCAAACTTTGGAAGCCCATAACTCAGGAATCATAGGCCGCCGATTTTTTTTTTCTTTCTTTTTAAACTTACATAAACCATCCTTATTTCCAAACAAGAGTTTTAAATTCGGCTGTGCCGAATCTTTTGTGTCCTCCAACATGTAAAAAAAAAATTACAGGTGCATTTGTGGGGGAGGGGAGGGGTGCCAGGGGTCACTTTTCCGCCCTCGCGGTTTATGTTTACAAATTAATTTACTATGAGTTTTACACTTAAGTAATACAAATTTAACATTTTTTAAAAATTTTCTTTAAATCCACTCCCACAAAAGGTTGCGGGTTTTCGGTATATAATTTTTTTTTTTTAATTTTCTTTAAAAATAAGTTAAGAATAAAATTATTAATTTCTAATTGCGGTGAAAAGGCCAACTGAGTTAATAATTACGTCCCAGCAAAAAATAAACGAGGTGGTTCAAAACAAATTAGTGGTTTTACTACATACAAAGAAGCGATAGGTGCCGAACTTCATGTTCCGTAGGAAGTACTTTTGAAATCACTTCCAAAATGCTTTAAAATAACAATAAAAATATCTTTCACCAGTTCTTTACTTAATGATTTTGAAGTGCCTCTTTCATATGTTCTTAGGAATTAATTCAAATTAAATCAAATTAAATCAAATCACCACAACATAATATCCCAGGCAGAAAAATACATACGGGCCAGATCTGGCAAAGTACCTATTAAGGTGGTATTAATGCTGGCGAAGTACCTTTTTTGTGGGTTTTTAGTACTTTGTAAGATGCTAAATGATAACACCATTTAGTAGTGGCAAAGTACTTTTAAAAGCGCTTTCCCTGTACTTTGAAAAGTATTATCCGAGATTTTTGGTAAATAGCTTTTTAAATAAAATAATCCATTACAAAATTGAAAATATATGAATAAAATTATTTAATAATTTGTACATTAGAAGCCTTTTTAAATTTTTTAATTTTAAATATATTATATATTAACACAGCATGACAAAAGTGACCACTATTTTAGAAAATAAGAGGTATGACCAACATTTCCATTTATTTGAGACATGCTGAGTCCATTGGCGTCCTCCGTTTTTTGATGTATGGTACAGTTTTCTTGCAATATGTCATTAAAGATTATCTTATTTCCAGTCTGTTTTGTAACAAAAAATTTGGTTTAAAGCTTTTCATCTTAGGAACTTAAATTCGCGAATTTCTTTATTTTTCAAGGTTCTCGCGAAATTAACCTCTAAATTGGTCTTTGATAAAAAACTTGCTTTTAGTGGATCATAAAGGCATCCCTAACACTAAGAATAGTGAACAAAAAACATCTATATGATATGGACCATCATGTTAAAAATCGTAATTTTAAGCAATTAACTGACCAAAAATTTGTCCAAAAAAGTTTTCATTTGCAAAAGTTATCTTAACAAAAACTACAAAAAAAATAGATTGTAGAAAGGTAATCGAATAGACCTGATATTTTTTTGAACGTCAATATTTTAATTGTAGCCAATGAAATTGAAATCAGTACCCACAAAGTAGAATCAAAGTGTATTCTTACTAAATTTAATAATGACACTATTGCAATAACTTTACAACATAATTTAGTTAAAATTTAATTAAATTATTAAAAAAATATTTCAAATAAAGAAACCGTCTTTAGTTTGGTAAAAAAGTACTGGAAAAGTACTAAATTCGGTAAAACCAAGTACTTTACTAAAAAGAGCTTGCTATACAAAAAATAAATTACTTTGCCAGTACTTTTGTTTTGGTACGGTTGGCAATTTCTGGCTGGGATGTTGTGGTGTAAGTTCATATTATGAACTTATTTTTCAACTGACTTTTTCAATTGTTTTACAAAGGTTAGTTTCTGAAATACAATTGATAATTTCTGAAATACAATTGATTATTTCTAAAATACAACTGATAACTTCTGAAATACAATTGATATTTCCTAAAATACAAATAAAACATTTCTGAAATACAATTAAAAATTTCTGAAATACAATTGATAAGTTCTGAAAAACAATTGAAAATTTCTGAAATACAATTGATAAATTCTGAATACAATTGATAAACTCTGAAATACAATTGATAACATCTGAAATACAATTGATAATTTCTAAAACACAATCTGAATCTGAAAAATCTGAAGACCAATGGATAACTTCTGAAATACAATTGATAATTTCTGAAATACAATTGATAATTTCTAAAATACAATTGATAATTTCTGAAATACAATTGATAATTTCTGAAATACAATTAAAAAATATTACGATTTTAGGCATTTCAAAAATTTTTCACTTGAAAAACAACTTACTTAGCTTAAAATACAAAAACAAAAACTTTCACATAAAAAACAAAAATCACAAAAAATTTGATTTTATGTAGCCAAAATTTAGTAAAATAGCTTTTCTGCGTAACGGCCTTCGGTCAGGATTAGGGATTACAAACTCCATAAATTTAGCGGGTTCGCTAAAACAAGTTTTTTTTTTTTGTATCAAGCCTTTTGCCCGGTTTAAATCAGTGATAAATTCACGTATGCCCCATAAACTGCAAGACAAGATATTTTTGGTTTGTTAAAATTTAACATTAATGTTTATTTATTTTTCAGATGAACCCATGTCGGATTCTATACGTGTTGTTAACAGTGCTTTAACCTTTAATCAACTTATCGAACAAGCTTCTCTGTTCATACCTTTAAGTACTCAGGATCGTGTATGGCGTCAATTAGGCTCGCCCCGACAATTTTCATCTCTACAATATAAGAATAATAATCTTTATCAGACATCTGCCATATTGGCCTCATATTTGGATACAATTTCTCTACGTTATCGTCTTAAAAATGCTTCAATGTCTAATACATTAGCTGGCTTTTGTGGTGATCTCAATAACTATGGACGTAAATTAGCAGCAGCTGCTATCTCCTTACCGTTTCGCATGGACCACAAAATGGATCTTATTGATTGCTTAGATCAACTTAAAGATCCTCTATTTACCCAATTAACCCCAAATTGTAAAATAGGTACAGATTATGTTATACAATCTTTATGTGTACGCGGCATACCAACAGATCGCTTAAAAAGACCCCGTGATCAAGCTAAAAAAGAACAAATGCGTATGCCAGCATATCGCTGTGAATCAGTATCGGAAATGTTTCAACTATATTTACAATGTTCTAATCATGCTAGTATGGCTCATGTTAGCTCTTTGAAATCGGCAATGCCAACACGTATACCATTTCCCGGCGAAATATTTGGTGATAATTTAAATACCTCAGGTTTTATAAATGACTATGAAAAACGTGCCAAAGATGATAAGGTTAATTCGGTGCCATGTGTGGCCTCAATACAATCTTCCAGTGAATTGGGTGATACTTTAGAAACTTTACATCGTGAAGCCAAAAGAGTTAAAATTGCTAAATTGCATCGTTATAAAGCAGCCGGATTGGAAGATGATGATTATTCGGATGCCTTAGAAAATATCTTACTGTTTAAAGATCATTATGAAGATAATTATGAGTTATAGTATAGAGAGAAATCTGGTGATAACAAGAAAGCTAACTTAATTTCCTGTAGAGCATTTAAGAAACTAAAATTAAGTTTAAATCATTTATAAAATGAACAACAATTAAGTATTTTGTAATATTTTTTTGCTAAAAAATGATTAATAAAAAAAAACAAACTGTTGGAAAACTGTAATCGAGCAACTTTTTGCTTAAACTTAAAGGACCAAAATAATGTTATGAATCATTTTTTTTTTAACAATTTTAAAACAAGGAGCTACCTATTACAATCAGTCAAAACAAGATATGTTGGTCCAGAATGGCTATATGATTGGAATTTTCTTGTAAAATAAGATTCTATTTCATCAATCAACTTATTTTATTTATCAACCTTTTCATCAATCAACTTATTTTTATTTATCAACCATTTCATCAATCAACTTATTTTATTTATCAACCTTTTCATCAATCAACTTTTTACTTTTTCTTCAATCAACTTTTATTAATTTTTTTTATCAATCAATTTTTTTTTCTTAATTTTTCATCAATCAACTTTTGATTTTTTCATCTATACACTTTAACAAAATTTATCATTTCATCAATCAACATTTTTGAAGTTATTCATCTGGCAACTACTTTTTTCATGAATCAGATGTTTTATTTTTTTTAATTTATCAACTTTTGTTTAATTTTAATATTTTATATTTAACCTAACTGAAGATTTATAACCTGGTAGTGTCAGTCTTTCAACTGGTCCAACATATGACCTAAAGTAGTTTAGAGTCAAATTATAATCAAAAAAAAAAAAGGTATGTTGTTCTTGGATTTTTTATACAAACTTTTTTGTTATTTTTTAAAATCATTTTAGCGTGAGTGAAATCTGCGTAAAAACCCGTAAGCGTAATCGAAAATTGCGTGAGCGTGAATAATACGTGATTAATGACCGTGAGTTAACTAATATTTTTAGTGAGTCTAATATTTATTTGGTGGGTCAAATCGCTTTTACATCCATCTTTATATTGTACCACAAATGCTAAAATAATTGAAATTATGTATTCAATTTTGAATATTGGATTTCATAATAGTTCTGTAATTGTACCCTACACTACTCTGTGGTACAGGGTATAATGAGTTTGTGCTGATGTTTGTAACTACACGAAATATTGGTCCTAGACTTACCATCAAGTATACCGATCGATTTAGAATCACTTTTTGAGTCGATTTAGCGATGTCCGTCCGTCCGTCTGTCCATCTATCGGTTTAAGCACGATACAGGTCGAAATTTTCAACCAATTGACTTGAAATTTGAAACTTAAGCATCTTTTGGCCCAAAGACGAAGCCTATTGAAATTGAAAAAAAAAAATCGCTCCAATTTAAGACCTAGACCCCATACAAACGCCCCCTTTGGATTCGGCTTAAATGACTCTAATAGCTGTATTTTAATAGATATCGCTTTGAAATTTTACAGGTAATTTTGTATGCACGAATCATCATTCCAAATTTCAAAGGAATCGGGTCAGTCCTTCTGGTAGTCCCCATAAAAACCACCCTCTCGATATTCACATAATTCCCTCAAAATTCATAAAAATGGAAATATTTGATACAAATTTTATTTTTAGGTGTTAAACGTGTAGTTTATTAACCAAATCAAATTGGAATATAATTGGACCATTTTTGGACTTAGTCCACCACATCAAAATTTCAACCGATATTCAGTTAAATCGGTCTATTGGCAAAAAAATAAACCAATTCCACTAAATTTTTATCTCTGTGTGTTTTCTACACTAAATAAAGATCTTACAAAAGATAGATCCAATCGGTCCATGTTTGGAGTTGAGACCCATTTTCCGGAAAACACGGGTGTAGGGTATCATATGGTCGGTCATGACCGACTATAACTTTCTTACTTGTTTTCTTTTAGTTTATTGTATTAACACGGCGTATGAGTAACAAATATTTACGAAAGCAATAAATTTAAATTATTATTTCGTAAATATTTGTTACTCATACGCCATGATATAATACAATAAAATTACAGAACTGTTATGAAATCCATGAAATTACAGAACTGTTATGAAATCTAAAGGCACTCTTGAGCTACCAAATTAAATCAAAAACGGTTTTAAAGTGTTACGAGAATTTAAAACAACTTTGCTTAAATAATGAAGTTACCTTATTATGGGTACCAGGGCACGAAGGAATAGAAGGAAACGAGAAAGCAGATGAACTCGCGAAACTTGGAGCAGATGGCATAGGTACCACCATAATGCTTTCACCGCCACTCCAACATTTCAAACTAAAACGAAATAACCTTACTGTCGCCAAAGCAAATCGAAGATGGAAGGAACTTGGGACAAGTCGTATAAGCAGAATTTTATGGCCACGCTATGATTTAGGAAGAACTAAATTCTTACTTACACTTACGAGAATAGAATGTCGTATGTTGACAGGTTTGATAACGGGACACTGTCTTGTCGGAAAACATGCCAAGAACATGAATCTTATTACGGACGCAAACTGTAAAAGGTGCGAGACACCAGACGTCGAAGAGACCATTGAACACATCCTGTGTCACTGCCCGGCTTTGGCACGAACTCGACTATCAATTATAGGAAGTTCACAGTTCGAGACTTTGGAGGAAATTGCGAGGATAGACCTGAAGAGCTTGAAACAATTCGCAATGAAGGTCAATGTATTTAGTTTACATCGATAAGCGGAAAAAGTTTTGTGGTACTCATACGCCATGATATAATACAATAAAATTACAGAACTGTTATGAAATCCAATATTTAAATGCGAATTTTTTTTTTTTTTTGTATAGATAGACAAACACCTAGGTGGTTATTCATAAAAACTGCAATATAACTAAAGTAGGTTTATTTGAAAGATATTGAAAGAATACTTGTCAAATAAACTTACAATAAGTCTACTATAAGTATAATGAATAAAAGCCCTAGGCCTATGTTCTGTCTTTCACAACTTTTCAATTCACATTAAAATTTTCGAATCACATGAAATCAAGTTTAGTGTTTTGTTGATCACGTTATCATTCGAAGTCGAAATCGAATAATTAAAATTTAAAAAATTATGAAGAAAAAAGTGCATTCTTTTTACTTTCACCAAATTTTATTTATGTGAAACAAAACGAAAAAAAAAAAATCGAATGTGAAATCTAGAACACCCAAAAAATTCGGAAATGTTCATTTTCACATTTTTTATGTGAATTACTTGGAACAGCGGCCCTAAACTTAAAAAAAAAATAAAAAAATGTGGTCGGATTTTTGATAAATTGATCTGAAAATTTTCCAAAATATTTGTTTAATAATACCTAGAATTTTTTCCCGAACTTTTTCATTTCCCAGGAAAGCGGGATTCATTTTCAAATTTCCCGGGAACCCGGGAATTCCCGCAAAAATTAAAAACCCAAATTTTTTTATTAAAAAAATACATAAAAACCTTGTTAATGAGATTACACTATTTACAATGTTTATTAACATCAAAAAATCTTATATTTACTTGTTGTGGTTTCAAGAAATTTTCTATTGGCTTTGAGCGATATCGGTTCAAAAGTTATTAACGAAAATGTTCTTACATGTTCTTACCTTAAAAAGTTTGAAATATTCCACATAACCTAAAAACACATAATGCTTTAATTCGGCTGCTGGTTGACACATGCGATTGGAATTTCATTATTAAACAAATATGCTCCATTAAAGAGAAATTTTTTCTTAAATTTTTGATTTTCACAAGTGTCCGGCGAAATTTTTTTTTCTCCTTTGAGGATTTGTTAAAAAAAAAATTAAATGTTTTGCGACCACTGTTGCCAGATTTGACGATTTCTCTGCATTTTGACGATTTTTACTCCCCAAAATAGCAAAATGACGATTTGACGTTTTTTGCCCAAAAAATGACGATTTTTAAAAATAACAAAAACCTGTGAAACCTAATGAAACTTTAGTATTCAATGAATATTTTTTGCTTATTGTTAGGTATCCACCAATATTTTTGTACAAAAAGGGACAAAGGGAACAAGTGAGAGTCACATTCTCTTTTTCCCCTCCAAAAGATAAAAAAATTATAGAGGGTTTTTTGGTGAAGGACACACTTCTTCTCGTGATAAATGTTAACAAATTGATTTATTGTGATATTAACGCAATTTTATCATTATTATTTTTTTATGGAAGTGTCCACAGAAAAGGGCGGACGGAAAAAAAATAAATTTTCTAAATAACTTGACTCAACTGCATGACCTTTTCTTTCATAAAAATATTTCATATGTTTAAGAAGGTCAACAAAGAATTTAAAGAGGAAATTTCGGAGGTAGGTTCTGTTTTACAAGGGGTGACTTTGTTCTCCCTGGTCTGGTTTTGTCAATTTTCAAACTGAACCATCCAATCTCCATAAGATATATTTGAGCCAAACTGCATGGATTTAGCTTTTTTTTGTTTGGACTGCATCATGTCTTCAACAGACGGGCAGACATAGCTTGAATGAATCTTTAATCAATGATAAATATATCTTTTTTATTTTGACGATTTTTTGACGATTTCTGCAAATGGGATGACGATTTTGACGATTTTTTTCATAAAAATCGTACATCTTTGACGATTTTGTATCCAACAATTCTGGCAACCCTGCTTGCGGCACATCATATTTAACAATTTTGATGCAAAAAAATTAAAATCGGTCGAACTGTTTTCGAGATATCGCTATTTGAAATTTGCAAAAAGTGCGGTTTTTTAAGTTTAAGAAATTTTTTTATGGGTTAAAATTTTCTAAAAACCAAAAACTTTGATCGAAGGGCGCCACTAGTTAAAATTATCGGATTTGTCTTAAATTAATTTTAAATTAAAGTTTGTCTCAAGCTCTATGAAAGGGTCAAGGGGAAAAATTTTTTAAAATTTTTTAAAAAATATTTCTTGAACGCAGAAAAAACTGTAATTTTTTTGTAAATTTCAAGTAGCGATATCTCGAAAATTGTTTAACCGATTTTAAATTTTTTTATATTCGCCACGGATTAATTTAATCCGATTGGCCTTAAATTTTTACCACATTTATAAGTCTTGTAAAATAAAAATTCGCCCAGACACTTGGAAAAATCAAAAAATTGAAGAAAAAATGTCACTCTAACGCTTCACGGCAGACAAGGAAAAGTGACAGGTCCATCATAGGTTACGTGGCCTATCACCCGGACCCAAAACACATCACAAAGTCGATACCTATTACTTTTGTTAGGGAATGTTTTAGCCCCGGATATATCACAAGGTGACATGTCACTAGACATGTCCCCTAGGAACACAATTCGTGCGGTTGCATCCACTTGTCAGAATATAGATTTTTTTTTTAAATGCCCAAAAGCAATTTTAATGATTTTTTTACTCCAAAACGCAAAAAATCTAAAATTTTTGTGAACGGGACTTTTCGAATATTAGAAAATTTTTCAATTTTTTTTTGCTTATTTGTTATTTCAAAACGCAAAAAAAAATTTCAAAAAAATTTTATGTTCGGAACTTTGAAAATTTCAAAAAAACAAAATTTCGGGACTTGTAAAATTTTTCAAAATTTATGAAATTGTTTTTTATACCCTCCACTCTAGTGATAGAGGGTATATATAAGTTTATCATTCCGTTTGTAACGCCTCGAAATATTGGTCTAGGACCCCATAAAGTATATATATTCATGATCCTCGATCGATTTTAAGACGATTTAGCGATGTCCGTCCGTCCGTCTGTCTGTCTGTCTGTCTGTTGAAAACACGCTAACTTTTGAAAGACTTTACGGAGGCTCCTAAAGTTTGGCATATATGTTGGGCATTTACCTGGTCAGGTTGGTATTGCAATCCAGCGAAATCGGTCCAGTGGTTCAAAAGTTATAAGCAAATGAGTGAATTTCGGCAAGGGTTTTTCTGGAATTTACGAGATAAATCACACGGTAACTTTCGAATGGCAATTCTGAGAGTGCTGAAGTGTGGCATATATATTTGCCGTTCCTCTGACCCGGTTCGTTTTAAATTTCAGTCAAATCGGTCCAGTGGTTCAAAAGTTATTAGCAAAACCGTAAATTTCAGATTGGTTTCACCTTAAATTTACGTTTTGAAACCCCGTTAAACATGTTTTAAAAACATTTGTGAGTCACAAAAAAATTTTACAAGGTATTTTTGTCACTCAAAAATATTTTTACACTAAAACAAAAAAAAAAAAATACACTCAAAAAAAATTTTACACTCAAAAAAAATTTTAAACTCAAAAAAAATTTTACACTCAAAAAAAAATTAGTAAATTATTTTTTTTTTTTTTCAAAAATTACTAAAAAAAGTATTTTTACACAAAGTAAAATATTTCTTACCAAAAATGTTATTTTTTTCACGTTAGAAAATTTACTATCACTTAAAAAGGGCATTGTGGAGTAAGGGTGGGATAGTGTTGTGTGAGATTTTAAGCAGCAATATTTGGAAGCGCTAGAACCGCTCATTTTGTGAGGTTGGTAAAAAAAGTGTATGAGCCAAAAAATGGGGGAGGTCGGATAGGATCTAGGGGTCGCTCATCGGGGTCAAAGTTGGGCGTAGAGGGGAAAAAATCCACAAAAAGCCCCAAAACTCCCCTGGTTTTGCTCCTAGAGAGGTCAAATGTGAGACCGGCCCCCATTATTTTTTCCCCCCGAATACTTTTGCCAAACATACCTAAGCCCTATCTCCAATCCCTAAGGGGGGTCCCATACAAAGGTTCAATTTTTAAAAAATCTTTCTTCTACCGCTCTAGCTGTCCTAGAATTCACCCTAGAGGAATCAAATATATGACCGACCCCCCAAATTTTTCCAACCCCAACATTTTCTTAGAACATACCTACCCCCTATCTTCAATCCTTAGGGTGGTCCCCATACATTTTTTTTTATTTTTTCTT
Source organism: Pegoplata infirma (assembly GCA_963921195.1). Taxonomy (NCBI): domain Eukaryota; kingdom Metazoa; phylum Arthropoda; class Insecta; order Diptera; family Anthomyiidae; genus Pegoplata; species Pegoplata infirma. The sequence continues at coordinate 146,568,227 of OY992540.1, forward strand.
AAATTGTCATATTAAATACGCTCCTACCGGTCCAATGGTGCCTCCTAGAGGGGTCATTATCAAGACCAACCCCCATTAATTTTTAGCCCCCAACACTTCTTCTGAACATACCAATTCCATATCTCCAATTCCTAAGGGGTCTCCCACACAAAACGACATTTTTGTAAATCTTGCTCCCACCGCTCTAACTATCGCAGGGGTGACCCTAGAGAAGTTAAATGTGTGACCGACCCCCAATATTTTTTCAGCCCCAACATTTTCCCCAAACAAACCAACCCTCTATTTTTAAGCCTTAAGGGTGTCCCCACACATTTTTTTTTTTTTTAATTTTATTTTTATAAAATTTGCGCCTACCGCTCCCACTGTGCCTTTTAGGGACGGGAAATGCAGACTGACCCCCATTAATTTTTGCCCCCTACATTTTTTCTGAACATACCTACGCCGTATTTCCACTTTGTAGGGGTGCTCCCCTGGGGAAAACTAAGTGTTTGAAACCAAATTCGGCAAAACGTCTGGACCAGGAGTGCTAATGTTTGCGCATTTTAAAGAGCAGTGGGAAAATATAAAAGACAAACCGTACAGTCTTGGCATATAAGATGAGGAAGTGGCATTCAACAACCCAGAGACGACTACAAGGAGTTTCTTGAAATTGTTTTATTATACCTTGGCGAAAATATTCCTAATAAGCATTTTAGCCCAACAGGACCCATCAGTCATGCTCGATGGATGGCAAAAGGCATATATTGCCTAAAAATGTTTTTGTTCCGAAAATATATCGGTTTGGCCAAAAAAGAATTAAATGCACTTCTTGATGTGACCGTTTTCATCATAACAATTTACGTAAAAGCTTGGTTTAGCGCTACCAAAGCAATAGAAGCTCCAAATAATGATTTGAATTTTTTGAAAGCGATTGCCAATTATACTTCAATTGATAAGATTCTGTCGCAACGATTGTTCAAGAGATTCTGTGGACATCTCTGGTATCTCAGTGGCGAAGCTGTTGCTCTCGCACTATTTGATCCGAATATCTCTTGTGAAATAAAACGAAAAATGTCGAATGCAATTCGTATATTTGAAGAAGAGAAAGAGGAACTGGAGGAAGAGTTATCTGACGATGAGATGGACGAATCGTCTAACGAAGACAGCGAGGAAGAAGAAGACGATGATATCGGGGAAGAAGATGCCGCAGAGGATAGCGGCGACAGTAGCAACAAGGATTGTAATCCTCCAGTACATGTTGTTAAATTCGAAGGTGTGAAAAGAATTAACATGGCATCGAAACAAGTGAATCAAGAACTCATGAAAACTGATTTAAGCCACTACGGCACACCTGAGACTCCAAAATTTTTTGCACGCTTCGGAATAACAACAAATTTCATTGCTTCCGATCCAAATACTTGGGAAAATCGTCAGGACTACCAGCGAGCGCTGCAAATATTACGTAAATTACATGTTGTCAACGACGCTGCCGAAAGAGGCGTAAAATTAATAGAAGACTATAACAACGGTTGTGCCGTAACGAGGAGGAAAAAATAGTTTTGCTTCAGGTCGTGGCCGAAAATCGGAAACAATATCCATCACACGATAAAAATAAATTAATTTGATTTATAGTTATATTAGCTCCATTCGATTACTTTTTTTGTAGTAAAAGTAGTAAAAGGGAGACATTTTAAAATTTTACTCATTGAGAGAAAAAACCATAGAGAAACATAGAGGCGAAGGCGTCAAAAATTGAGTTGTCAAAGTACAACTTGTATACATGTATTTGTTGACAAAGTACGACTTGTAAACATGTATTGTGTGGTGAATTCACATCGACAACGTACGTGTGAGAAATTAGAAAAAGATAGTGATATTATTTTTTCTTTCACCTTCGCCTCTATGTTTCTCTATGGAAAAAACCAAAAAAGTAAAAAAATGAAAAGTAGTAAAATAATAGTAAAAATATATTTGTCATTTTAATTTTTGTTTTTATATTCATACATATGTATTTTGTTATCTGAAATATGTATTAAATTTTAATAATCCTCAAAACTTTTCCCAAATAAGTTTCTTAAAAAAAACATAGAAAAACTTCTGCTAACATTAGGATCATGTTCTTTAGAGCAATCCTAAATTTTATATCGCGAGCCTTTATTTAGATTTGCAGAACTTTTTCCAATGGAAAAGACGTCTGCATCCAAAGAATTGCTTCTTTACAAAAGCATTTGAAAAAATTTAGAAGATTGTTTTGAATATAAAAGCCGAAAGAATCTTATGACCAGGGGCATATCCAGGACATTTTTATGTATCTGTACATATTTTGGAATCTTTTTCCTGCCGTCTTTTCCTTGAACTAAAACGTCTCTTCTGAGACATTTTTCATACACAAAAAAATCTCAAAAAGAAAAAGGTCTCAGATTCTGTTAAATTTTTTAATAGAAAAAGTTTCAGATTCTGAATCATTTTTCTTAAGAAATGTCTCAGATTTTGAAAAATTTTTCCTATAGAAAAAGTCTCAAGACTTTGAGACATTTTTCCTATAGAAAAAGTCTCAGATTCTGAGACATTTTTTCTATAGAAAGTCTCAGATTCTGAGACATTTTTTCTATAAAAAAAGTCTCAGATTCTGAGAATGCAATTTTTTTTTATCAAAATAAATAAAAATGTATATCAAGGGAGGAAATGTTGGCCAACGCCTATGTTGCATATTTAAGAACTTGACCACCCTTTGAACACAATACCTATTCGTGAGTCTAGCTGTTTTGGCTTGGACTGCAGTGTACCTTTATAAAAACTCGGAATTTCAGGAATTTTTCTCAGCATCTTGAAACTAAAGAAAAAGGAAAAATTTCATTGCTTCACAAAAAAAATACATGTGCATTTGTACATATTGGAGTTCCCAAGTGAAGTTTTCTGCGCGGAAAATAATTCATCTTTCTTTCAAAAATCAATGTTATTCCATTAATTTTAAGCAGCTTTCGTCGAGATGTGTATCTTTTATTAAATTTATCCCATTGCAAATTGATTTGCAAATTGATATTCCTTATTATATTTTGTGTGCTAATTTTTCTTTTAATAAAATATACAAAATAAAAACTATAAAAATTTGTCAATATTTTTTTTTTTGACATAACATTTTTATTTACTCATTGAAATTTTTCCGGTAAATTGTAGTAAAATTTAAGTAAAAGAGAAATTCATTTTCTCTTAAATTGGTTACTACATTTACTATTTTTAGGTGTACTCGAACGGATTTTGAGCAAAAATAGTAAATTGAGTAAATAAAAGTAACTTGTAGTAGGTAATCGAATGGAGCTATTATTTATCATTTTTTATTATTTTCAAGTTAAAAAAAATATTTTTTTACGCTTAACAAAAGTTACTATTAAATTACAAATTAAAGACCTCGGATTTCTCGATAATATAAATAAAAAAATTGTGGGGTAACACCTTGAAGATAGAGGGTAGGTATGTTTGAAGAAAATGTTTTGGCTAAAAAAATAAATGGGAAGGTCATACATTTGACTTCTCTATATACATTACTAATTTAGTTTTCCCCAGGGGAGCACCCCTACAAAGTGGAAATACGGCGTAGGGGAAAAAGTGTAGGGGGCAAAAATTAATGGGGGTCAGTCTGCATTTACCGTTCCTAAAAGGCAGAATGGGAGCGGTAGGCGCAGATTTATAAAAAAAAAATAAAAATAAAAAAAATGTGTGGGGACACCCTTAAGGCTTTAAAATAGAGGGTAGGTTTGTTTGGGGAAAATGTTGGGGCTGAAAAAATATTGGGGGTCGGTCACACATTTAACATCTCTAGGGTCACCCCTGCGATAGTTAGAGCGGTGAGAGCAAGTTTTACAAAAATGTAATTTTGTGTGGGAGACCCCTTAGGAATTGGAGATATGGAATTGGTATGTTCAGAAGAAGTGTTGGGGGCTAAAAATTAATGGGGGTTGGTCTTGATAATGACCCTTCTAGGAGGCACCATTGGACCGGTAGGAGCTGATTTAATATGACAATTTAAGGAAAAATAAAAAAAAATGTATGGGGACCACCCTAAGGATTGAAGATAGGGGGTAGGTATGTTCTAAGAAAATGTTGGGGTTGAAAAAATATTGGGGGTCGGTCATACATTTGATTCCTCTAGGGTGACTTCTAGGACAGCTAGAGCGGTAGGAGCAAGATTTTTTAAAAATTGAACCTTTGTATGGGACCCCCCTTAGGGATTGGAGATAGGGCTTAGGTATGTTTGGCAAAAGTGTTCAGGGGGAAAAAATAATGGGGGCCGGTCTCACATTTGACCCCTCTAGGAGCAAAACCAGGGGAGTTTGGGGGCTTTTTGTGGATTTTTTCCCCTCTACGCCCAACTTTGACCCCGATGAGCGACCCCTAGATGCTATCCGATCTGCCCCATTTTTTGGCCCATGCATTTTTTTTACGAACCTCACAAAATAAGCGGTTCTAGCGTGTCGAAATCGAAAACTCGTGCACTATCCCACCCCTATTGTGGAGGGTATTCATAGATTCGTCCAAGTTAACTTTTCTACTTGTTTTTTTATAAAATCATTTTTGACTAAATTTTTTACTACAAAACGCAAAAAAATGTGAAAATTAAAATTTCGGAATTTTTTTAGAGTTCTAGATTTCACATCCGAATTTCTTTTTCGTTTTGTTTCACATAAATAAAATTTGGTGAAATTAAAACGAATGTACTTTTTTAAAATTAAATTATTCGTTTTCAACTTCAAATGAAAACGTGATCAACAAAACGCTAAACTTGATTTCATGTGATTCGGAAATTTTCATGTGAGTTGAAAAGTTGTGAAAGACAGAACAGAAGTCTAGGACTTAGAAAATTTTTAAATTTTGTTCGGGACTTTGTAAAAATTTGAAAATTAGTTTTTGTCTTGTTGTCTCCGGTCACGTGATAGACATTTAAGTGATATGTACCGTTTTCACCAGTCACGGGATAGGTGATTTCGGATCGAGAGACACACTTTTCCTGCAGGGTTTGATACCAAATAAAAATACTTATTAATTTGGAGCACTTCATGCCACAGTCTCTTTTATAGATTAAAATAAAAAACTAATATATTTTTAGATATTTCTTCCATTTAAATTTTATTTAACCACAAAAATATACTTATTTTTTTATATTTAGTTAATTCTAAAGTTTTTCAAAAATAAAATAGGATTTAATCACTTTTTAAATTTATACTTAAACTTTACTCAAACTATTTGCTTTCCAAAACAAATTTTTAAAAAAATTTAATTTTCACTTAAATTTTCCAAATCTTCATCTAAAACTTTAGTGGTTGTAAAACGTTTACCGGAACGCGCTGAAGGTGAAGTAGCTGCACTACCCGCGTCACTGCTAGATGAATTATGAGCGGCTCCCATTGCCTGGGCGGGTACCAAAAGGTATTCATTACATAGCATATCACAATCCATGGATTGAGTTTTACCATGAAAATTACGTGTAATACGTTTAGGAGGTTCAATAAATTTTTCTTTAACTATTAAAGCACCCGGACGTGGACTTGAGGGACCACTATCGGTTCCGCCTACCACCTCCGCTGGTGTCATAGTTGAGCAAGACTGTGTTACTGGACGAAACGTGGAGACCATGGCTTTATGTTGTGGCGAACTGCAGGCCGATGAGGTAGTCGAAGTTGTTGGCACTCCTGAAGTTTTAAGATTTATACAGGATTGTGTTAAATTAACATCAATGAAATCTTCTACATTATTAGGGACTCTTTTTAAAGTATTACTTTCAAAGGGGAAATTTGAATTTGATGTAGATTGTGTTAAATTTTCAAATTTTCTTAAACGAGCATCTTGTCTCAGTTGTAAGCTACTGGGTTGTGGTATATTTATCGAAGCATGTAAGGCTGAATATTCCTTTTGACGTTCCAATTCCCCACTTTCAAAGAGACTTATTTGTTTTTGTATTCTGGGTGAGATGGGATCCGAAGCCTTACGTATACTTAATATAGGAGGTTCTGGATTTAGAAGACCTGCACTTAAGGGCGATGATTCATGACAGAAACATTGTTGTTTCCTTTCAATAGCGGCCAAACGTTTATTGCGCATTATATTGAAAAGTTCATTAGATTTTTGTGTATCATCTGGTGGTTGTCCCTGTGAACTGTGAGCTTCACAACAATAACAAAATTCCAGATGAGGTTCGTCGCGTGGCAATGATGGTGTTGTGGCAGCAGATGGTGTAGCATCATCATCGTCCTCAAAACCCTAAATTAAAAAAATTAAGATAACAATTATGTTTATAATCATAAAAAAAATTCAAATTAATGGATTACGTTGAGTTCAATTCGAAAACTGTTTTTAAAATAAGCTGGGCAATTTTAGTATGCCAGTGATACAAAATTAAACTTATCGAAATGTGATGAAACCAAAAGCAAATTAAAGTTGACATGTTACAAAATCTTTAAGGTTTCTTTTAGTTCAGTGTTAGATTCTTTTTTACACGTATTTGAAGTTGGTGATTTTAATGCATTTAAAGTTTTTATATACCAAATGTTTGCTACTTTAGGGGCCCCTGGTGGCGCCTTTATTGAAAATGTGGGGTGCAGCGTTTAAACTTAAGTTCGAAATTACGTTAGCTATGACCGGTATGCAATTGGTTTATTACCTACTTACTGAATAGCCAAAGTATTAAAAATAATCCACTGTGCACCATTGCGTATGATTGTTATTTAAAGGCAATTACAAAATTAATATGGTGTTTCTGTTAAAAGGGACGAAACAATACACGAACGAACGCTACCCGTACGAATTCGTAATGATATCAGTTTCCATAACATTTTCGTTTGATTACGTTATTTTTTTCGTTAGTTACGTTTGTCTTGACCATTTGTCAAATTACAGTATTGCCACAAAGTTTTTTTTTTAGTTTTTGTTTATTTTTTTCATACAAAAATTATCTAAACTAAACGAAGTGGCAACATCAACACATCAGCTAAAGAAAACAGATGATCAAATTTCATGTTTATAAAAAAACATACAATTATAATCAAATCAGAGTTTTTTTTATTTATTATAGCTAAAAAGTTAACACAATTTTAATAAAAAACAAATGAAAACAATAATTTGTATGAAGACCCGTGGCTTTTAAATTGTTAATATAAATTGGTCAAATCCGTCTTTTTTTCACTGATTTGTAGTGTCCGACCGAACGTTCGGGTTCGGTTACGGAGTTCGGCAAAAAGTGACGTTCGGCCACTGTTCGGTGTTCGGCCAAATTTTGGCCGAACTTTACCGAACACCGAACTTCAGTATATATTGCTTTTTATCGTCTTATAACTACCAGTGCAACTAATTTACACCTTTAATATGGCTATTGTTATATAGAAATATACTTTTCTTTCCAAAAAAATTACCTTGAGCTACATTTTTTCACTTTTTTTAAGTATACAAAAGTACAAAATATTTTTTTAAACTATAAAATAGTACAACTAAGAAAAAATCACTTTTTTTAGTTGTTTTTTTCATAATTATTCGCAAAAACAACTTTTTTTTTAATTAAAAAAAAAGTTCGGGTACAGGTTCGGGTTCGGCCGAACTTCGCAAAATTAACCGAAGTTCGGGTTCGGGTACGGGTTCGGTCTAAAAAAGTGCGTTCGGTCGGACACTACTGATTTGTTTTAATATAAATTTTTTTCAAAGCATTTAGTTATAAAACATTCACATTTTTTAATTTTATAAATTAATATTACTTATTTTTGCTATAAATTCACATTTTTCACTTATTTTGTTAAATATTTCACAAAAAACTCCTTAACGAATGGTATTTTTCATTCGTGTGGTTTTGGCGTTTTTGACATTTCAATTCGTGTTGTACTAGAAACGGAAAAATATGAAGAAAAATGACAACTTTTACGTTTTCGTTCGACTAAAATGACATCCGCAATACAGAACCTCAAATTGATTTTCTTATGTCATTTGGACGAACGAAAGTGAAAATTCGTAATAGAGAAACTGGGCATAAGTATACACAGTTTTAAAGTAATTAATAACACTGTGCTACAGGGAAAAAATATTTCTGGTGTGACATAGTGTAGGTCAATGGTTCTCGCGACCCCTAGGGTGTCGCGTAAGAGTTTCAGGGGGGTCGCGAACAATTTTGTTAAAACCCTAAATTTTGGTAAATTTGAAACACATCTTTTTTATTTTTGTGTAATAAAAGTATACAAATACTTTTATTAAAGAAATGTAATTTTTCCATCGCTTAAGGTCCCTCCGTAATCACTGTGCAGTTGTTAATTTCCCGGTATGCTCAACACTGATTGGTAAAGTTTTTTGGCTGAGTCTGCGATCTGACTACTGTTTATAAACCGGTTAACCGGTTAACCGAAAAACCGGTTTATTCCCAAAATTTCGGGTTTTTTGCAAACCGGTTAACCGGAATTGAAAATTTCCGGTGCACCGAAAACCGTTTTTTTTTCTGTCGGTTAACCGGTTTTTTAAATACATTCAAATCGGAATATTTTTGCAAATATTAAGGATTTTCACTTATTTTTTATGATATTTTCAAAATTTTGTTAAAAACATCTTGAAAATCCGTGAGAGAGATAGTCTAAAATATTTTTTGTAAACAATTTCCAAGTAGGAAATTTATTCAGAATCTGGTACATATTTAAATAACTCACTGTTGCACTGTGGGCCAGGATTTCCATTTTTTGGCCAATAAGGTCTGTAAGGCAACACATATTTACAAATATTTTTTCGGAATGTCGACATCTTGAATTTTGTCCATCTTTAATATCTTTTTATTATAGCTTAAAGTTTTTTTTTTTGCATGAGGTTAAAGTCAAAGTTTGAGATTTTTTTTATATTTTTTATTTATGAAACAAATAATTTTTTTTTGTACTTCGACACAATATTTTTTCAAATTTTCTGTGAAGTTCTCTTAAAGACATACCTGTTTGTTCAACACATGATATAGAGTCCCCGCACAACAATGTCGGAGCGGTTGACGGTTTCGGTCATGGGAGAGTATAGGCGCAAAACAAAGGCGGCAGCGGAAAATTCAGTCAAACGTTTATATATTTTTTTTTTTTTTTTTATTTATTTATTTTCGAAAATCCTAATGTAACAAGATTTAAAATCTTATAAAACAACATTAGTCATAACAAATTAATTTTTCAATAAGAAGAATGTTTGTAAGTTTAATTTATAATTAAAATTAAAAGTATAAAAAATATAATATAATTTATATAAAAAATAAAAAAAAAAAATATAAAAATGTAAAAATATCCTGCACAGCAGGTAAACATTATATAAAAAAAAATTAAAATATAAAAATTAATTAAATCAATTAAAAAATTAAAATAAAATATTAAAAATCAATTGAGAAAAAATTTATAGAGTTCTTTCTTAAATGATGTTGTATTTGATATTTTGTGAAGTTGATTATCTAAAGTATGTAACGAGTTCCAAAGACGTAAGCCATTTACAAAAAAGTGTCTTTCGGATATTAGTCTATTATACAATATTGGTACAAGACAGTTATTACGGTCAGATCTTGTAAATTGAAATCGCTCGAAAAGGTAAACGGGTTCTTTAGTGAAAATAATTTTATGAACCAAAAGTAAGGTTCTAAATTTAAGATAGTCTTCAAATGAAATGCCATAAATCTTATTTAGAAAAGCGGAGATACTATCATATTTGCGTAAACCATATACATATCTCACTACACTTTTAAAGACGCTTGTAAGTTTACCCATGTCTGCACTATCACAACCTGACAACATTTCACAACCATATAAAAGCGTAGGTAAGATAAACGATTTTGCAAGAACAAATCTAATTTTCTGCGGTGTGTAGTACTGAGAAGACCAAAGACTACGGAGAATCCCATAAACTTTTCCAGAAGCTTTGTTAATTTGATCATTCCACGTTAGGGTATTATTAAAAATCATTCCAAGGTTTTTAGCATTCGCAACGTAAGCAATATCCACTCCATTAATACTAACTTTCGGAAGAAAAGTGGTATCATATATCTTTTTAAAAATAACAAGGCACTGAGATTTTTTCGGATTTAAGGTAAGACAATTCATCCTAGCCCATTCAAATACAAGGTTCAGTTCAGTATTCAGGTTCAGTACACAATTTTCCACATCTCGTACGTTACATGATGTGTAAAACTGAACGTCATCAGCGTACATGTGCATTTTGCATGAATTAGTTACAAGTGGTAGATCATTTATGTAAATAGAAAACAAAAGAGGGCCAAGTATAGACCCCTGCGGAACACCCCTACTTAAAGTCGCAGAGGTAGACGACTTATCTTCAGATACAACTACTTGCTCTCTATTCCGAAGGTAAGAGAGAACCAATTTAGAGGAGGTATCAGAATAACCAAAAATATGTTTAAGCTTTTTAACAAGAATATCATGGTCTACTGAGTCAAAAGCTTTAGAGTGGTCCAATAAAGTCAAAAAAGCAATATTACCACTGTCAACGATATAACGAAGATCTTCCGATACATCAATTAAAGTTGTGATACACCCTCTTTTCCTGCGAAAACCAGATTGCTTAGATGATAAAAGATTATTATTGGATATATGTTCATTCATTTGTTTGCTCATAATTTTTTCGAAAACTTTCGAAAGAAAAGGAAGTACGGAAATTGGCCTGTATTCTTTATTAGATTTCGGCAAGGGAATTACTTTTGCCCATTTCCACAAATCAGGGTAAATAGATTTTGTAAAAATAGTGTTAAAAATATGTGTAATATAGGGTAAAACCTGTGGTAAAATAGCTTTAATAAATATTGGATTCATACCGTCTAGACCAATAGATTTTGACTTTATGGAAAGAAAAGCTTCCACAACATCCTCCTGGTTAACACAGGAAAAACTAAATAAAGAATCCAGATTGCAATCGGGTAAATTTGCATAAGAGTCAGAACGAAGAGGAATTGAGTCATTTAAAGTAAAAAGTCTGTTCAATTCATTTAATTCAAAAGTAGAAAGATTTACCGATTCACTTTCATCTTTGTAACCAATTTTCTTTATCTCTTTCCACATATTTTTAGTATCCATAGCCTCTGAAAATACACGACTATAATAGCGTTGCTTTGCTAACTTTACTTCCCTAGTAACAGATCTACGTAGTGATTTAAAAATTTCATTTGACTGTGTAGTTTTATATCTTTTCCATTTATCGTAAGCGGAATTTCTTCTAACTATTAAATCACAAATATTTTGATTAAACCAAGGCTTAGTAGAAGATTTAACAGTTTTCTTTCTAACCGGTACGTATTTGTCGTATAGGTATGAGGTTGCTTCATAAAAAAAGGATATCTGTTGGTTTATATCAGGATTACTGTAGATACTGGTCCAATTAATTATATTAATTTCATTTAAAAGAGCATCATAGTTAACATTCTTGTAATCACGGAAAGTTATATGCTGTGGTTTTTCATGTTTAAAAAAAGGAAGGTTATAGGTCATATAAATGACATCATGTTTCGAGAAATTAGGAGAAGAAAACTGTTCATACAAAAGAACTTTTCTAAAATCAGAGACAAAAAACACGTCAATAAGGGTACTACTAGTTGAAGTGAAGTGAGTGGGGATAGTAGTGTTTACAGCTATAAGCCCAATAGGTTGGAAAAGTGAAATTAGATCAGAATCAATGAGCAAATTTCCATTTAGGTCTCCAGAAAGAATAATATCACTGTAAGATAAACAATTTTCCTCAATCATATTTACAACCGGAGAAATATCTAGTGAATCACTAGGCCTATATAAAACTCCAATGAGACATTTACTTTCATCACAAAGAAGCTCAATAAATACAAAATCATATTCTTCATCGATAGATTTGCAAACAAATCGAGAACGTAATTGTTTCTTGACATAAATTGCCACACCTCCAGCACGTTTACCAGTATTCCTATCAGCTCGAAATAAATCATAGCCGTCTATTTTGACCTGAAAGTTTTTTATCTTCTTTGGATTGAACCATGTTTCAGATATACAAATTACATCGATTCCTGAGTTTTCAAAAATGTATCGGAATTCATCAAATTTACAAAAAAGACTTTGAGCATTTAAGTGACAAATTTTTAGACCTTCCTTTTGTTTACCAATTATACGAATCATAGAATGAGTGTTGTTTTTGGAACTCGACCGAATATTAGAAGATGTCACAATAAAGTATTAAGCAAATGACAACATCAAATAAGAAAAACTCCAAAAATTTTAAATAAAATGGCATAATAAAAAAGAAAGATATAAAAAAAATACAAAAATAAAAATGAGTTATAAAAATAATTACGACAGTTTTAAATTTTAAAATATTACTGGCGAAACCCTTCTACTGCAGAAACTGGAAAGTTATCACGTGAGTTTTCCGATGTTTCGATATTTTCCAGAAGATGCACATTCTCCACACAAAACGCGCTATCGGACTTAGAGCGTTTGGCGTAAATACGGCCACGGCGAGTGTAAACTGACGAGAGTAGCTTTTTCCGTTTTAACTTAATTGCTTCCTTAAGAAGATTGTGGTTAAATCTGGTAAGAGCTTCATTTATATAAAATGGCTTCATTTAAATAATTACAACAAAGAGCGATACAAAAAATCCGTGTTTATCACTATATTCACATTATTCACATTTTTATATTCACATTATTTTTTCACTTTTTCTGCAAATTTTTAATTAATTTTATTATTTTTTTTAATATCAATATAATATTTTCATATTGATTCGTTTTTTGTGTTTTTTTTAGAATTTTATATAATTTTTTTTTTTAGAGATCATATTTTTTTGTTTACTTTATCGAAAATAATCGAAATATTTATAAAAATGTGGTAACATTTTCATATCAAAAATTAAAAGAGAGAGAGAAACCGACACAAAAATAAAATTGATTTTATTCAAGCGGTTTTCGGTCGAGCGTTTTTTCTTGCCAAATTTGTATGAAAAAAACGTCACCGACATTGTTGTGCGGGGACTCATAAACTGCCAAAAAGTAAGCTATAAGCATATATTTTATTAAATAAATTATGGAAATTCATACTTTTGTTGAAATCCGCCTTTTTTCAACACCAAAGTCCAAAAAAGTCCAAACGATATTGACGAACCTCGAATTACAATCTGTCTCTGACAATGTATTCTATTCACATTTTTGCGACCCTGTGTGACCGTTCATAAACTTTTGATGTAGAGGCAATAAACCAAAATATGACGTTTAGAAATGCCCTAAAATGGAACTTCAACATTTTTTGAAATTTTTGTTTCTATTGATTTCTAATAAAAAATGTCTCACTTTGACAGCATTGGCGTGATAACTGGTGATGGGCACGTGAGTGAATTTTGACTCACGTTGACTCACGCTCACGCAAAAAAAAACATAATTTACTCAATCGTTTTTTTTTCTCACACTTACTCACTATTTACGTGAGTAAACAAAACACCCCTCACGTGTGACTCACGCTCACTCGTAACTCACGCTAACATTTAAAATACGTAAAAAATTGTAAAAACTGAATCTCACTCACTAAGAATCACTCACGCAAAAAATTGTCTCACTCACTTATCACTCACAAACAAAAAATTTTAATCACGCTCACTTTCGATCACGCGTAATTCACCTGACCAGCGTCCATCTCTAGTGCTAAACATTAAAGCTGGTAACGCATTTAAGCGGGCATATTTTGGCAATAGCATTTTTAATATTTTTTACGAAATTGTAAGCTTGTAGCATTATTTCTACATCTAGGATGGCAAATACTTATTGGAAATAAAAAAGTTCTCTCTTAAATGAGCCACTGAATATATGAACTTTTTGACGCATTTAAAAGAGAAATATTTTAATAAAATCTTCTGATAAAAGCAAGATAAAAGAGGGATGTGTAAAAACTTAGAAATTTAAACATTGTACATTTTTTTAAAAAGCTATGTCCTAAGTTTTGGATCCGCTATTTTGATTTCAAGAAATCTGAGTTCGTATTCGTGTTGTGCAATCATTTCCTAGTGATATTTTGAAACATTAATCAATAACTTAAATATATTGATTCTAAAATCAGATTTGGTATTCCAAAAACCATCAAAATCAGACAACTTAGAAAAAAACTTAATATTTTATTTGACGCCATATTGGATCCGCCATTTTGAATTTAAAAATCGGGGCTCATATTCGTAATTACTGACCCTAAATACATCAAAAACTACTAATTTAAGTACAATTATCTAAAAATTACAAAAGCATATTCGCCATATTGGATCCGCCATTTTGAATTTCAAATCTTTAATTCCAAAATCATATTTAACATCCGATAAACCATTAAAATCGAAGTTTTTGGCCAAATGATACAACATAAAAAAATTTTTAAATTTTAATTTGTCGCCATATTGGATCCTCCATTTTGAATTTTAAAAGCCTGAGCTCATATTCGTTATTAACGACCCCAAATACATCGATAATGTTTATATTAAACACAATAAACAAAGAATTAAAAAATCATGTCCGCCAATTTGGATCCGCCATTTTGAATTTTGAAAGTTTTTTTCCAGAATCGTGATCAGCGATCCTTTAACACCCATATGCAATACTTTTTTGACATATAGGTTAAGCGGTCTATTTATGGCCAAAATTCAGGGATGCTGGCCCACAGTATGTTGTAAGCGTTTTTTTGACACTTCATTGAAATTTTAATAAGTGAGTGTTAACCAGATATTAAAATTCCTGTTAAAGGATAAAATGTCAATAAAAGAACACCAAAAAACCGGTACTGCAATTTACAACGAATTGATGTATTTTTTTTTAATAAACCCAATAAAAGTTAAATTAAAGCTTCGGTGGATATGGGAAAATAAATCACAGTAACAGTTGCCAACTTTGCTGAAAGAAACAAATATGTTAACATAAGTTATATTCTCTTTTTTATTTCATAAAAATTAGCAATTTTAAAGTATTTTTTGATTTTGTCAGTTAAAGAAAAAACCCCGGTTAACCGGTTTTTTTATTCCGGTTTAACCGAGAAAACCGGAATAACTATTAACTTTTCGATGCTGATTCTGAATCTGGGTTCCAAATTTTTCTAGTAAGTTAGACTTTTAAGAAAACTAAAGGCAAGTTCACAAAATTTTTGGATGCGTCTGGGATCTGACCACTTTTTTCGATTTACTTTTTAATGCTGATTCGAAATCTGGATCCAAATAACGGATCTAGATTCGTGATCGAATAAAATTTCGATCACTACCCAACATTGGCACACAATTTAAAAAAAATAACTATAGGTATTATTATAATAACACTGCAGTGTTATTATAAAATTATAATTATTATAAAAGTTCACCAACTTCAAATGCGTGTAACAAAAAATATAGCACTGAACTAAAAAAAAGTTTTTAGGGTTTTGTTATAAAAAAAGGCCAACTTTCATTTGCTTTTGGTTTCATTCCGATTTTGATTGTTGCACTGTGTAATTAAATAATTGCATTAATTCTAATACTTACATCTACCGATAATGTTAATGATCCCTTATTGGCCACAATACTGAGATCCATATTAAAACTTACTGGCGTTAAACAGGCACTTTTGACATCAAATCCTCCGCCACCATATCCACCTCCACCAGTACCACCAATACATAATTCTCCCTCATTACCTTCTAAACTGTCCAGATTCATGGGTGCATAAACACTAACTGAATTCAAATCATCATCTAAACGTGGAAAGAATTTTGCCAATCTTTGTGATGTCGTTGGTGGCATATTATAACCCTCAGTACTTGTTAAACTAATAGACATTTCACAACTTGGTGTCTCTTGGGAGCATGTATCCGATATGGCCGGCGAAGAGGGTTCCGTTATACTGCTGGCTATACTTGATTGTTTACTCCATACTTAAGGAGTCAAGTCGTTACAAATAAATGAATGTAAAATATATAAAATATTTCAAATGTTTAAAGTTTATTTTCTGCCAAATGGGGAAGTAGACAATAAAAAACCATTTAATGTAGATCTAGGTAATTTTCTATATGGGTGAAATGTTGAGAGATAAAAACGAACAAATGTGTTGCAAAATTATAAATGTTTTTTTTTTGAATTGCAAATATTATAAAAACATGCAAATATTGTTGTATTTAAAAAAACAAAATATATAAATAATTTAAAATAAACATCATTGGGTTGACCCTAATTTGCGCTGGCGATCCTGCATAAAGGAAAAGTAATAAGACTAACACCTGATTTTTACATAAGCGAATATTTCCTTTAAATGAAGTTTAAGCTTATGGCAATTTTCATTACTTTAACGCCGGTTCTCTTTACATGTGTGTATCCGAATGGGTTCTAACTTTGAAAATAAAAAAGTTTGAACTCCTCAAAGTCTAATTGAAAATGATTATATCTTACAAGGGAAGTATCTCAACCCTTATGAACCGATTTGCCTAAAACTTAAAATATAAATAAAAGAGACGATTTTAAGGTTGGGGTGTCACGGCTTATCGGTCATATCAGTGTTTAAAAATTTCGTTGTCCCCTTATGAAACAATGTGGACCTTTGGGAAAATTTCGATAACTTCCGAACTAACAGGAATATCGTCTAGAGCTAACATACGTGTCGACTTAAATTTAATAAAGATTATTCCGTATTTATATGGATATCGTAGGTCTATGTCTTCATATAAATACCCCCCAAAACTAACACGTTTTCATGGAAAAAGTATTAAAAGATGCCGAATTTTTACAAGGTTATGCCACCATTGGATAGGCATTAAAAAACCCTTTTTCCCCGTTATAGCCGATAATCCGAGACACCCCAACCTTAGAATTGTTTTTTTATATATAGGGGTTTTCGTGTCCACTGACACAACTTTTGAAACCGATGTCTTCCGATCGGAATGAAATTTGCACCAAGGTTAGTCCTATGGATAGTAGTTCAGACATAATTTTTCAACGAGATCGGTCAAGAACTTTCTGAGTTAGAGGGGGGTCAAAATTTGACATTTTGGCCAAAGAGGTGTATATTCTCATCCATGTAACTTCTTACCTATTGTTTTTAGGAAAATATGTCCCAAATAGTTTAGATAGCTATTTCTACAGTCTTTCGAAAAAAATCCAAAACTTTTTTGACTTTTTCCTCAAGTTGGGCCCTTTTTTTTTTTTTTTTTGATTCAAAAGAAAGCTTAGGTGATTTCCTTTAAGAGCTATGGGGTCGCTTAGTGGGATGCGAGTGGGATATCTATGAAATTTTTTTTTTTTAACTTTGGAACACAAAAAACGGTTCTTCAATTTGCACTATTAGGCGTGGGATAGCTAACCAGTTTTCGATTTCGATCCGCGACACCCTCTAATTTTGATAGGTTCGAAAAAGAAAGCACGAGCCAAAAATTGAGTTCGGTGGGGTGGTGCCATATGGCCCCTCATCGGGGTCAAAGTTGGGCGTAAAGAGGCAAAAATCCTCAAAAAGCCCCAAAACTGCCCTAGAAACGTCCCTGGAGGGGTGCAATAATTTTCTGCCCCCAACATTTTTCTTGAACATACCTACAAAACATTTTTAAAAAGTTTGATCCTACCATTCTAACTTACCCTAAAGTGCCCCTACTGGAGCCAAATGTATGACCGACCTGCATTATTTTATTAATTCCAACATTTTTTGCAAACATACCTACAATGTATCTTTAACCCTTAAGGTGGTCCCCATACATTTCCTTTATTTTTTATAAATTTGTTTTATTAAACCAGCTCCTACCGGCCCTACCGTGCCTCCTAGAGAGGCAAAAATTACGACCAACCCCCATTATTTTTTAGTTACCAACATTTTGTCCGAACATAATAACACCCTATCTCCACTCTCTAAGGGGCTCCCATACATTATAAAAACATGTATTTTTAAAAACTAATAAAAAATAAAAAAAAATGTATGGGGACCCCCTTTAAAGTTGAAAATAAAGGGTAGGTATATTCTGAGAAAATGTTGGAGTTGAAAAAATATTGGGGGTCGGTCATACATTTTACTTCTCTAGGGGCACCCTATGGACAGTTAGAGCGGTAGGAGCAAATTTTATAAAAATGTCATTTTGTATGGGAGCCCCCATAGGAAGTGGAAATAGAGGTTAGGTATATTCAAGAAAAATATTGGGGGCAGAAAATTAATGGAGGTCGGTCTTACATTGGACCCCTCAATGGGCAGTTCTAGGGCAGTTGTGGGGCTTTTTGAGGATTTAAACCTCTTTACGCCCAATTTTGGCCCCACCCCACCGCCCTTATTTTTTGGCTCATGATTTCTTTTTCGAACCTATCAAAATTAGAGGGTGTCCCGGATCGAAATCGAAAACTGGTGAGCTTTCCCTCGCCTAATAGTGCAAATTGAAGAAACGTTTTTTGTGTTCCAAAGTTAAAAAAAAAAATTTCATAGATATCCCACTCGCATCCCACTAAGCGACCCCATAGCTCTTAAAGGAAATCATCTAAGCTTTCTTTTGAATCAAAAAAAAAAAAAGGGCCCAATTTGAGGAAAAAGTAAAAAAAGTTTTGGTAAGAAGTTATATGCATGAGAATAAACACCTCTTTGGCCAAAATGTCAAATTTCGACCCCCTCTAACTCAGAGAGTTTTTCACCGATCTCGTTGTGTCTGAACTACTATCCAATGGGACTAACCTTGGTGCAAAATTCATCCCGATCGGAAGACATCGGTTTCAAAAGTTGTGTCAGTTGACACGAAAACCCCCACACTCAGAAAATTATGTAAGTTACTACATGTTAGTTATTTGTATATTTTACAGTAGTTAGTTGTTTTCAACTACAAAGTCAGTTGTTTTTGTATGAAAAATATCAAACAACTATTTCTGTTAGTTATTTTAAGTCGTTTTTTTGAACAACTAACAAAAAAGTACTGTGATGTAGTAACAGTTATTTAAGTTAGTTAATTTTATTTTTTTATCTCTGAAAAATTTTCAAAGTTTTTTTTTTCCAAAAAATAAAAATAAATTTTCGTTTTTTTTATTTTTCACAACTTTAAAAAAAAAAAAATTGGAAAAAATTTGGTCTTAAATTTTTTTTCTGAAAAATTTTTTGAAAAAAAAAAAAATATATATTGATTATTTTATTTTTACTACATTTTAGTTGTTTTGACTACAAATGTAAGTAGTTTTTACTGCATAAGTCAGTTGTTTTTTGTCAGTTAAAATAACTAACATTGTTAGTTGATTTAACTGAAAAAGTAGTTGACCCCAAAACAACTTACAAAGTAGTTATTTTAACTGACATTTTCAGTTAATTTTACTAACATAATTTTTTGAGTGCATATATTTCAAGTTTCCTGCAAATCGGTTAATAAGGGTTGAGATATTTCCCTTGTCAGTAAATATTGCCGATACAACAAAAAGTCCAAAAGCATTTTTGTAGCTCTTAACACGTAGAATAACAAATAAAACTGGGTTGCTATCCGAGTAATAGTTTTTATGTTTCTCAAGACCTTATTGGGCCCCTTAATTATTTCAACAACTAAGCAATGCAGAGCGAAACGGTCTGGACCCTTCAGGATCGTCACCCTATTGGTTTCTCAAATGAACGAAATTGAAATAATTATGTTTCATTTTCTTGAATCTAGATAAAATCCTCAAATGAACTAAATTGAAATAAAATTTTTCCATTTTGTAGTTAAAATTGTCGTAATATTAAATAACATGTACCCGATTTCTGTAACTATGCGAGAAGTTTTCGCATCGAAAAAAATAAAATAACGTTATAGTCATCCAGTATGTCACAGAGTGATTCAGAAAAAAGCTTTGATATCTATTTTGTATTCGATGTTTTTAACACTAGCATCATTGTACTCACCCTGTAGAAAACTTAATGACTACAATATTATTAATTTTTTCTCGATGCGAAAACTTTTCGCATAGTTACAGAAATTGGGCACTGATCAACATTAAATTTTCCGCAATCAAATGTCAAACCCAAATTGTAAAACCTAGCTTTACGACGAAATTGGCGTTTGTTAACGTCAAATGTGACATTGTAATGGTAATGTTAGTTTCTTATATAGACGGAGTGTGACACATATTTTCTGAAACATTTTCCTAAAGAAAAGTAATTAGACTCTTCAAAATTTTATTTTCAGACAAATTCTTAGAGTTTGAAAAAATATTCCTGTAGAAAAATTCTAGGATTCTGCGATATCTTTCATTAGGATAACACTGTGGAACAAATTCAGGTTAGCCAAAGTTAGGTCGATTCTGAGAGTGAGGGGTGAAAATAGAGGCTAAATTTGAAGACCCTTATCGCGGCGTTTGTTTATGTTAGTTCGAATTTTTTTTTGTATTGACCTTCGAACTTTACAGTCAAATGCCGATTTTCAGCATATTGTTTATATGGTTTTTGGCTAAAAATCTTCGACTAATTCAAATTTTTTTAATCTGTTAAAGCCAAATTATTGCTAGAGACCTGCCCAACAATTAAATTTTTTTTAAAAAATTGATTTAGAAAATTTTTGTGGTGCTTATGAAGCAAAATGTTGGAAAAATTTTTTTTTTCATGCTTTATGAAAATATTATGCTTCATAAGCACCACAAACATTTTATAAATCAATTTTTTAGAAAATTTTAATTGTTGGACAGGTCTCTTGCAATAATTAGGCTTTTACAGATTGAAAAAATATTAATTAGTCGACGAGTTAAAGCCAAAAAAACCATATAAACAATATGCTGAAAGGTCGATTAAAAAAAAATTCTAACATAAAAAACATACTAACATAAATAAAACTAACACAAACTAACGCCGCGATACGGGTCTTCTAATTTAGCCTCTATTTTCACCCCTCACTCTCAGAATCGACCAAACTTTTGCTAACCTGAATTCGTTCCACAGTGTAACCCTAGTAAAAATGTGCCCATTCTTTGGATAAAATTTTATCTTTTTAGATATTATCTGATATGATTGATTTTATATGGTTGTATAAAATTAGATATGATTTCATTCGAAAAATGGGCACATTTTTACTAGCGAACTATCAATTTTATTTGTCAAAATTTAAAAAAAATATAATTTTAAATAGAAAAAATGAAAAAAAAAGCTTGCAATTAAATTTAAGTGCAAAATATATTTTTATATTTAATAAAACAATAATAAAATAATAGTAAATATCAGTTTTATTTTTTTTAAAAATACGTCTTTAATGGAGGCATACAATAATTTGATTAAAGTATTAAATTAAATAAATTGATAAAAATTATAAACCATAAAAAAAAATATTACGTTACTTTACACCAATTATATAAAAAATAGTTATGATTTTAAATTTTCAACGTTTTTTTTTTAATATTTTTGTTAACATGAAACTTATTTTTGTAAAAATACATTTACAAATTAACATTGTAAATTTTCACTTACAAAGTGGCCCTCCTGCTGTATTCGTATCAGCTATTGATTTTATCATTGTACTCTGGTCCACTGTGACTGAAGTTACGGGCGTAGTTATAGAGGGACGTATTTGATGACCACACATAATACATCTATCAGGATTATTTTCATTAACGATACTATTATCGTTGCAACGGCAAACATGATTAGTTGGTGTACTAGCAGCAGCAGCAGCTGCAGCACAGGCAGCAGCATCTTCTTCCAAAGTTGCTGTTGTCATCATAGACAATGGTGTTGATGGATTTTTGGGCGGTGTACATGTGGGCGTTTTAAAGAGTGGTGCTGATGTCATTTTCTCTAAGAAATGATCAAGCTGTTTGAGCGATAATGCATTGTGTAAAGTTTCCAATGGTCGTATGGGTGGAACACCACCAAAACCATCCAGAACTGTTAACGAGAAGACTTTTTAAATGAATATGAGATTTAAAAATATTAAAACTGAATAGGGAATTAGTGCAGAATTAAAACAAAAAAAAAAAATTAATATCAACATAATAAATGGTCCAATGCATACTCTGAGGAACTATGAGGGTTTTTTAGATTTCCAAAAAGTTTAAAACCCAACTATTCTATAAAGAACAGCTCTATTAACAAAAATAATAGATGCACGGATCTCAAAATGGTCCTCCTCCAACTTTTTCAACCAAGCACATGAAAATCTACACTATTTACAGATATTTTTAGTAAAAGTTCAATAGACATTCAATATCTCTATTTTTAATTCGAAGATTTTACTTGGTTATATATGGTTTGAATTGAGAAAGGTGTGAAAGAAAAATTAATTTTTCTAAAAATTTAAGACATCCTGGTTCGTTTTTTACTAGTTTCATATAATCCAGTTATTATAATCATCAGAAAAACTTTTAATGTCAAATTTATTCAGTTAATAGTCAATTTTATTCTATATGTGAAAATTATTAACAGATCGCAGCCGCCAGGGATTGAACCCATGATCTGTAATGTTTTTGCTATTAACTGCCTCTTAGGTACCATCACTCTAGACCGATACGCCAAGTTGGCTGTTAAGCAAGTATCAACTAAATCATGGTTTTTCAATTCTTGTGTGGTTGTTAGAATTAGAGCCTGAGCTCAACTGTCTTTACAGAAAAAACAAAGATTTTATTTGGAGTTGAAAGTTTTCATTTGAAATTTAAAAATCAAAAACTAGATTTAAAATTCGTAAATTCCAATTGAATTTGATTTTTTGATATTTTAGTTCGGGAAATCCAAAGGTTCCAATCAAAATTTCGAGAAGATCAAATGTTATTTGTAAAATTTTTATTGTAATTCAAAACAAGTGAGTGTTATATTCGGCTGTGCCGATCGATTTTTTTTGGGGGGGATTTAGGGGGTTTGGTGGGATGCGTTGGGTCTACATGCAGGGTTTTGAACTTCCTCTGACATAAAAATGTTGGATTTGAGTTGAAACACCTCAATTCAACCAAAAAAAGAAGTATTTTTGACCTTACCCCTTTCGAATTTGATGAAACTTGGAATATACTTGGGACCTTACAAAAGCATCATAGTGCAAAAATTTTGGACTTCTGGTGGTTTTTCTTCCCGAGATATGGGGTCTTGAAAATTTGCAAAATCTTATATATTTGACAAAAGTGTAGGGATGAGATTTCCATGCAAATGCATGTTTTTTGTCAATGGTCTTAAAACGATATCGATCAATTATCTTTCCGAATCAAGAAATTTGCGTTAAAATGACATCGACTTGTTTTTGCATATTTTGTTGAAAATGCATATTTTTGCATATTTTAGTTTTAAATGCATATTTTGTGCATATTTACAACTTTTAAGTGCATATTTTTGCATAAATTAGCAAAAACATAAATTGAAATTTATTTGTTTCAAAAACTATTTTAAATTTTAAAAATTTTGAAAATAAGAAATATTTTTTTTCTTTTTAGTTTTTTTTTGTATAGATTGTCTTAATGGGGGGGTGAAATAAAGCCATAGGCAATAAGGCCATATGGCCTTATTTCTCAATTCAATGGGAAATAAGGCCATATGGCTTTATTACCAACACGATTGAGCAATAAAGTCATATTGATTTTGCAACCAAAGTGGAAATAAAGCCATATCAGTTGAAAATGTGGAAATATATTTCCCCGTAAATCCTGCTACCCAAAAAAAAAATATTTAGCGAAGCCGCTAAATTAATTTATGGAGAAAAAAATTTTTTTTTTGACTATCTTTAAATTAAAAAACCACATATACCACGAACCTCGGAACTTAGAAGGGTCTAGAGGCACCAATTTTTTATTGGCAGGGTTTTTAATTTAAAGATTGTTTAACAAAAAAGTTTTTCTGTGTAGCCGGCCTTCGGCCGGGCTTAGGGATTACAAAATCCATGCATTAAACCCACCCTCTCCGCAAAGTAAAGTTTTCTAGGGTAGCAGGCCTTTGCGCTATCAAATTTGTTATGCCTCAAACAGGCCTGATAACCAAAATAGCTTTGGTTTGCAGAGAGGGTGGGTTTAATGCATGGAGTTTGTAATCCCTAAGCCCGGCCGAAGGCCGGCTACGCAGAAAACCTTTATTACAAAAAAACAAATCATAGAAGTCGTAATTTCGACATTTCGCTCAAAAAAAAATATTTTGGATTTTTTGACAATTTTGTTTTGGGAGAAATAACATTTTTAAACCTACCATTTTGGGTTATATGTCGTAGCTTGGGCGATATGAGATTTACGGTTTTGGGCGATAAGACCTTGACTAGTTTTGTTTAACTTTCTTTTAATTAAAAACCCACATTCCAGGAACCTCTGAACTCAGAGGGGCCTAGAGGAACCATTTTTTTGTTAGCAGGATTTTTAATTTAAAGATTGTTTAACAAAAAAGTCTTTCTGTGTAGCCGGCCTTCGGCCGGGCTTAAGGATTACAAACTCCATAAATAATTTTTTTTTTTTGGGTAGCAGGATTTAATGGAAAAATTTTTCCACATTTTCCCCTACACTCTCCGGAAATTAATGACGAATACTTTTATAAATTTTCAAATGAGTAATAAAGCCATATATGGCTTTATTTCCAACAGTGGTTGGTAATAAGGCCATATGGCTTTATTTCTCAACTCATTGGGAAATAATGCCATATGGCCTTATTGCCTATGGCTTTATTTCACCCCCCCTGTCTTAATTTCTAAAAAAATCTTGCTTATATAAAGTTTAAAACGTTATAATTTAAACCCGTTGTAAATTTTGGCTTTTAAAAAAGTTTTTCCTATGAAAACAAAATTTTTATTGCACCCATTATATTTTTTAGTGCATATTTTTAGGTTTTTTAGCGCATATTTTGAATTTTTTAGCGCATATTTTAAGCGCATATTTTCGATTTTTTAGTGCATGAAAATCTCATCCCTAGTAATAACAATACAGGTCTCAGTCAGGTTGCAAATAATACATACGTAATGAGACAGGCTTTAAAATGATGTTCCCCAAGATTTTTTTTGAGAAAGGTCAAAGGTTATTGGTTTTAACCTTAATTTTTTGAGAGCTATATCTCAAAAAACGATATTTTTAAAACTTTGAAAAAATACATGTTATTAAGGGTCACCTATAGTATTTAAGTTTAAATTTTCAGGATGGAGACTTCATTGGAACTTTTAATATTAACAGATGTTCCGCATCCCCTTACATTATCAGGTCTATGTTGCTACCTAGCTAGCTCTGCACTGGTGTGGATTTCCAACCCGCATCATAAACCGAGGGTTAAACAATAAAACATCAACATAAATGTCAATGTACAAAAATAACTGAAAACTAAACATACTAAAATTTCAAAACTCAAATAAAAACTCAAATCAAAACACACAAAACGACCACCATAAGAAAACGCGCATTTTATATGGGACAGATGTTACTCCCACATACGTAGCCCACCCAAAACCTATGTCATCATATTACTTTCCATTTAATGACCCCTTTTTCGAATTCACCAACAACTTACCATTTAACTTTTACCCATTTTTCACCATTGCACCTGAAATTCCCTCAACAGATTTAGCAACACATATTTCAAATTCAATTCAAAACATTATTTATTAAACAAAAATTAAAAATAAACATAAAATAAAACATAATACTAAAGTGGCTTTTTCATTAAAATTTCGAAATTTTTTCTTAAAAATCGTATTTAATCAAAAAAAAATCATTAGTGGCATAAAACAAAAAAAAAATAATGGTTAAAAAGTCATTTGTATTCAATACAAAAACATTATAAAAATAAAAAAAATATCTTTAAACTAGTTTATCAAAATTTAAAATTAACGATCGATTTTTCAAATTATTTTCCTTATTTTCTTATTTTAAGTTTTTACTTAAAATTTATAACGTCCTTTTTTTTTATTCAAACATAAAACTACAAAATTATTGGTTTATAAAAAAATCATCTTAAGTACTTTGTACTTATTTCATAACAAAAAATCAATTTAACGATACAATTGTATCTTTAACGAGCGGTCATTTAACCAAACAAATTAAAATTTCTTTAAATTTTAAAATTCATCAAATTCATATTCCAATAGTTTTTATGCAGTTTAACTATAACTGTTTACATTTTCAAATCCCGAAAAGGATTTGAATCAGTAGTATCACGTATTACTTTTACTGGTATAAAAGTAAAACTGATTAAAACCGTTCAATATATAAAAAAAATCTTAAGTTAAAAAAAATTGCATTAACCAAAATTAAAACATATTAAAAAAATTAATACTAAATATTACATTAAATAAAAAAAAACTAACAAAAGGATCGAACCAAATTTCTTATATATAAAAAAAAAAAAAAAAAAATTTTTATTAAAGCGCTTAACTTTCCCTAAAAGAGCTCTCTGAAGGACATATAATTTTGAGGCTATTTCATTTAAACATTTTGCCTATTTTTTCCGGAGTTAAAATTTTATAATTTCTAGCTAGATCCTCCTCACATATTTAAAAACTGATTTAAAAAATTCTAGATAAAAAAAAATAACACCAAACATATATACATCCCTAATATTGCCACTAACAAAACTAATTAAAATTTATCTTATTCAATGATTTCGTTCATTTAAATTACTTGAATTTTGCTATAATTAGCTATAATTATGCCACTTTCAATAAAATTGATATAAAAATTTGGGGTTTGTTACCCGGATAAAATTTTGGGATCAGTTATGAAACTGTTATAACTGTTATAGCAAAAAAAACTGTCCTATTTACCATTAACACAATACATAAAAACAAAACAATTAAAATGAGAATTTATAAAGATAAAATGACCAACTATAGCTTTGGTGCACCACAAGTGTCTCCCTTTCTCACAAAATCCACATCAGAATTGATGTTACCACTTGGACAAAATCTTCGGCAGGCTTGCCGGATCAGAACATAACACCCAAAAATAATTTAAAAAATGTCCGTTACCTTTTATATAAAAATGTGAATCCTGTGGCCAAACAGCTTTCCAGGACATAGAATCCCTCACTATTTCCGAGTCTTCTCCTTTATTTTTGACCACACTATATTAAAAAAAAATATGACCCGTTTGGACTTAAGACTTTGATTCTCTCCATTTTGTTAAAACAATCAAAAACTTACGGTTTACACATAAAAGGCTTTGTTTAAATAATAAAAATTAGTCCTGGATTATCCTGAATTCCAAAAGTACAAAAATCCTCAATTCCCTCTGCTTCCTTTGGGTATTTAAATCTCGGTCAAACTTTATAAATTTCTATATTTGAAATTATTCTTATATTTCTTTAAAAGAAACTGACTTTAAAACTTTTTATTTAAAAAAAAACACAACAAAACTTTTTTTTTTCGTAAAAACACCGCTTATGTTTGGACAGATCTTCACTGTTCGTTGGCCACTTTACTTTTAAACCCAAAATTTATCATTACTAAACGACAAATTATGTTTCTAACAAACGCTATCCTAACAGAATTATGCACTAACAAAATTGCATGCATAAAAAAAAACATAACTGCATCCCTATATATTAACAGGCATCGCGCGATCATACTTCGTCCCTTTCCTTGCCCTCAATATATTCAGTTTTAAATTTAACCGCCATTTTTGTAAGAGAAAATTTGAATTTCGAAACATCTCAACTTATGTTAAATGTCTCCCCCCTTCCCTTGACTAATACAAATTTAACCCTTCGCGGTTTTCCGGCAACCCCAAAAAAAATATAACCACCCTGTACATAAATTCCACATTTTGACAGATCTTGACAATTACATTAGACATTTTTTTTTCTACGGACGAGGACAGCCATATTTTTTTATCCCTAAATAAATTTTATAAACCAAAAACTATTTCAAACAAAAAATTTACGAAAGCAAATATAAATTAAACAACCAAAATCATACAAAACAAAAAAAAATAAATTTAACCACAACCAAAAAAAATATAAGGAAACAAAGAAAACTAAACTACAATGCAACAGCAAGACAACAAAAACAACAGCATGCAAAAAAAAATTACTTATAAACGTAGCCAAAATACCATTCCATCAATGAGACAAGGAACTTCTCCCTGGTATGGATGAAATTTACTGAAATTTCAAAATAATTTCACCCTTTCCCTATTTCAGACTTCCCGTACACTTGGTCATAGAAACATTCATCATTCCTAATCTCTATAAAAAAAAACAACCACCACAATGCAATATTGCCAATTTGATTTTTCCCCAAAAACAACAACAACCATAACATCTTCCTTTTGGTATACCACTATATTCCAATTAGAATGTATAACAGTATACCACTTTGCTATTATGGCAAATACAACAGACCACAATAAGTGTGTTTTTCCACAAATTCTGTCAAAATTATTTAAAACCATAACAATGGCAAAACCACAGATACACAACCCTCATAGTGTGTCATAATAAGTGCGTTTTTCATACTATCGGACAAATTTATAAAAAAAAAAAAATAAAAGAAATGGTAAAAAAAATAAACATCCTTTGAGGAAATTAAAAGAAAACTGAAAGTACTTTTGTTTTTCAAGCAAAAGCAAAGAGAAAGGTGATTTTATTAAAAAAAAATTAGCGTTAAATTAAACTAATCTTTAAAATAACAACAATGATTACAACAATATGGACAGAATTACAACAACATGGACCCGATTACAACAACCACCCCCTTGCATGATTACACCCACAACAAAACTCTGCCATTTCAAGGTCCAGCGCGGAAAAGGCAGTGTGCTGGGTGACCATAAAGGCAACATAAACCTACAACTCAATGCTGACAGAAATATGCACTGAAGCCTTAAAAAAAAAAACTCAGGGAAGTTAACTTTAAAAATTCAATATAAGGATTTTTACTTTGTTCAAAAATTTTAAATCTTTCAGGTACGGATTGGAGACAAATAATCATAAATATCGGACATCACAAAAAAAAATATCACAGAGCTGGTACCCGAGTAAAAAAAATGATATGACGCAATATATAATTTAATATGGGTTCGTGTCTATTTAGATATAATCTTATACGAAAAATGGTTTCATAAGATTTGATCGAATATTATCTAATAATATCAGTTTATATAACTTTATATCGACTTTGATACGAGTTTTGGTCTAATCCAATTATATAAAATTATATCCAATTATATTAAAATTTATACAATTTTATAAATCGGATGTTTTTTTAGTTTTTAATAAAAAGTTGAAAAATTAAAATAATAAAAATTAGTTGTTCTTGAAAAAAACTTAGAAAAATTTAAGAAAAAATGGAGACATGTTAAATTTTATATAAACCACTTAGAAAATATTCTCATAAAAACTTTATCCTTAAAAAAACTTAGAAAATTTTAAAAAAATGGAGTCATATATAATTTTATATAAAACACTTAGAAAATATTTGCGATAAAAAAATGTTCCTTGAAAAAAACTTAGAAAAAATTTTAAAGATTGAGTCATATAAAATTTTATATAAAACACTTAGAAAATATTCGTGATAAAGTGGTGCTTGGAAAAAACTTAGAAAAATAAAAAAATATGAAGTCATGTGAAATTTTATATAAAACACGTTGCAAATATTTGCGATAAAAATATGTTCTTGGAAAAAACTTAGAAAAATTAAAAAATAATGGAGGCATATAAAATTTTATATAAAACACTTAGAAATTTGGAATGATGCATGGGACCAGATGTTACAACATATAATTATGTATGGCGATATCTTAAAAAAATCCCACATCAAAATTTATTATATAAATTTATCTCGCAAGACATAGTGTCACACATGATCATATATGAAATAATATGACTATATAAAAGTATATAAGATCATATTAAATTATTTTTACTCGGGTAGTATTTTTTTCTTTTGGTTCTAAAGAAAAATCAAAAATTTTGGTATTATAATAATTAAAAATCGGTTTCAAACATTTACAAAACAAATACCGGATTGCCTGAATCATAACTGGCTAATTATGTAAATTTATATTGTAAAATTTTCCCTGGGTAGAACAAAAACAAATTTTAAAGGTACGAAAATAATTTTAACAAAACAAAAGGTAGAATATTAGGGTATTAATATATAGGTCTAAAATTAGGATAAATAAAACAACTTAAAATTGGACGATCACAATAAAATAAATTTCTATAATCTACTATTGCACAAAAGTTTTATCATCACATGTTTCAGTTGAATAAACTATTCTTAAACTTGCATGTCTTCCCATAAGTCCATATTACATCTATCCCTCTGTTAACCTATTGTTTAATGTCTTTGGCATGGTATATGCCTAAAGGTTTACCAGCTAATGTTTCGAGTTCGTACATATTATTGCCAATAACTCTAAAAATTCTGCATTTTGTAAACTTTTTACAAAATTTAGAGTTGATGTTGTTCTTGAAGTCGCTAAGTATAAAATTTCTTTTAAAGACCTCCTGTCCAGGTATAAATCTAACTAACCTAGCTCCCTGATTATATCGCAATGCACTTTTTTCGTACGCACTGTGCCTATTCTCTTTTAGTTTTTCTCGCATTATCCTAATACTATCAGTTCTTTCTAAATATAGCTCATTGTCCTCTAGTGCTTTCAATTGCCTCGCCAATTTATAATCGGAACCGCACGTAAACATATTTTGACCATATAAAGCAAAAAATGGACTTATTCCTGTTGCTGTATGGATCGCAGTACGCAAAGCTATTTCAATAGAGGGCAAGTGAATATCCCACTCCCTATGATCGTCTTTCATATATGCTCGGATGGCAGCCAGAACACTCTGATTCACTCTCTCCGATGCGTTTGACTGTGGAGAGTGAACAGCGGTTCTCATATGAAATATTTTATAATCAGATATCATTTTACCGAATTCCTTTGAAACAAACTGCTTCCCATTATCCGAATGTATTATTTCGGGAACACCAAACTCATGAAAAACTTGTTCTGTCAAAAACTTAACCACTTGAATAGCTAGAGCATCCTTCATAGCCTTTAAGAAAACGAATTTGGTGAAATGATCTACAACGATAAAAATGTAGGCGTTTCCTTTTTTAGAACGCGGATATTTCCCCAAGAAATCAATGTACAATTTCTGGAACGGTCTATCTGTTTTCACCTCTTTCCCTATTTCAGGCATTAGATTTTTATTGGTTGGTTTTGTTTCTTTACAAACCGTACAATTATTTACAAAATTTTTCACTTGGATGATCATATTCGGCCAGTAGTATTTCAATCTAATTCGGTGCAACGTTTTGTTGATTCCTCCGTGAGCAACATTTTCCGGTTCATGAGCCTCTCTTATTAACGCATTGGTCAAGGAACTGGGAACCCACAATTTCCACTGAAATTCTTCAAGATTTTGCATTTCTGAAGCTAAATTATTTCGCTTAAAAACCAAACCGTTTACTACCTTAATATCTGGCAATTTTTCTCTATTTTTGTTAACTGTTTCTATAAGCTGTAAATATTCTTCTGACGAAAATTCTACCGTATCAAAACCTAAAATTTCTTCGGGTGACAAATCAATTTCTTCAACAGACCGGGAAAGTGTATCCGCAACTACATTTTCCGAACCCTTGCGATGCTCTATAGCAAAATCAAAAGACTGAAGTTGCAGCGCCCATCTCGCCAAGCGGCCATTTAGATCCCGTAACGACATCAGCCATTTAAGACTCGCATGATCAGTAATCACCGAGAAGGGCATCAATTCGATGTATGGTCTAAATCGTTTCACTGCCAGAACAGCTGCTAAACACTCCTTCTCGGTGACACTGTAGTTTCGCTGTGCTGGGTTTAATTTTTGGGAAAAAAATGCAATTGGTTTTTCGTTTTCTTCTGCATCTTTTTGAAACAATACTGCCCCCACTCCATAATCTGACGCGTCGCATTGCACGAAAAATCTTTTCTTAAAATCGGGATGCGCAAGTACAGGGGCAGATGTTAATGCTTGTTTAAGCTTGCTGAAACTATCCATTGCCTCTTGAGTTACCTTGAATTTTGTGCCTTTTTTAATAAGATCAGTCAATGGTGCTGTCAGTGAAGAAAAATTTCGGATGAAGCGCCGATACCATCCAGCTGTTCCAAGGAAACTTCGGACTTCTCTAACGGACTTGGGTAATGGTATCCTTTTTATAGCTTCAAACTTATCAGGATCAGTTCTCATGCAGCCTCCTCCGATAATAAATCCTAGGTAACGTAGCTCTTTGAAACAAAAACTGGATTTTTTTAGCCCTATAGCTAAGTTGGCTTTATTTAAACATTCTGCGACCTTTTTTAATAGTTCCATATGACTTTGGAAATCCGCTGAGATGACAAGCAGATCGTCTAGATAGACAAAGACATTCGTTTTCAATTCTTCTGGAATCACTTTGTCCATCAGCCTACACAGCCTTTGTGCCGCATTGCATAGACCGAATGGCATTACAACATATTGGTACAAAGGTCTGCCGGGGATGGTAAAGGCTGTGTAGGCTCGAGATTTTTCTTCTAGTTGTATCTGCCAGAATGCAAATTTCAAGTCCACACTGCTGATATAGTGCGTTTCATCCAGTCTGCTTAAAATCCCTTCAATGTTCTGTATAGGATATGCATCCTTTACAGTTCTTTCATTCAGTTTTCGGGCGTCTAAGCAAAGACGGTTTTTTCCAGGCTTTCGTACTAAAGTACACCGGCTACTCCAAGGACTATGGCTTTCTTCAATTACACCGAGCCTTATCATTTCGTCTACCTCAGCATATATTAGCTCTTGAACCGCAGGTGACACTGGGTAATTTCTGTCTTTAACAGAAGTAGCTCCTTCAACCAATTCGATTTTGTGCATTTCCAGATCCGTTTTTCCAAGTCCATGTTTTTCATATGTTCGAAATAAGTTTTTGACGTCTTCAAGCTCTTTTTGTTGTTCTTCAGTTAACGTATGTTGTTTGACTTCACTTAGATTTAGCGGAAAATCTTCAGCAAGTTTTTCAGGATCAATTTCTTCTAATGGAAAAATTTGAGGAGCAATTTCAAACTTCCTCCAAAAATCTACACCTAAATAGGCGTTTTGGGTCAAATCAGGACAAATATAAAATTCAATTTTTTTAACTAAATCGTTATATTCAACAAAAATTTCAATTTTACCTAACACATTGTGTTTCTTTCCCCCTGCAGTTTTCACTTCAGAAAATACGGGAATGATTTCTGTATTTAAGTGATCCAAAATCTTTTCGGAATCTTTTCCTAATAAGCTTACTGACGCTCCAGAATCTAATAATCCTTTGATATGAAAATCATTTATTTTTATTTGAGCATAAGCTCTTGGGTCACGATTATTTTCATCTGAAATCGCACAGCATCTACGGACGGACTCATTTATATCCCTAAAAGCTAACTTTCTATTTTTAAATTTGTTCCTTGTTTCCAAAATTTTGTTAAATCGACTCTTTTTTGCTTCTGTATTAAAAATTTTATCCCTAACCTGATTATAATTTTCTAACCTCTCTTTGTATGATCTTGTCATCCTATCAATATTTTCTCTAAGCTCCACATTCGACTCTAATTTATTTTCCCTACTAATGGCTCTTTTCAATAATCTAAAATTTTCACGATTTTCTTCTTTAGTTTTCCGGTTCAGGCTTTCTTCAACTGGTTCAACATCTGTTTGCAATTTTACTTGTGCTATGGCTCGGCTGGATCCTGTGTGGAGCGTGACTCCGCCGGTTTCATCACACCCCTTGAGTTGTTTCCCGAACATTTGGGACAAGTTGGTGTCATTTCGCCCGGCTTCCCACATTTATAACAAAATAGATTTCTTTGAACTGCAATACAATTCATGAAAACATGTCCAGGTGATCTGCAGTTCCAACAGACTAAATTATTGGAATTTTCTGTAGGTTTGTTGGAAATTATATTCTTTTTCTGATGTGTCTTCTGGGGTTGTTAAAACGCTGTGGTGCTGCTGGTAGTGCATGATCTCGTCTAAGAAAAATTTTTTCTACCTCCTTACATTCATCTCTGAGCTGTTCTACAGTAAAAAGTTGCATCGAAAACAAAATTTGAGAAATATCTTTGCGCAAATTTTTCTTGATGATTTTGATCACTTCGTACTCAGGCAGTGGTGTTCTCAAACGAGATTGTAATTTTTTCATAACCTGAAAATAAGCATCAATTGATTCCCCAGGCTTTTGACGACGCTCTTCTAAATCTCTCATTCTTTCATATTCACTTCGATTTGAACCATATTGTAGTCGCAAGGCCATTTTTAAATCATCCCAGGTTCGAATGTTTTTATGTTGAATCATCATCCAATACCAGTCCTTTGCATCCCCCTTTAGGAGTTTATGAAATTCACCCTGTAAATCTTCCCATGAACATGAATGTTGGTTTTGAAGGTACTGGATTCTAAATATAAAATCTTCAATGTAAACGTGTTCCGGATTACCATCGAAACTAATGTCCCATTTGTCAACTCTAATTGGACCGCGATTTTGATACCGACGTTCATACGACATATTTCCGTTTCGTGGAGTTTGCTCCTCTGGATGACTTCTATTTCCCGGCGAAGCATTTGTAGAAACATTCACACTTAGATTTGAATGATTATTTTCAAAATTTAATCTACGTGGCGGATTTTTTTGACTTTTATTAAAACTGCCCTTTTTCTTTCTTGGAGCTACTGAACTACTACGAGGACCTTTTGCTCCCTCTTCACTAGAAGATTCAATTTCGTCTACAGATTTTTCAGAGGTGTTTAATTTTCTCATTTCCCTAAGCATTCTAGCAAAACCATCATTAAGACTTTCCTGAATTTGACTTTCTATTTTCTGTTCTAGGTCAGCCCTATATTCCTTATTCGACTCAGTAATGAAACCTTTAATAACCGCATAAGCTTCTGAAGTTTTCCCTAAACCTTGCTTTCGCTGCTGAATTGGAGGTGGAGGTAAATCATAATTTTGAGGCACTGGTGGTGGTTGTTGTCCACGTGATCTTGGAATCGTTCCTGTTGGTAAACCGGTGGCAGGACTAATTGTTCCCGAAGCCTGATCTGGCGGATTATTCGACGTAATAATCGAGCCCGACATATCGATAATACTTTCGTCTCCGGCAGATTTTTCCTGACCGTTCGGCGTTCTACCAAGACCCATTTTATACCGATTTAAAAACAAATAAAAATCAGATACAAAAAAAACTAAATCAATCTAATAAAAAATTTTTTCTGTGTAAGGAACCGGATATAAAAATCACAAATTTATCCCTACAAAAAAGACTAATTAAACTCAATACCTAAACAAAAAAAAAAATATTACTGAAAATAAATTATTAAAACTGGTTGTTATTTAAACCAAATTCAAAGAAGAAAAGTTCAAAATTAATTATTAAAAAAAAAAACGTTAATTTCGAAATTAAATTTTCCTTATATTTAAAAAAAAATTAGGGGTGTACTTAATGTGCAAATTTTCGAAAACCAAAAAGGATTAAATTTTCGGTAAATTCGATAAAAATTTGTTATAAAAAAAATAATAAAATTTGTTGGCAATATAATTAAACAAAACGTGCACAAATAACACAAACAAAGATATGTATCTTTCTAAACAAACAATAAACATATAATAGGGTTTCAGGCACAATGGTTATCTTTTGTCCCAATTATCTGGGTAAATTTTCGGCTTAGTTGTTGGTGAATATAAAAAAAACGTATTTTCCTTTTCTCTACGCACTTATGGTGTCTTACACTAGTACTTTTCTGGACAAACTATGCGAATTATAATCCATAGGATCCAGATCTAAAATCTCTTGGTATTTCAGATAGTGCAAACCAATAATACATTTATCTATTAGTCCACTATCGCATAACCTCTACTAACACAAAAAAAATAAAAAAAATTGTTTCGGAATTATTCTGAACTCAATCTTACTAAAGCAATTAATACATATTTCGATTAAGACTTTTAGTAAGATTGCATTTGTTTAACATTGTACAGTTCGCAATTAGAATTTAATATTTGATCTAAGACTCCCCATACTGGATATTATAAAAACGTCCTGCTAAACATATTTGGTTATTACAATTTGGATCTTCTTGCATTTCCGCTTGGGCGCCATTTATTGTTCCGCATCCCCTTACATTATCAGGTCTATGTTGCTACCTAGCTAGCTCTGCACTGGTGTGGATTTCCAACCCGCATCATAAACCGAGGGTTAAACAATAAAACATCAACATAAATGTCAATGTACAAAAATAACTGAAAACTAAACATACTAAAATTTCAAAACTCAAATAAAAACTCAAATCAAAACACACAAAACGACCACCATAAGAAAACGCGCATTTTATATGGGACAGATGTTACTCCCACATACGTAGCCCACCCAAAACCTATGTCATCATATTACTTTCCATTTAATGACCCCTTTTTCGAATTCACCAACAACTTACCATTTAACTTTTACCCATTTTTCACCATTGCACCTGAAATTCCCTCAACAGATTTAGCAACACATATTTCAAATTCAATTCAAAACATTATTTATTAAACAAAAATTAAAAATAAACATAAAATAAAACATAATACTAAAGTGGCTTTTTCATTAAAATTTCGAAATTTTTTCTTAAAAATCGTATTTAATCAAAAAAAAATCATTAGTGGCATAAAACAAAAAAAAAATAATGGTTAAAAAGTCATTTGTATTCAATACAAAAACATTATAAAAATAAAAAAAATATCTTTAAACTAGTTTATCAAAATTTAAAATTAACGATCGATTTTTCAAATTATTTTCCTTATTTTCTTATTTTAAGTTTTTACTTAAAATTTATAACGTCCTTTTTTTTTATTCAAACATAAAACTACAAAATTATTGGTTTATAAAAAAATCATCTTAAGTACTTTGTACTTATTTCATAACAAAAAATCAATTTAACGATACAATTGTATCTTTAACGAGCGGTCATTTAACCAAACAAATTAAAATTTCTTTAAATTTTAAAATTCATCAAATTCATATTCCAATAGTTTTTATGCAGTTTAACTATAACTGTTTACATTTTCAAATCCCGAAAAGGATTTGAATCAGTAGTATCACGTATTACTTTTACTGGTATAAAAGTAAAACTGATTAAAACCGTTCAATATATAAAAAAAATCTTAAGTTAAAAAAAATTGCATTAACCAAAATTAAAACATATTAAAAAAATTAATACTAAATATTACATTAAATAAAAAAAAACTAACAAAAGGATCGAACCAAATTTCTTATATATAAAAAAAAAAAAAAAAAATTTTTTATTAAAGCGCTTAACTTTCCCTAAAAGAGCTCTCTGAAGGACATATAATTTTGAGGCTATTTCATTTAAACATTTTGCCTATTTTTTCCGGAGTTAAAATTTTATAATTTCTAGCTAGATCCTCCTCACATATTTAAAAACTGATTTAAAAAATTCTAGATAAAAAAAAATAACACCAAACATATATACATCCCTAATATTGCCACTAACAAAACTAATTAAAATTTATCTTATTCAATGATTTCGTTCATTTAAATTACTTGAATTTTGCTATAATTAGCTATAATTATGCCACTTTCAATAAAATTGATATAAAAATTTGGGGTTTGTTACCCGGATAAAATTTTGGGATCAGTTATGAAACTGTTATAACTGTTATAGCAAAAAAAACTGTCCTATTTACCATTAACACAATACATAAAAACAAAACAATTAAAATGAGAATTTATAAAGATAAAATGACCAACTATAGCTTTGGTGCACCACAAGTGTCTCCCTTTCTCACAAAATCCACATCAGAATTGATGTTACCACTTGGACAAAATCTTCGGCAGGCTTGCCGGATCAGAACATAACACCCAAAAATAATTTAAAAAATGTCCGTTACCTTTTATATAAAAATGTGAATCCTGTGGCCAAACAGCTTTCCAGGACATAGAATCCCTCACTATTTCCGAGTCTTCTCCTTTATTTTTGACCACACTATATTAAAAAAAAATATGACCCGTTTGGACTTAAGACTTTGATTCTCTCCATTTTGTTAAAACAATCAAAAACTTACGGTTTACACATAAAAGGCTTTGTTTAAATAATAAAAATTAGTCCTGGATTATCCTGAATTCCAAAAGTACAAAAATCCTCAATTCCCTCTGCTTCCTTTGGGTATTTAAATCTCGGTCAAACTTTATAAATTTCTATATTTGAAATTATTCTTATATTTCTTTAAAAGAAACTGACTTTAAAACTTTTTATTTAAAAAAAAACACAACAAAACTTTTTTTTTTCGTAAAAACACCGCTTATGTTTGGACAGATCTTCACTGTTCGTTGGCCACTTTACTTTTAAACCCAAAATTTATCATTACTAAACGACAAATTATGTTTCTAACAAACGCTATCCTAACAGAATTATGCACTAACAAAATTGCATGCATAAAAAAAAACATAACTGCATCCCTATATATTAACAGGCATCGCGCGATCATACTTCGTCCCTTTCCTTGCCCTCAATATATTCAGTTTTAAATTTAACCGCCATTTTTGTAAGAGAAAATTTGAATTTCGAAACATCTCAACTTATGTTAAATGTCTCCCCCCTTCCCTTGACTAATACAAATTTAACCCTTCGCGGTTTTCCGGCAACCCCAAAAAAAATATAACCACCCTGTACATAAATTCCACATTTTGACAGATCTTGACAATTACATTAGACATTTTTTTTTCTACGGACGAGGACAGCCATATTTTTTTATCCCTAAATAAATTTTATAAACCAAAAACTATTTCAAACAAAAAATTTACGAAAGCAAATATAAATTAAACAACCAAAATCATACAAAACAAAAAAAAATAAATTTAACCACAACCAAAAA
This sequence comes from Pegoplata infirma, assembly GCA_963921195.1. Lineage (NCBI taxonomy): Eukaryota > Metazoa > Arthropoda > Insecta > Diptera > Anthomyiidae > Pegoplata > Pegoplata infirma. The sequence continues at coordinate 146,606,915 of OY992540.1, forward strand.
AAATATAAGGAAACAAAGAAAACTAAACTACAATGCAACAGCAAGACAACAAAAACAACAGCATGCAAAAAAAAATTACTTATAAACGTAGCCAAAATACCATTCCATCAATGAGACAAGGAACTTCTCCCTGGTATGGATGAAATTTACTGAAATTTCAAAATAATTTCACCCTTTCCCTATTTCAGACTTCCCGTACACTTGGTCATAGAAACATTCATCATTCCTAATCTCTATAAAAAAAAACAACCACCACAATGCAATATTGCCAATTTGATTTTTCCCCAAAAACAACAACAACCATAACATCTTCCTTTTGGTATACCACTATATTCCAATTAGAATGTATAACAGTATACCACTTTGCTATTATGGCAAATACAACAGACCACAATAAGTGTGTTTTTCCACAAATTCTGTCAAAATTATTTAAAACCATAACAATGGCAAAACCACAGATACACAACCCTCATAGTGTGTCATAATAAGTGCGTTTTTCATACTATCGGACAAATTTATAAAAAAAAAAAAATAAAAGAAATGGTAAAAAAAATAAACATCCTTTGAGGAAATTAAAAGAAAACTGAAAGTACTTTTGTTTTTCAAGCAAAAGCAAAGAGAAAGGTGATTTTATTAAAAAAAAATTAGCGTTAAATTAAACTAATCTTTAAAATAACAACAATGATTACAACAATATGGACAGAATTACAACAACATGGACCCGATTACAACAACCACCCCCTTGCATGATTACACCCACAACACAGAAACATAGTGAAAGGAAAGAAAAAGCGATGTATTTTCCCTTAGAAAAAAAAATATTTTTTTTTGTCTTTGAGATTCTGGTACCAAAGTTCACTTTTCTGAATGTGTTTGACATACTGAGTCCATATATGACCTTTGAACTGACCTATCGCTTTTAGTTTTTGAGATATCTTCACATAAATGTGTGAAAATTGATAAAATGCTATTGCTGTGTTTTTTTTAACATTTAGGTGCATATATCTTGAAAATTAATAGCGATAGGCCAGTTCAAAGGTCATATTTGGACTCAGCGCGTCAAAAACATTCAGAAAAATCAATTTTGGTACCAGATTTTCAAAGACAAAAAAAAAATATTTTTTTTTCTAAGAATTACACCGCTTTTTCTTTCCTGACACAATGTTTCTATTAATATTAAAAGTTCCAATGAAGTCTCCATCCAGAAAACTTAAACTTAGTAGTATAGGTGATTCTTAACAAAATATATTTTTTCCAAAATTTTAAAAATATCGTTTTTTGAGATATAGCTCCCAAAAAATTAAGGTTAAAACCAATGACCTTCGACCTTTTTCAAAAAATTTTATTTGTAAAAGTTCTAAAAAAAATTAAAATTCGAAAATTACAATTGAAGTTAAAAAAGATCAATTGTAATTTTAAAAAGATCTATTAAAAAAGGTCCTTAGAAATTTGTAAAAGATCTATTGAAATTCGTAGAAGATCAATCCATTTGAAATTCGAACAAGTTCAACTGAATGAAATAAAGCAATTGTAATTTGAAAAAAATTAATAAAATTTAAAAAAAATCAGCTAAAATTCCAAAAATATCAATTGAAATTCGAGGATTCCATTTAAAATTCGAACAAGATCAATTGAAATTCATAAAAGATCTATTATAATTCGTAAAAGGTCAATTTTAAGGAAGATTAATTGAAACTCGTAAAAGATCTATTGAAATTAAAACAAGGGAGTGTGTTAAATTCGACTGTGCTGAATCTTTCATACCCTCCAACATGAAAAAAAAAATCCAATTTTAGAAGATAGTTAAGTTCTTTAAATTTAAAACTTTTTTCCACTGTTCTGATTTTGCCCATTTATGAACTTTACCTCCCTAGAACCGTGAGACATATTTCTGCCAAACTTCGAGAGAATAGCTTTTTTATTTTGGACTGCATCGTGTACACAGACCGGGCATTAATAGAACGTCTTAGAATCGATCACTAATCAATAATATATACTTCATAAGGTTCTTGACAGATATTTCGATGCGTTATACATGGAATGACAAAGTGAGTATGCCCCCAAATTGTGGTTGGATGGTATAAAAAAGATAAATTGAATTTCAATTGATCGTTTTCGATCGTTCATTTCAATAGATTTTCGAACGAATTTCAATTATTCTTTTTGGAAGTGATCTTTCAACTGATCTTTTTTAAATTTCAATTGATCTTATCGAAATTCAATTTAATTTATATAATTCAAATTTTAATTTCATATTTCAATTGAAATTTTTCGGATTTTAATTGAACTTTTATAAAATAAAATTGATTTTTTAAAATTTTAAAAAATTTTCAAATGGAGTTTTTAAATTACAAGTAGACCTTCGAATTTTAAATGGAATCTTAGAATTACAAGTAACAAGAGATTTCTTAGGAATTAAAATTGATCCTTCTCGAATACTTCACGCAAATAAGAGATATGATTGTGGCAACCATAACTTAAGAGTGTCATATTATGATTGGAAATATCATAACATGTTTGTAGCAACCATAACGTTTTTGCAGCAATCATGTTATGATCCTAAATATTCGAAAAATTATAAATTAGGATCATAATATGATTGCAACAAAAATTGTATGGTTGCTGTAAACATATTATGATACAATTTTCAATAATAATATGACGCTCTTCAAATATGGTTGCCACGATCATATCTCTTCTATCAGTGTTATTCTTAGTAAAATTTTACAATTTTTATTAATCTTTTTTGAATTTCAATTTAATTTTTACGAAATTTGTACAAATAATCTTTTCACTTGACCTTTTACGAATAATAATTGCTTTTTTAATGAATTACAATTGATTTTTTACGAACTAAAATTTTAACAGATCTTTAACGAATTAACTACCAATTGATTTATTTCAGAGTCTTCGAATTTTAATTGGTCTTTTTCGAATTTCAATTGACCTTTTATGAATCACAATTGATATTTTAAGAATTATAATTGATCTTTTTGGAAAGACAATTGAAGTCTTGGAATTTTAATGGACTTTTTACAAACTACAATTGATCTTTTACGAATTACAATTAATCTTTTACGAATTTCAATTGATCACTTTAGAATTACTATTATTATTCTTCGAATTTTAATTGATCATTTACAAAACATAAATGACATTATTCAAATTTTTAACGATCTTGTACATATCACAAATAATATTTATACCCTACACCACTCGTGGTACAGGGTATAATGAGTTTGTGCTGATGTTTGTAACTACACAAAATATTGGTCCTAGACCTACCTTCAAGTATACCGATCGACTCAGAATTACTTTTTGAGTCGATTTAGCGACCCAAGCAGAAATTGACGACGGTTATAAAAAAAAGCGTTCTGAAAGCACTGTAACAAAAAAAGAACGTTCTCAAAACGTTATTTTCGAACGCTTTGCGAGCGTTTTCGAAAAGCGTTCTGAAAGCACTGTAACAAAAAAAAAGCATTATCAAAACGCTTTATTCGAACGCCTTGAGAGCGTTTTCGAAAAGCGTTTTGAAAGCACTTTATTAACAAAATACATGTTCGTTTCAAAATTAAATGGTTTTAAAGTAGTTTTTGCAAACGTTTTTAAATTTTTTTCGTAGTACATACAAGTATAGTATTTTTTTTTAGATTCTACTCAATTTTAAACAAATTGTTATAAAAACATTTTGTTAAATCAAATTAAATAATTTTTCCCTACCACCACATTTTAAAAACATTTAAAAACCAACGCAAAATTTTAAAAACATAAAACATTATTTTATTTGTAAATCTATTTTAAGTTTTATTATTATCATTTATGCAAAAGAGTTATAGCAATAGTTTTGTTATAAAATTTACAAATAATTTAACTTCTACAATATGCATACTAGTGCCTACGGTCAGTACCGTAGTACCGGGAATACCGGTATTCCCGGTTCTCGGTATTACCGGGAAATGGAACCGGTTTCCCGGTTCTTGAACTATTCCCGGTATTCCCGGTTCCGGTTCTGACGGTATTCCCGGGACTACCGGTATGTATATTTTGTAAAATTTTGTATAATTAAAATTTATTCTTCGATTTTATTAAAAAATAATACAAAACATGTGAAAAACACCATTTCCTATTTTTTTATGAATTTAAGGAAAAAAAAAAATTACTTAGGCGCCCCAGTAGGCTAGTTGGTAGCGTGCTAGCCTATGAGTCTGGGGGTCGTGGGTTCGATTCCCACCAGAGGCCTTGGTCTGTTTCGCTACAACGAGACGAAGGTCATTGTTACCAGTTCTCGGTTAGGTAAAATTAGTATATGATTTGTAATTATATGTTAATTCTTAATAAAAAAAAAAAAAAAAAATTACTTGATTTTTAGATAATTTTACAAACACAACTAAATATTTCTCAAATACTGATTAAATGGTGTAATCTTAATATTTTATGGTGTGGTATTTTTTTGTTTTTTTGAGAACCGGTACCAGGATCAGAACCGGGAATACCGGTATTCCCGAGAATATATCTAGAACCGGGAAACCGGTACCAGAACCGGGAATACCGGTATTCCCGGGAATACCGAGAACCGGGAAACGGGGGGCACTAATGCACACTGACTTCAATAACATCTTCACGTAAATTTTTAACGTTATAAAGTCCTATTTCTTTTGATGGAATTGGATAGACAAAATAATCGTTTATTTCATTAAAGATGTTGCCTTTTAAATATATACACAGAAAAAAAAATTTGTCAATACAATTAATTTCATTGTTAATACAATTAAACATTTAATTGAAACTGAGCCTACATTGGATTTTGTCAATACAACAATGGCATTTGTAACTTTTGAAAAAAAAATCAACATCATTCATTGTTACATTAACAATGAAATTAATTGAAAAATTTGTAAAATCTAAAAATAGAATAACAAATAATCTGAAATCTAAAAATAGAATAAAAAATAATCTAAAAATAGAAAAAAAAAAAAAATGTCTACCGCCATCTGGCATCGAACCCGCAACCTTCGTGCTACGCGTCTAGCACACTACCACTGTGCTATCCTTATACATATTTGTATTTGACTAAACGTCATATTTAAAACAGTCTACAATTAGAATGATAAAAAAAAAAACTAAAATTGGAAATTAAAAAAAAAAAAAAAGTTCCGCCAACTGGCGGCGAACCCGCAACCTTCATGATTCGAAGCTAGCACACTACCACCGTGCTATTCCTCATGTATAATTAAAGTTAACTAAATGCGTACATAAGGTGTCTGTGATTTCAATATGCACTTTTTGCGTTTTTAAAAATAAATAATAATCTCAAATAAAAAAAAACAAAAATAAAAAACTGTTCCGCCAACTGGCAGCGAACCCGAAACCTTCATGATTCGAGTTTAGCACACTACCACCGTGCTATCGTCGCATATATTTGTGCTTGATTAAATGAGTTTATAAATTGTTTGTGTTATTAATGTGAATTTTGTGGAATCTTTAACAATGATTTTAATTCATGCGTTTAATTGGAAATAAAACCGGATTTTTGTCACATTAACAATACACATTGTTGATACAATTAAAAACGTTGTTGAACTAGTATTTCGTTGGTAACAATTTGTTTTGTTACTCTTGATTTTACGATATTTTTTTCTGTGATATATTATCACATGTGTGTTTAGATCGATTTGTACTAAAAATTTGGTTTACTATCATAATATTTCCATTACTAAGTAGAATTGCGTTATCAGGATGGGATGCAGTAATTTTGAAACCATGAATATTAATAAAAGAAAACACAACTTTTGTTTCAGTGGATTCCATTACTTTGCCAAGAGAATACTTTTTGTTTTTAAAGAGAGGATATACCAATGGAGCTTTATTTGGAGAGTTAACGGTATGAAAAACATGCAATTTTCGTTGAATTTCAGCAATAGGATTGTTCCAAGAGTTAACAATCGCTGGAAAATATCTTTAATTTTTGTATTTAAGCTCTTTATAAGTGCTTTACTTTTGGTTTTTAAAGCGCTTTCATGACTTTTAACAAAACGTTCTGAAAGCACTTTTTTAAAACGCTTTAAACCTAGCGTAGATCGATGTTATCATTCGGATCATCTGAAAGCGCTTTCAAGATGGTAAATGGAACGCTTGTAGAACCGTTTACAACGCTTTCACAGCGCTTTTGCGATTGTATTTTTCTGACTGGGGATGTCCGTCCGTCTGTCCATTTATCGGTTTGAGCACGATACAGGTCGCAATTTTCAATCAATTGACTTGAAACTTAAGCTTCTTTTGACCCAAGGACGAAGCCTATTGAAATTGGAAAAAACGGTTCATGTTAACCCCAAGCCCCCATACAAACGCCCCCTTTGAATTTCTCGTAAATGCCCCTAATAACCGTATTATAATAGATATTGTTTTGAAATTTGACCGGCAATAAAATTTTGTATGCACAAACCATCATACCAAATTTCAAAGGAATCGGGTCAGTCCTTCTGGTAGTCCCCATACAAACCACCCTCCCGATATTCACACAATTTCCTCAAAATTCATAAAAATTAAAATATTTGATTAAAATTTTATAGGTAGGTGTTAAACGTGTACTTTAGTAACCTTATCATAAAAATTTCGACCGATATTCAGTTAAATCGGTCTATTGGCAAAAAATAAACCAATTCCACTAAAATTTGATCTGTGTGTGTTTTCTACACTGAATAAAGATCTAACAAAAGATAGGTACAATCAGTCCATGTTTGGACTTGGGACCCATTTTCCGGAAAACACTGGTGTAGTGTATCATATGGTTGGTCTTGAGCGACTATAACTTTCTTACTTGTTTTAAATTTGAATTTATCTTTCACGAATAACAATTGGTTATTTACGAATTTAAATTGATCTTTTATAATTTTAATTGATCTTTTACGAATTGCAATTCAATTTTGTTGAATTGATCCTTAGCGATTTGCAATTGATCTTTTATGAATTACAATTGATTATTTACGAAATATTATTGATCATGTTCGATTTTCATTTGATTCCAAATTCAACTGATGTTTAACGAACTGGAATTGATCTCTTTTAACTGATTTTTTATGAATTACAATTGATCAATTACACTACTGAAAATTTTGAAAAAAAATAACTTGATGCGACTTTTCACAGCTACTTGCAATTGTAATAGTGATCACAAATGTGGTCTCCAAACTTTTTCATCACATCAGGTTTTTGAAAAAATTGAGATCAAAGTTAAAAAAAAATCGCTTTTTAAAATTTAATCTGAGTTTTCCAATTACAAGTAGAATATTCGAGTATTAATTTGAATGTAACAATTCCAAATGAAATCTTCGAATTCCAATGGATCTTTTACGAACACATCTGTAAATGGTGTAGTCAAAAGGAGGTATTTTTTTTTTGATAACCTCGTAAACTAATGCTGTTAGCGTCCAACCTGAATCAAATTACGTCGCGTAAGGCGTAACGCCCAATAATTTTTCGTTTCTAATATTTAAATGTGAGGTACCTAAATCAAACGGACGTAAAAATTTAAAATTTGATGTGTTTGTTTTTGTTTTTTTACGTCTTGCGCGACGCAATTTGATTCTGGTTCGACCCTTAGAAAAAAAAATTATGTTTCTAATTTTTTTTTAAGAAATTTAGGTTTCAATTTATCTAATTTGAAAAGAAAAATTAAACAAATCTTAATAAAAAACGATTGAAAACTATTTTTTTTTTTTTTTTGTGAACAGAAATATTTCAAAAACAAAAATTTGTTTGGAACATTGGGACTGTTAAGGGAAATGTACACAAAGAGAAAAAAGATGTTTAGAATGATTGCAAAACACCCAATCACCCATAATAGAGCGACAAAATAGTATGGTTAATCCATTTGACCATATATATGATCATGACAATCATACTATGATCATCAACAATTATAAAATGACAATTTTTTTTTATCATACTATGATCAGCGAATGAATAATATGATTAAGATATCAATCATACTATGTTATACCAAATTCGCATTAATTTGTTTAAACATGTTTAAGCACTTTAACATGTTTATGTACCTTAACAAGTTTAAATTTAAACATGTTTAAGTGTTTAAACATGTTTAAAAAAATGAATGCGAATTTGGTATAACCCCTCTATTATGGCTGTCGCAATCATGTTTCTTCGCTGCGTGTATGCAATGTTGTATATTAATATAATTGTAAACTTACCCGATGATGATACTGGTATCATATCTCTCAAGTTAGGAGCTGAAGAACTTCCAGTTATAACCGCTGTGCTAAATAGACTATTGGAGCTAGTGGTCATCTTTTTACTAAAACCACCGAATCCCAACATTTTCATATAAGACATCTGGCCGGCAATACTGTGTCTTTGACGTCTAGACGATACCGATGATGACGACGATGTCGAAGTGACAGTATTATCTGTAGTGGTATCAGCAATAGGTTTGATAATGGATGGGGATGTGTTAGGATCAGATTTTTTGAAGGAGGAGGATAAGGAGGAAGATATAATAACAGGTTGTTGATAATGGGAAGGCGATTGAGCGTTAGTGGTAAGAGTCGAATCGGTGGAGATAAGATTTGAAGAGGAGCAAGAAGTGATACCAGACGAGTGAATAGGGGAGTTAATATTTGTATTAAATTCATCATTAGTTAAATTATTAGAGGACGACGTGGTGGTATTGAAAGTAACAACCACATTTGGTATATGGTAGTTAGATGAGATGTGCGGTGGTGAATGAATATGAGAATTATTTGAATAATGATGATGAGGATGATGATAATGTTGTGAAGTGACATGATGATGATAATGATGTATGGGATAGGGATCATGAGTATGATGTGGATGATGATAGGCATTGAAATGTTGTTGTTGTAGTGGTGGTGATGGTGGCAGTGGAGGTATAGAGGTTACAGGATTTGTATTATTGGTATCAAGAATAGTAATTGTAGGTGTAACGTTAGTATGGGGAGTAGTAGTAGTAGAGGAGGTGGTCGGGGTGTTTGGAGAAGGAGAAATGATTGTATTAGTTGCAGCATTTTCAGCAATTGGAGCAAATTGTTTAAAACTATATAAAGCAGGAAATTTAAAAGGATTTACAAGTTCTACTATAACCGGTGCCGATTGAGCTGAAGGTAAAAATTGTTTGAGGGGCTTTAAATGTCTACTATTTGTAGCAGCATGCTTGTTACGTGGCATCGAAGAAGACGACGAAGAAGATAGACTAGGATTAGAAGGAATAGGTGGTTGATCTAAAGCTTGACATAATTGTAAAGTAGAGGCAGTTGGAGAATTAGAAGCCGAAGAAGGTTTTAATAAATCTTTCGATTTATTATAATTCATATTAAATTCTCCACTTAAAAGAGCAGCGGGTGCAGAAGAAGATATTTGAAATTCTTCTTCAAAGGAATTTCTTTGGGATACTACTATAGGCATAGGTGGACTAGAGACTTTTCTCGAATATGGCAACATATCAGTTAAATCAGCCTCACTTTTTGAATGGGCATGAGGATAGCAAATATCCTCTTGATGTGTGGACATATGAACAGAACAATTACATGATAATGGTCTTTCATTGGTGGCCATTGGTGAAATTCTACGAAATTCACGTAATTTTTGTACAAAATCTGGTTCATCTCCACTTTCCATGCGTCGCATGGTTAATAATTGTGCCTGTCTTTTATGTAAAAGATCACTGGGCGACGTCGAAAGTGGCGATGCCTTATTATGAGCCGTACATAAATGTTGTGACTCTGGCGTACCCGGATTTATGGAGAAATCTATATCGGATAGTGGTAGTTCATTGGTGGATGAATCAATTTTAAAAAATGTTAGATTATCTGTAACTCTCATTTGAAAAACTGAACGATTTGAGGATGAGTTAGTCACTCGAGAGGATACAATTTCATGAAATTCTTTATCACTACATTCGAGATTTTTTTCAACTACTATTTTTTGATGTTGTTTTAAGCAGGTTTTATTAGTTTTAAAGCCATAACATAAGCAATTTTGAGGCCATTAATAAAATGTGTGATAAAACAGGGGAATATTATATGTTTTTTTGTTGTGTGTATATAATTTTTTTTGAAAAGTAAATAAAAAGGTAGATTGTTTTCGTTTTATTAAGAGAGTAATGATAATAAATAATAGTATTTAAATCTTAAAAAAAATATACGAAACATTTATGAAAGTAGTAATTAAAAAACACACACACATTAAAACGATATGTATATAGAACGGATATACAGTGAGCGTCAAAAGAAAGTGTACAGGTCTAAAATAGATGTAATTCCTTTACGAAAAAGTTGACAATAAAACCCCTTATTATTATCAATCGATTATCATTCAAAAACATGCTATAAAGGAAATTTTCCAAGTTTTAATTTAAGCTTGATAGCGTCCAGATTAAGCAAATATTAAATGAGATACAAGGGTCGATCTGAAAAATGAAATTTTCTGTAGACATTTTTTAGAAAAATTTTAAAAAATATTTCTAAGTTGATTTTTTTCAAGTTCAAACATTAAAAATTTAAAAAATAGTACAATTGTTTAAATTCAGTTATTAACTCATTTTTCCAATGATTCAAACAAAAACCAAAATTTTTTTCCTCCAATTCTTTTGACCACCAATTTTTTGTAAACAAAGAAAATTTTTAATTATTTTCATATCTCTTTACTACACACTTACTTGTACTTAAATTAGTAAACAATGAAATCTTTTCTTTGTTTACAAAAAATTGGTGGTCAAAAGAGTTGGAGGTCAAAAAAATGCATATTTTTTTACTGCATTTAAAAAATTTTGATTTTTGTTTGGGTAGTTACAAAAATGAGTTGATAACTGAATTTAAACTATTGTACTATTTTTTAAATTTTTTATGTTTGAGCTTCAAACACATAAAATTAGAAAATATTTTTTAAAACTTCAATTTCCAGCGCGACCCCCGTATCTCATTTAATATTTGTCCAATCTGGACTCTATTAAGCTTAAATTAAAGCTTGGAAAATTTCCTTTATAGCGTGTTTTTAAATGATAGTCGATTGATAATAATAAGGGGTTTTATTGTCATATTTGTCGTTAACGAATTACATCAATTTAAGACCTGTACACTTTCTTTTGACGCTCACAGTATAGTGAAGACTGCACAACATTGAAAAATTTCAGGCAGCAAGCTAGTATTATCAATAGATATTAGTGGGCAGTGGCTTAAGGAAGACTTTGAAGGAATTATTTTAATTATTATTAAACAAAATTACACTAATAAACTTATTTACAATAAATATAGGTTTATGACTCATAAAATACAGTATATGTAGTTGTTACTACTACATCAGTTGTTAATCAATAGTTAAAAACAACAACATTTTCAGTTAAGTTTACGGAAAATGTAGTAAACCTTATTTCAACGAACAAATGTAGTTGTTTTAACTGTAATTTGTAGTAGATTATAGTGCCTCCCATTTTTCGGTATTCCCGGGCATACCGGTTCTTGTTATGCACTTACCAGGAAAATTTTTTTTTAGAACAGATTCCTATAACAATAGGTTTTTAAACAGATTCCTATAACAATAGGTTTTTAAATATATTCTATGGTAATCGCAACAAAATTTTCTGTGTAAAATCATTTTTCAAAAAAACTACTTGCACTAAAAAACGATTGCTTTTGAGACAATTTCAAACAAAAATCATTGATTCTGGAATGTGAAGTAGAATCGGTTGCAGGGTAATATAATGCATTCTGGAATGTGAAGTAGAATCGGTTGCAGGGTAATATGATGCATTCTGGAACCGATTATTTGGAACAGAAAATTTTGCTGGGTAGTTTCGTTATAATTTTTTTAACTTTTAGTTATTGGATTTAAACTTCGAATGAAAATATGATTCGATTTCATATGATTCGGAAAGCTTCAGTGAATTAGAAAGTTGTGAAAGACAGATCAGAGGTCTTAGTTGTGTTTGTATAATTACACAGTGATACAAAACCGAACTTTCTGAAACGAAATGAGATGAAACCAAAAGCAACTGAAAGTTTACAATTTACAAAACAAAACCCTGAAGGTTATTTTTTAGTTTAGTGCTAAGCTCGAAATTGCGTTAGCTATAACCGGTTTGAATTTCGCTGCATTTGGTCCAGTACTTACTACTGATTAGCCAAATTACACTGTACTACAATTTCAAACTTTTTTAAAAATTACGAAGTTCCGACGATTGATTCTGGTAGAGGAGACAAAACAAGTAAAAAAGTTAAATTCGGCCTTGCCGAATGTAGTGATACCCTCAACAATTTCAAAAAGATTATTGCAAAAAACTTTATTTAAAAAGAAATTACTTTTGAAAAAAAATTTTTTTTTTGAAAAAAAATTTTGGTAAAAAAAAATCCGGGATTTTTTTCTTTTTTTGTCAAAAAATATATTCGTACTTGTTTAAATATCATTTGGTGTTCAATTATGTTCACATATGTCAACCAGAAGCCGAATTAAAGCATTTTGTATTTTTAGGTTATGTTGAATGTACTGAAATTTTTGAGGTGTGCTTACATTTTCGTTCATAACTTTTGAACCGCTGAACCGATATCGCTCAAATGCAATACCAAACTTCTCGGGAGAACTTCCAATAAAGTTTCAGTCATCTCTGTGCAATATTTTGTCCGTGACAGCATTTTCCACAGACAGACGGACATCACTAGAATGTCTTAAAATCGATCGGACACCATGAATATATATACTTTATGGGGTCCCAGATCGATATTTCGATGAGTTACAAAAAGAATGACAAACTTATATATACCCTCTGTCACTAAGTGGAGGGTATAAAAAGATATACGTGTGTCGGCGTTTTGCAAGATGACATCGGAATTTTATCTTAGAAACGGTTAAAGTTTCCCAGCTTTGGCCTGCTCTTGCAACATATCGGTATATTAAACTATGTTTTCTTTACATCTGAGGTGTATGGTGTGTTCAGCAACTTTGTAGAAAATATTATGGCAAATATTTTTGTGGAACACATTTACCCTCTAACTCCCTCTCATAACGGTATTTTTCGGCTCTATTCCAACAAATTGTAAAAAACAACCCGAAAAAGGGGGAGGGTGGGGATGAAATGTTCTAGAAAAATGTTACCCATAAAATTTTCCTATATTTCATCTCCGCCCTCCCCTTTTTAGGAGTGTTTTATACGATTTGTTAGAATAGAGCCAAAAATTACCGTTATGTGGAGGAGTTAGAGGGTTAATATGTTTGACAAAAATATTTGCCATAATATTTTCTACAAAGTTGCTGAACATACCCTATACATCAGATGTAAATAACACATAGTTTTATAGTCAAATTCAACATTACAAAATGTTATTAACCCTTATGTGGCAACCTTAAATTTGACTGGTTTTTGGTGTTTGTGTTAAGTTTTAGGCTTTGGTTTGTTCTGACATATATAGTAAAATTATGGCCAACATTTTTGTAGAACATTTCATCTCCGCCCTACCCCTCTTTCGGGGTGTATTTTTTTAGATTTGTTCGAATAGGGCAAAAAAATACCGTTATTAGATGAAGTTAGAGGGTTAATATGTTACACAAAAATATTTGCCATAATATTTTCTACAAAGTTGCTGAACACTCCATACACCTCAGATGTAAAGAAAACATAGTGTTTATATACCAATATGTTGCAAGAACAGGCCAAAGCTGAGAAACTTTAACTGTATCTAAAATAAAATTCCGATGTGATCTTGCAAAACGCCGATACGTGTGTACATTTTTTGGTCTCCTCTAGCAGAATCAATTGTCAGAACCCCATAATTAAACCACTGTGCACCGTTGCGTATGATTGTTATACAGTGTTCAAGTAATTACACCAAAAGCAAATGAAAGTTGGCATATTCCATAACAAACCCCTCAAGGCTTTTTTTCAGTTCAGAGCTAGATTTTACACGCATTTGAAGTAAGTGCACTTTTATTATAATTGAAATAATAAATGCTTGAAAATTGTATTAGTGGCGAATGATTAATATTGTAATTGCCGGGCCATTCCAGAAAATTTAGCTCAAATTTTAGTCATTTTTGGAAATGGTGTCTCAGATTAATTTGAGCCTTGACACATTGAAAGCCCTCATAAATATGATATATGTACCATTTATCGTTTTTTTACATTTGGTGTATTTAACGAATTATGGCGGGTCAAAGATTGACTTTTTAAGCAAAAGTAAGAAAAATACATCACGTTTAAAGAGCTGTAACTTCTTAACCAATGACCCGATTTTCACAAATTTAGGCTCATGTGAAAGCTGGGGTTCTTCTTTTAGAAAATATTTTTAAAATAACACTGTTTTTTTTAACAGAAATGATGCAAAAATGCAAAAACATTTTTTCTTTTCGAATATTTAAAAAAACACATCTTCGATTTTTTAAAAAAAAATTCTGGTGAAAAATTACAATGTTTTGTATAACATATTCAAAATTCAGAGTGGGATCTCCATGGGATCAAAAACTATTCTGTTTTAAGTACGAGGTTCTCATATTTTTCCCTTAGAAAATTTAAATTTCTAATGTTTTGAATGTTTTTCAAAATTTTAATAGTATAATTTTCTTTGAAAATTTAAATTTTTATATTGAAGAAACATAAAATTTTAATTTTCTAAGGTAAAATTTAAGAACTTCGTACTAAAACCAGAATATTTTTTGATCCCATTGGGATCCCACTCTGAATTTTGGATATGTTGTACAAAACAGTATTGTTTATCACCAAACTTTTTTTTTAAAAAATCGAAGATGTGTTTTTTTAAATATTCGCAAAAAAAAAATGTTTTTGAATTTTTGCAATTACTTGTGATAATCGGATTACTAGTTAAAAAGTTAGAGCATGTTAAACGTCATGTATTTTTCTGACTTTTGCTAAAAAAGTCGAACTTTGACCCGCGATAATTTGAAAACTACAGCAAATTTTGAAAATCCAAAAATGCAACATATCTCATATAAACGTGGATATCTATGAGCCAAATTCTTAGTGGCGACCAAAGGCATGTTTCCGAACAGTGGGGCGAAAATTTTTGGAATTAGCCTGCCTTTAAATAACAATCATACGCAACGGTGTCCAGTGCTTTATATTAATAATTGCCTTTAAATAACAATCATACGCAACGGTGTACAATGGTTTATTTTAATAATTTGGCTATTCAGTAAATAGGTACTGGACCGATTGCAGCAAAATTCATACCAGTCATAGCTGAAGTAATTTTGAGCTTAAGGTTGAAAACTGGACCCTACATGTTCAATAAGGGCACAACCAGGGGCCTTTAAAGTAGGACATGTTAAGTACACAAAAACTTTAAATGCTTTAAAATCACCAACTTTAAATGCGTGTAAAATAAAATCTAGCTCTGACCTAAAAAAAAGGCCTTGAGGGTTTTGTTATGGAAAACGTCAGCTTTCATTTGCTTTTGGTTTCATCCCATTCCGATTCCGAAAGTTCGATTTTGTATCACTGTGTTATTATTATAATTATATTTAAAGTTTACCAACTTCTAATGCGCGTAAAAAAAATCTAGCACTGAACTAAAAAAAATTCAAATTTAGTGGGAATTTTCAAGTTTTACACACTCAAAAAAATACGTTAGTAGATTTACTAATTTTTTTTGCTAACGCTAGTTAGCTAACTTTTAGCAAATTTTTAGTTGAGATTAGCATGTTAGCAAAAAATTCTTGTAAACTTCATTTAGCACATTACCAATTTTAAACAAACTTTGAACTAATTTCTTTTGCTAAATTTGAAATTGAGTTGACTACATTTTTACAAGATATTTTGCTAATATTAGCAAAATAAATGGTAATTTTTTTTTTATTTTCAGAAAACTTAAAATGGCGCTATCTCGGAAACTAAGCCAGATAGAGCAAAATGGAGGTCATTTTTGGTTCTTGGAATCTCCATAGTATCGCCGGTCCTCTTCACATGTGTGGACCCTAATGGGCCCTAACTTTTGATCCAAAAAAGTTAGCATTCCCGAAAATTTTAAAATGCTCATATCTCGGTAAATATTGCCGACACAACAAAAAGTCCAAAAGCGTTTTTGTAGCTCTCAACACGTAGAAGAAGACCGCAAAATAGTCAAAAGCTCTCCGAGTAATATTTTTGAAGTTATCGAGTTTTTTAATTCTCACGACCCCAGTGGTCCCCTATAATCACGTATCTCAAAAACTAAGCAAGGTAGAGCGAAACGGACACAAATTTTGGATCAAAAACTATGAATATTTTTAAGGAACCCAACTAGAGGCCCATCGGGGTCTGGACCTATCGGGTCCGAAACCAATGGGGTCCTCAGATGTGTATAAACTAAGTTCAAAAAAAAATATTTAGTTAACTAATTATTGGCAAAACATTTTTGCTAACTTTAGCAAAAAAATTGTGGGTTCAAAATCAGCAAATTTTCTTGTAGGTTTACAAGCTTTTTTTGCTAACATTACAGTTTTTTTTTTTTGAGTGCATGGAATCTTCGAATTACAAAAATAATCTTTGATATTTTACGAAATTTAGTTAAAAAAGTTAATTTTTGCGTTCGAACTTTTTTTGTAAATTAATTACTTTTGTTTTATGCTAGGAAAGTTTTAATATTTTCTAATATTTTTTTACTATTTTGTTAATTTTTTAATATTTATTCCTTCAAAGTTGTTGTAGTTAAGCAAGAAAAATGATGCTTTTAAAATCTTGTTTAAAAAGTATTAAAAATACAACACGTTACAAGCATGCAAAAACAGTTAGAAAGTTAAATTGTTGTAATCTGTTGTTTTTTTTTTTGTTATATCGCTGCGCTGAAGAAAAAAGCCATCTTTAAAGACAATAACGAAATATTATAGGATACGAATATTTAAAAAGAGGACCGATCTTAATGGAGCAAATCCCAACTGATTTGATAAAATAAAAGTGTTTATGCTACACGAGTTATTCCATAAAACTACAAACTCCTTCTGTTTACTCTCTGAAATTCAGATATGGCCGCTAAAAAATAGGGATCTAACAATGGAAAAATCCTCTACAACTATGATTCATAATAATCAGAAAGCAGCTCTGAGTAGATTTTAGTTTCAGTGAAAATAACTACCAATTGTAGTTAAACTACAACTGACTAATGTAGTAAAATCAACTACCAACAAAAATAAAATTTAGGGTAAAATTATTGTAAAATAATTTTCACAACGTGATTTGTTTTTTTTTAGAGATTGTCGTTTTTATTACTTTGGAACTTATTTTTACTACATTTTTCAGTTCTTTTTAAACAACTACAATTTGTAGTTGCTTTTACTGAATATTGCAATTAAATTTACTCAAAAAAGGTTTCAGTGTAATATAAAGGTCTTCAAATATATTTAAAAAAAATAATAAAGTGAAATAGATTTCAACACATTGATAAAAAAATTGGTCTTTACTTAGGTAATTTATCTGTTATCATGATATTGAAATTAAACAAATATTTATTGAATCTCGGAAAATATTTTAAATTTATAATAACCCTTCCTAAGGAACTTGTCCAGTGGCATGTCACTAGTGATCACTTAGAAAATTATTGCAGTTACTACATAAGGGTCATTTGTGTAGTAAGTAGTAGTTGTTGTTTTCAACTACAATTTCAGTTGTTTTTGTATGAAAAATCTCAAACAACTGTTTTTTGCAGTCGTTTAAAAAAAATTACTACATTGTAGTAACAGTTGCTTTATGTAGTTGTTTTTGTCTATAAAAAGTTTAGAAATTTTCTAGAAATTTTTAGAAAAACGGATGTGCAGGAATTATTTCCAAATAATTTTATCCGTTTTTGACGTTTAACATTTTTTTTGTTAATAAAAAAAATCAGACAATTTGAGTTACAGTTAAAACAACTGTAATTTAAAGTAGTTTTTACAGTTTTTTGTAGTTGTTAATCAATAGTTAAAAACAACAACAATTTTTGGTTGATTTTATTGTAAAATCTAGTGGACGCCTAAACAACAATAAATTCAGTAGTTTTAACTGTCTTTTGTAGTGGAATCTACCGTCATAATTTTTTGAGTGATGTCTCCGGGACTGAGACCTTCTTTAATAAAAGTAATAGGTAATTTTATATGAAGGTGTCGAATCTGTAATAGATTATTTGGGCCTTGGTGATATGTCACGTGACCAATCGTGGACAGATCATAGACGTCTAATAACGGATATTCCAATGGCGGGTTGGATAACGATTCTGCGTCGTTTTCTAGTTATGAATTTTGACATCTGACAAATCAGAAAGATTGTGCAGCTCCCTAAATCCCAGTGAAGCAAGTCTTTGAACAGAAAGTGCCGGACAATGGCAGATGAAGTTTTCGATAGTTTCCAACTTCTCTTCATCCATGCAACTCCGGCAAAAGTCATTTGACGGCACATTTAACCGCTCTGCGTGCTTCCCTAAAGACAAGTGCCCGGTAATTATACCAACTACCGTCGAAATATCTCTTCTTGGTAGCGATATCAGCTCACTTATTAGGCATTCCACACCAAATGTCCAGCAAAAAAAAAAAAAAAAACATGTGTACCGTAAACTTCTGAATAGGTTGTATGGATAGCCCTATATAGAACTTAGAAATATGCGTTTTTGGTTTTTCAATTTTTCAAAACTGGGCTTAGGAGGCGTGGTCAAATATTAGAAAAATGGTAAAATTTGTGGCGAGTTTCCTTGATTAAATATTTATCACATTAAAACTGAATGCACCACAATCTCAAAAATTTACATTCTTATATAGTTTTGTATGGGCTATAGATTAATTTTTTTTTTTTTGGAAAGCAAATTACAAAATTGTTATGAAATTTAAAGTTCAAATGCGATTTTCTCGAAAAAAACGAAGAACGTGTTTCTAAATTTTTTTTTGTGTGGATGGACAAACATCTAAACTTTAAAAAAAAAATTTAAAAAAGAAAAAAAAAAAAGTGGTCGGATTTTTAATAAATTTACTTTTTTTAAAAATGGAAAATTTCAGACCGTTTTCTGAAAATTTTCCAAAAACTATATAAGAATGTAAATTTTTGACATTGTGGTGCATTCCGTTTTAATGTGATAAATATTTAATCAGGGCAACTTGCCACAAATTTTACCATTTTTCCAATATTTGACGACGCCTCCCAAGTCCAATTTTTAAAAATTTGAAAAACCAAAAACGCAATTTTCTTAGTTTTATATAGGGCTATCCAAACAACCTATTCAGAAATTTACGGGACACATGTTTTTCTGTAGCGGGACATTTGGTGTGGAATGCCTCTTATGCGCTTCTGATTAAGAGAAGGTTAAATCTGTCGTGTTGATTTTCCTAAGTTTACGGCGAAATTTTTATTAAACTGGCAATGAAAATTATGTGGTAAAAATTTGAGGCCAATTGGACTTAAATTTTAGATTTATAAAATTTTGGATTTATAAAAATTTTAAAAAATATGTCCTGCGATACTTCATTTGAGCCAAACAAATCCGATCATTTTAACCCGTGGGGCACTTCGAACAAAGTTTTGCATTTTTTTTTAGAAAGTTTTCGCCAAAAGCAATAATGTTCGCCTTGATCCAAAGAACATTCGTGCCGAATACCTGAAATTTTTCCCAGCTTTAGTTTTTGAGTTACATCAAAAATATCACTTGGAAAACGCATAGGTACAGCTCGATTAATATTTCGATACGACAAAAAGCCGAAGTAGCAATAATATCGGGCTTAACCCGAATAACATTTTTCAATTTATAAAATTGAATTATTATTGAAATTTTCTAAAATTTTTGAGTTAAATCAGAAATATTACTTTTTGGCTTAAACACATATGAGACGCGTACAGCTCGGTAAATAATGCCGATACGAAAAAAAGTCACAAAAGCAATAATGTCGGGCTTGATCCGACACACCCCTCGTTTGATCCGACACACCCTTTCGTTGTAGTGAAACAGGCCAAGTGTTCTAGTGGGGATCGAACCCACGACCCCCACGTTCAAAGTTTAGCACGCTACCAACTTACAGTGGCCGTCCAAAGCTAATATTTTTTGACTGTGTACGTATGTTTCTCGGCAAGCAAGTTCCTCTTTAAGCACGTTTAGGTTATGTTAAAATGGTAACAAAATCAGCTAATGGCATTTCACTCCTCTTTGTTTTCAACTTTAAAAGTCGTTAACACGAAAATCCTAGCTGATCCTGTTTTCGAGTTATTGTTATACACTGCGAATCACATCAGTAAGGAATCGAGTTTTTCACTTTTTAATCGAATATATCTTTGTAACGAATAAGCGGAAAAATATAAAAAAATGCACTGATAGAGACCATTATCTAGCTAATAATGCCAAATAATAACAATAATTAAAAGACTGAAAGAAGTCCTTCAAAAAAATATTTTTCGGCAACATGTTAAAAAATTACTAGTTTTTTATGAATCACTTGAATAAGGAATTTTGTAATACAGGCTGAGTAGGACCTGAATCAAATTTGTAATGAATAGCAATCGCTCAAACAACAAAAACAAAACAGTTTTGTTTTGAATTTCAATCAAAATGGGACTCCCAAAGTACTGACTTTGAAGTTCATAGTGTTAAAGATCGTTGAAATCGCGGAAATAATAGAAAGAAAAAAAACTGCTGTATGCAATTATCTAAATAACATTCAGAACTATGGAAAAAACATTAATAGGCGAACTCAAATGTCAACAACTGAACGAGATCGACAAAAATTTTAAGAATTCCCCCAAATTCTACTCCGACATCTTTCAAAATTCTCAAAGAAAATGGCGTTAATGCTAGTATTTGTACAGTCCGTCGCGTTTAAAAGTCAAGTGAGTTCATTGCTCGTCGAAAATTATGCAAAAACTAATCGCTGAATGTCA
The DNA here is from genome assembly GCA_963921195.1 of Pegoplata infirma. NCBI lineage: Eukaryota > Metazoa > Arthropoda > Insecta > Diptera > Anthomyiidae > Pegoplata > Pegoplata infirma. The sequence goes on from OY992540.1 coordinate 146,627,754, forward strand.
AACGTAGTACAAACAGGAATACAATGACACGATCTGAGAAATTTTTCTAAGTAATTTATTCCGACGAAAAAAAAAATAATACCGTTGCATTAGACGGATACAATTGTTTTCGGTGATTTGAGACAATAAAAACAGTTTTGCATAGCAGACAGATCATAGAAGGTGTTGTTATGGTATGGGGTGTGCTATTCTACTGTGGCATCATTACTGTTCCTTACGTTACCATCGATGTTCTTTAGTTTGGAACTAAGGGGTGGTTTTTTTTGCAATTTGCAACAGACTATGAACTCATTTAATTTTTAGTCGTGATGGACTGTACAAATACCCACTAAATCACCACTTTCTTTGAGAATTTTGCAACCTGTCAACGTGGAATTCGAGGGAATTCTTAAAATGTTTGTCGATTTCGTTCTGTTGTTGCCATTTTAGCTCGCCCATTCGTGTTTTTTTCCATAGTTCTTAATGTTATTTAAATAATTGCATTCAATAGGTTTGCCCCTCTCTATTATTTTCGCGATTTCAACGGCCTTTAGCACTTTGGACTTTAAATACAGTACTTTTTTCTTTTCGGAAGATCTAAGAGCTGTTGTGAGTCTCATTTTTATTGAAATTTGAAACAAAACTTTTATGTTTTTATTGTTTAAGGAATTGCTATCCATAACAAATTGGATTCAGGTCCTGCTTGGTCTGTATTACAAAATTCCTTATTCAAGTGATTCATAAAAAACTAGTAATTTTTTAACAAGTTGCTGAAAAATATTTTTTTAAAGGACTTCTTTCAGATTTTTGATTATTGTTATTATTTGACATTATTATCTAGATAATGGTCTCTATCAGTGCATTTTTTTTATATTTTTCCGCTTATTCGTTACAAAGATTTATTCGATTAAAAAGTGAAAAATTCGATTCCTTATTGATGTGATTCGCAGTGTATCATTTGGTCGACAACAAAAAAACCTCATAGAAAATAACTGATTCTAATAGATGTATCTTTTCTGAATCCAAATCTGCCATCCAATTTTTCCTAGCAAGTACCGTTATGAGATATTCGCTGTTAAAAAGTAAAAAATCAATAATTTCTCATTTTTGGTCGAAATTATTGTCACCATTTTAACACAACCTAAACTTGCTTGCGGAGGAACTTGCTTGCCGAAGAACATACGTACACAGCAAAACAATATAAGCTTTGGACGCCCACTGTAAGTTAGTTGGTACACAGAAAAAAACGAATTGTTATATTGACCCCCATATTTGTAAATACAATTAACTTTTTCACTGAAAGTTCTCCTATACGGAAATTCGTGATATCAACTAACGTTTGTAAATATTGATTGTTGAAAAAAAAAATGTAAAAAAATTGATAAACGAGTTTGTAATAGTTCTCTAAAATTATTATTTGTATTGACAAACGTACAAAATCTTAAATTTTTTTTCAACAAAGAAATTCAACAAACACAAACACAATTTGTTGATCTGACAAACGTAAAAAATCTTATTTTTTTTCAATAAAGAAACCCAACAAACATCAATTCCAGCCTTTGAAAAAAAATCAAACTGGCACTAAATATCAAGGGTGTTTTTCAAATTGTTTTCAGTGACAAAAATTTAAACATTTAAACTAAATTTGAAACATGTTGGAAATATTTGTTTTTTCCTATGCTATTAATTCTTTTCCAAAAAATATAAACATCAAATTGATTTGTAATGTTTCTCAAACCTAATATCAAACATTGATTACACAGCTCAACAAGAAAATGCGTATTGGATTCTGGTTATTGATTTGGATAGTGTCTATTGCGCTGATTCCAAATCCGGAGCCCAAATTTGTCTATCACGTCAGGATTGTGAGTAATTCGCGGTTAAATTGCCGAAAAAGTGCATTTTTTACCCTTTTTAAAAGCTTATAAAATAAGATCCTGACATGCAAATGACTTGGTATCAAGCTCATTCGAAAGCCTGTAATTTTCTCTTAAAGATAAGATAAAATGTTCTTAAATTTTAATTTTCTAAAATAGTAAAAAAATCATTAGCAAAAAACCTTCCATTTTTTCAATATTCAGTTTATTTACACAGTGTTTTTTAACAAATTTCCATGCAAATTCATACGTAAATTTTAGATTTAAAGCACTTGTGGCTAATGATTTTTTTACCATTTTAGAAAATTAAATTTCTAGAAGATTTGATCTTGTCTGAAAGAGAAAATTACACACTTTCGAATGAGTCTGATACCAAGTCATTTGCATGTCAGGATCTTCTTTTATATGCGTTCAAAAATGGTCAAAATGTGCATTTTTTGACACTTTAACCGCGATTTTCTCAAAATTGTGACGTGATCGAAAAATTTGATTAACCGTTTTGGAATCGGGTCACCAAACCCTATCAACTTTTTTTGGTTTCATCCAAAACGCAGCGACAAACCTCAGATTTGTAGAGCGGTGTTATGGGTGGAAATAATTTTGTTTTCAAATGTTGTTCAATTCCGAATTTCAAATTGTCAGAAAACTTAAAATTTTGTTTTAAAAATGAAGATGAAAAATATAGAAATTTTATGTATTTTTATGCATTATAAAAACTTGCATACACGTTTAAAAAGTTAGTACACATGAGTTTATCAAAAAAAAGTTATACATTTAATAACGTCTTTTCTTTTCTTTAAAGATTTCGAATTTTAAAAAGCAGACGGCTGAAGAAGAAGACCTGGAAGGAGACGACCTCAAAAATGCCATTCGATGTAATTTTTTTATTAACAATTTTTAGTGCAAATAAATAGCAAATATTATTAAAATTCGTATTTACATTTTTTTTTATAAAAAATAGTATTGAGGTTCATTTGAAAAATAATGTTAAATTAACATTATAAATAAGGCTGAGAATTCTTTGAAAACTACACTAAAATTCAATTAGATAGTAAGCATATTTTCAAGCTAAAAATATTTGTGTACATTGGAGAAACATTATACATTCAAAAACTCTCAAACTATATATCAAATCTAAATAAACTTGAAAATTTTACTTGAGAACTAACATGCCGTTTTCTTTGAGAATGCTATTGTTTTCACGTTGAGAACTATGTTATTTTCAACTGGTTTTCAAGGCTAAGGTTTAAATTTTAAACTTGCTATCAATATAATATTTCAAAGGTAAATGTTTGTTGGGAATTCAACAAACACAAAAACTATTTGTTGACATGATAAAATAATTTTGAAATAAAATTACTTGACTAAGTTCGTTGAAAACAAAATCGAAATTTTGTATTATGGCAGCAGTTTTTACTACATGTTTGGTTGATATCATGTTTGGTTGATTTACAATTGATGTTTGTTGATTTAAATTTGACGACTTTATTTTCTGTGTAGCGTGCTAGACTTTGAACGTGTGGATCGTGGGTTCGATTCCCACTAGAACACTTGGCCTGTTTCACTACAACGAAACGACGGTCATTGTTATCAGTTTTCGGTTAGGTTGAAATTATTGAAAATGAGTTGTAATTTAATAGAAAGAATAAATAAAAAAATACCTGATCATGATATCAAAATTCATATTAACTTTAAATTACAAAAATTGCAATTGTTATGGAAATTTTCGTAGAAGTTTTCTAAATTTCAATAAATATTTTCTAACTCTTAATATATGAGATATCTTTATATAAAAACCAATTAATAACATTGTGTAAAGAATTCCTAACCATATACATAATGAGTTAATTTAACTACTGACAATATTTTTTTTTTGTTTTCAAAAAGTTAGAAAAAAATACTTTTTTTCAAATATTTTTGATGATTATAAAAATTCTTATAAAAAAACTTCTTCTACAAGAATTTTTATAATCTAGTCCAATTAAGACTATACTATATTCCCAGTAGTTAATTTAACTTGCGAGTGGAAAAGACATTTAAAAAAAACTAAAAGGAAATAACAACGAACTTCAGTCAAATACACGGAATTTCCCGGCCAGATGCTTATATAAAATCATATTTATGATTTTCAAAAAAAAAAAAAAAATTTTTTTTTTACAGAAGATAAATGTTGCAGTTTTTTTTTTTTGATTTGTAGAGATTCGATTATGATACAAAACAAATAGAAGTTAAAAAAAATCGATTAGAAAAAATAAAACATAATTACAGAAAAATAATTACCGACAATTAAAAAAAAATACAGAATTTAGTAAATAAAGCATAGATATTAAATTAAATAAAATAGTTAAATGCAATTTATAGAAAAAGAAACAAACAAAAATAAATTCACAAATTGATTAACATTTTGTTACAAAAAATTACGTAAATTAAATTGCTTTAAGAATTTTGTTAAAGAAATTAAAAAAAATGTTAAAAAAAAACTTTTTAAAATGTTGTGAACAATATGTGAACAATTTGTGAATATATTTTTGTTTTTATGGTGAGTAAAAAAAAGAAACTGAAAAGTTTATTAAAACAAAATCAACCTTAAGAAGAAATATTTATTATTTTAGTAAACTCAAATTAATTTTAATAAAAAAATATATTAAACACAGGGGATCCTGTAGGTAATTTGCTAGCCTTTGAACGTGGGGGTCGTGGGTTCGATTCCCACGTATATTAAAAATGAGTTGTAGTTAAAAAAAAATTTAAAAATACTTGATCATGGGATTAAAATTATTACACCGTCCGACACAAATGGAAAAAAACTTAAAACACGAACTGGATAATATACGTTTGGAACTACCCAATAAGCACTTTTAAAATTCAAGTGCAAATCAAGTACAAAACAAGTGTAAATCAAGCCCTAAATTCCAGCCCCTGCTTGATTTATACTTGAATTACACTTGAATTCAATAGCATACTCCAGCAAAACGGACACTGGAATTCAATCCCTGTTTTTACAGCCTTATTACTGTTTTTACAGTGTAAAAACAGCGCTTGAATTCAAGTATCCGTTTGTCTGGATAATGCTATTGAATTCAAGTGTAATTCAATTATAACTCAAGCATAGACTGGAAATAAGGGCTTGATTTACACTTGATTTATACTTGATTTGCACTTGAATTTTAAAATTGCTTTTTGGGTAGAGACTAAATGTAGTAAAACTGCATTTTCAGTTGTTCTTTTCTTGATCCTGTTTCCTTCTAAAAGGACTTCAAAGTTTTAGAGGATTAAATTTTATAAAATCTTTTTTTAATATTTTTAATTGTCCTAGGATGCCACTAGTGACAGCAAATGAAAGTGGATGATCTCCCCTAATTTTTCTATTTCATTATTTTTACATATTAACAAAAAGGAGGTAAGTTACGTCCTTTCCAAAATTTATTCTTCAATATTATTCAAAATTTTAAACAAAATATTTTGATAAAGTTTTCAAATGTCTTTATTCACATCCTTTTATCCTTTTTTTTAAAATTAGGGTAGATCCTCCTCTTTCATTTCCCATCACCAGTGTTATTCTAGGACAAGTACAAATATTTCAAAAAAAAAAAAAAAAAAAAAAAAAAAAAAAAAAAATTTCAAAAATATTTTACAAAATGTATCCTTTAAAACTTTGAAGTCCTTTTTAAAAGGAAACAGAATCAAGAAATTAAAAACTGTGAATGCAGTTTTACTCCTTTTGATCTCTACATTCAGACGTATATCATCCGGTTCATGTTTAATATTGGCTGTCGGACGGTGCCACGTTATGGGTTGAAGATTGAGGGTAAGTATGTTCTGAGATGGCAAATGAAAGAGGAGGATCTATAATTTTTGTATTTGAGCATATTATAATGAGATTTTAAATTTATATAGCTCTTACTAAAGGAAATATTAGCACAAAACAAAATAAAAAGATTAAATGAAAGGAATCCTCCTATTCCAAATTTGTTTGTTACAATTTCCCTGATTTTTTTGCAATTTTTGTTGCCGCGCCTGTATTAAAGGCGGAGATTATTAGCTATTCATGTTGGAAGCTACCCAGGCAGAAACTGCCAACCGTTCCAAAGAAAAAGTCTCGGCAAAGCACTTTATTTTATGTGTAGAAGGTAGTATGAATTCGAAAAAGTGCTTTCCAAGCGCTTTGCCAATGTTTTTCTATTTAAATCCGTTCAAAGTATAAATTTTTTATTAAAATTTATTAATTTTCATAATTGGAATATTTTTTATTTCCCTGCAGGATAAGTGGTCGGCCCTTGATAGTTCTCATGATATGTCACTTATACACAATGACCTACATATTACAAACTTAACACATTTTATATAAAAACACCTGTTTCTTTCGTGAGGAAGTGTCTTAAACTCCGGATACATCACCCTTAAACTCCGGGCACATAACCGTTTCGGTTCAATACACCACTTTTTTCGGGACTTTTCCAAATTTTTTCCTAAAAGCATTTTTAATAAATTTTTTATTCCAAAACGCAAAGAAAAGTGCAAACAAAATTTTTCCGGGACTTAGAAAATTGTTCAAAGTTTGTTCAAAATTTATTTAATAAATTTCTTTATTCAAATAAACACAAAAAAAAGATGTGTCTTATGGACTTATGTATACAATTTAGATACGTCCCATTTTTTTGTTCTAAAAGTGCTATAATAGTACCATATTTTTTGTTTTTTAAAGCGCTTTCAAAGCGCTTTAAAATAGCAACGGCATACCGTTTACCGTGGTTATCATTTTGGACGCTGGGAGAGTACTTAACTGTGATGCTTTCCCAGCACACAACCGACCATTAAAGGTACTTTACCAGTGCTCTCCCGTCCGTATTTTTATGCCTGGGTACTTACATATTAAATAGACAATGTTTGCTTTGGTAGGAACAACAGAGGGATATGTTTTGATTTTTTTACACGGGTAAGTTTTCAAAAGCATTTGGCGTTTTGGTCTAGCAATCCACTTTAATTTTTTTGTGTCATTCAAGATCATACATGGGACTATTTAAATAAATGGACTAATTAATTGACGATTTCATTGGCATTATATTGAAACTAATGCCAATGAAATTTTTAGCATTGGCATTGTTTCAATCAATGCCAATGCTCGTTAAGGAATTAGTAGCATTAGTAATGTCAATTATAAAAAATTCCATTGGCATCAATAAATGCCTTAATGAAAACAAAGCATTAGCAATATTAAATGTTGTATTTACGTCAGGTGTGAAATTTTTTTTTTGCTTAAAACTTAAAATGGCTATATCTCGAAAACTAAGTCAGATAGAGCAAAATGGAGGGCATTTTTGGTTCTTTGAATCTCCATAGTTTCACAGGTCCTCTTTACATGTGTGGACCCTAATAGGTCCAAATTATGAATCTAAAATATTGGCACTCCCGAAAATTTGAAAGTTCACATACCTTTAGCATTATCTTGCTTAGTTTTCCAGGTACTGCAATTTAGGGGCCCAATAGGGTCTTGAGAATTTTAGAAACTGAATAACTAAAAAACTATTTCTCAGAGGGTTTTCGAGTATTGGCAGACGAGTTCTAGAAACCAAGAGCTACAAAAATGCTTTTGTAATTTTTGTTGTGTCGGCAATATTTACCGAGATATGAGCATTTTTAAATTTTCGGGAATCCCAATTTTTTTGAATTCAAAGTTACGACCCATTGGGGTCCACACATGTGAAGATGACCCGCGAAAGTATGCAGATCCAAAGAATCAAAAATGCCCTCCATTTTGCTCTATCTGGATTAGTTTTCGCCATTTTAAGTTTTAAAAAAAAACATATATTTATTGTAAACAAAGGCTTTTTTTATCAATTGTAAATAGTTTTTTTAGGCATTTGTGCCGTTTCATTGGCATTAGTACAAAAAATGCCAATGCCAAAAAATTTCATTGGCAATAAATGTTAATGCTTTTTTTTTGGCATTGGCATTAGTTCCAACTAATTCCAATGAAAATTCAATGCCAATTAAAAATTCCCATGTATGTTCAAGATACACTCGATGACCTCATATGATCGATTTTTCCCATTTAAAAATTTTACAATGTTTCTTCTTAAGGTTGAGTTTTTGTATTAATTTAAAACAAAATACTTATCATGCAAATAATACATAAAAAGAATTATTAAACAAAAGAAAAAAGTTTAAAAAACAACATTTAAGAAATTATAAAACATATTGAAAACTATGCCATAATGTATAATTGAAATTGTTACGAAACATACCTTTTGTATTTTTGGGCCTCTGTTCAAAACTACGTGACCTCGGTTCACCATCTGGACTTATGGGTCTTTCTGCTTCCAATGAGCCAGCAGCCTGTTTAGACTGTTGCTGTTGCTGCTGAGATGCTAATTCTTCATTAAGACGTTTGGCCAAGTCCATAGCTTCATGACCCGAGACAGTATGATGAGCACCAATTGGTATTGGTTTTGATTTTAAAGGACGTATATCACCATCAAAGCAGTCAGGTGAGAGCTACAGAAAAAAATATTTGTATTTAAAATAAAGTTTTATTAAGAATTAGAAGAGTTAAAGGGGGCATAAAAGATACTAACCAAATGAGATTTAACAGGACTTTCTTCGGTATCATTTTCCTCATCAATGCGAGCAGGATTACTACTGCAATCATCATGGTTCTAAAATTTGAAAAACATAAATACAAATAAGAATCGGAGAAATTTTTGAATCTAAAATTTCTGAATCACAGAATCTGAAAAATTTTATACGATAAAATGAGACTTTTTCTTTAAATTTAAGAATTTTTCAATACCAAAAAAATTCTCTGAATCTGAGATTTTTTTATACGGAAAAATGTTTTAGAATCTGAGAATTTTTCTATACGAAAAAATGTCTTAAAATTGTAGAATTTTTCTATAAGGAAAAATGTCTCAGAATCTGAGAATATTTCTATACAGAAAAATTTCTCAAAATTTTTTTTTCTATTCGGAAAAATATCTTGGAATCCGGGAATTTTTTTATACGGAAAAATGTCTCAGAGTTTGAGAATTTTTCAATACGGAAAAATGTCTCAGAATCTGAGAATTTTTCTATACGGAAAAATGTCTCAGAATCTGAGAATTTTTCTATACGGAAAAATGTCTCAGAATCTAAGAATTTTTCTATACGGAAAAATGTCTCAGAATCTGAGAATTTTTCTATACGGAAAAATGTCTCAGAATCTGAGAATTTTTCTATACGGAAAAATGTCTCAGAATCTGAGAATTTTTCTATACGGAAAAATGTCTCAGAATCTGAGAATTTTTCTATACGGAAAAATGTCTCAAAATCTGAGAATTTTTCAGTACGGAAAAATGTCTCAGAATCTTAGAATTTTTCAGTACGGAAAAATGTCTCAGAATCTGAGAATTTTTCTATACGGAAAAATATCTCAGAATCTGAGAATTTTTTTATACGGAAAAATGTTTCAGAATCTGTGAATTTTTCTATACGAAAAATTGTCTTAAAATTCGAGAATTTTTCTATACGGAAAAATGTCTCAGAATCTGAGAATATTTCTATACAGAAAAATGTCTCAAAGTGTATTTTTCTATATGGAAAAATATTTTAGAATCTGGGAATTTTGCTATACGAAAAAATGTCTCAGAATCTGAGAATTTTTCTATACGGAAAAATGTCTCGGAATCTGAGATTTTTTCTATACTGAAAAATGTCTCAGAATCTGAGAATTTTTCTATTCGGAAAAATGTTTCAGAAAAAAAGTCTCAGATTCAGAGAATTTTTCTCTACAGAAAAACGTCTCAGAATCTATGAATTTTCAGAAACTGAGATCTTTATATAAAAAAAGTGTTCCGACTATATTTTTTTATATACATACCACAACCGTCCTCAATTGCCCGGAATCATTCCGTGAGTGTGGTCTAAAACCAGGACCCGGTGGTAAATTCTTTTGTACACAACAATTAACTCCCGGACTAAAGTGCAATTCAACATGAAATCTTTCCTCCGATGTGGGATCTTTTGTTGGATCCTCATACAGCATTATAACAATTTGTGACATATAGTTTAATTCTGAGACCATAGAAATATAATCCATAGCACGACGCCATTGTTCATCGGTTAGAACATTCAATAGTCCGCCATAACGTAAAACGGTTAATAGCGAATGAACATGACTTTCGCTTGTGAAATACAAGCGTGTGCGTACATGTCTACCAGGGCTAGCAACACCATGACTATATTGAGGATTTAAACGATTTACCGACTCATCTTCAACTTCTTCGATATTACGTTGTAAATCGGATTTGATCTTCTTTAATAATGGCGTACATATACCCTGGCCAATTGTAAGTTTCTCCTGCATTGTCAAACCATATTCCTGAGGTATTACAATATCAGCTAAATATTTTGCATAAATATACAATTCCTCCGCCTGATCATATTGTAAAGTATGCTGGTTATGTTGTAAATCATATTTTATGCAATCATATATATCGGGTATTTTCGATATATCAAATAATTTTGATTTTGTACTAAAATCTTTTTCAATCTTTTCCCAGCGGCAACGCATTAAATCCCATGTTTCGCCATGATATAAAATAGCATCTTTAGTCTTGGGGTCATCTTTTTTGACGCTAATTATAATTAAAAGTTCTTTAATTAAACTATGGACATGATTACAACATTCTACAGGATTTTTAACAAAATCTAAAGCTTGATTTATAGAAATGCTATTATTGGGATTAATAGCAGTACGATCATCGGCGGTAAATTCACGATCAACTTGCATTAATTCATGTAAACGATTTTTAGCCCTGTTTTTGGAAAAAAAGAAGGCAGAGTTAAAAAGAAATGTAATCTGGACGTCTTTTTTTATAATAAAAGAAGAAAAGAGTTGAAATTCAAAATATTGTGAGTAAAATTTTTTTTATATTTTTGGTACTGAAAAGTTTGAGACATTTTCGTATAAAAAATGCTCAGATTCAGAGACATTTTTTGGTAAAGCAAAAAACTCAGGTTCTGAGTAATTTTTTCGAATAAAAAAAACTTGCAGATTCCGAAACATAGAAAAATACTCAGATTCTGATACATTTTCCGTAAAGAAAAAGTCTTACATTCCGAGACATTTTTCCGTATAGAAAAATTCTTAAATTCTGAGACACTTTTTTGTATAGAAAAAAATATTCAGATTCTGAAACATTTTCCGCATAGGAAATGTTCGCAGATTTTGAAACGTATCAAAAAATTTTCAGATTCTAAAACATTTTCAGATTCTTCTACATTTTTTCGTATAGAAAAACTGTCAGATTCAGAGACATTTTTCTGTATAGAAAAACTCTCAGATTCTAAGACATTTTTCCGTATAGAAAAACTCTCAGATTCTAAGACATTTTTCCGTATAGAAAAACCATCGGATTCTGAGACATTTTTCCGTATAGAAAAACTCTCAGATTGTGCGACGTTTTTCCTTATAAGGAAAATATAGAAAAATTCTTATGGCCGTATTCAAAATGAAATTATAGACACTGTCTAGATACTGTTTAAGGATTTCTTATTCAAAAAACATTTTCTTAAACTTTGAACATACGCTGAACATCTCTTGCCTAACTGACGCCATATTGATTTTGTAAAATGTAAACAACAAATTAAATGCCAAAGAGTTAAAGTTATTTTAAAACTCTCGCTTTTTTAAAAACCATTTCCACAACTTGCTTTTATAATTAAAGCCATTTTTAGTAAAAAATTAAGATATTTTTTGTGGTTTTTCATATTTTTGTTTGTTTTTTTTCTTATGTGATTTACTAAAACAGGGATGGTCAACTTTTTGTTAGGCAGACATAACTAAAATCATTATGAATAGATTCTTGAACAAACAGTGAACAAGCCTTAAAAACATTTTAGTTACGAACTCGATGTTCAGGGTGAACAAACCGTGTTTAAAACTTCATTTTGAATACGGCTGTTAGATTCTAAAACAATTTTCCGCATAGAAAAATTCTCAGGTTATGAGACAATTTTTTCGTATAATTTTTTTTTTTTTTAATTTTTATGCAGTATTTTGAATTTCAACTATTACTTCCTTTATAAAAAAATAGGATTTAAGTATCACCAAAAAAAACTTACATATTTTGATATTTACTGGAATCACAATCATTATCCAATAAACCGTTCGTATTGGCACTTTTAACCATTTGTACTAAAATCGGTGTCAATTCACCCTCCAAGGCCAAAAGACCCTTAGCAAATGCAGCCGCTGTCATTTGCACTCTACCCTCATCCGAGGCATAGATTTTTAAATCATGACGAAATGTTGAATGTAATCTGAAATATAATTTAATTTTAATTTAGATTAAATAAATAGATTTTTTGAGCTCGAGGCCAGTTTTATTTTTTTTTTTTAAATAAATGTTTCTTTATTCTCTTCCAATATTTCGTCCTTCATTGAGGGTTATCATTAGGAAGTAAAAGTTGAATTTTAAACACAAAAACAAAAAGTCCACTTTTACTCCCTGATGATGACCTTTAACGAAGGTGGAAATATTGGAAGTGAATAAAAAAATATTTATTAAAAAAAAACACTGGCCTCGAGCTCAAAAAAGCTATTTATTTAAATAAAATTTAAAATGTCTAATATTTACAACTATAATTTTAATTTAGTTTTATTTTTTTTTTTAATATTTCTTTAATATTTACCTCAATAAACCCAAACCTTGGGTGCCTGAATAATCTTGACGTCCTTGACCACCAGGATACATACAACGAAATATGCGTCCCAACTCTTCGGCTTGTATGCGACCAGCTGGTGTTAATTCTCCACCCCATTTTAATATAAGCACCAGGGATGGTTCAGTAGGTGCGTCTACTTTAGAAAGATAAACAAAAAATATATAAACAATTGTCAGTTTTTTTTTGGTTTGAAATAAACATTTAAATTTGTAATAAACATATTTGTAGGTATTTGTAAGAGAAAAGTGTTAAGTGTAATTTAAGAAGAAATATTTAAAATGTAGTTTGAAGGTGTCTTATGTGTGTTCTAGAAAAAAGTCGGAGTTTTTTTGGGAGGAGGGTTTTGTATGACACCTTTCCTTTGCGGTAAGTGTTTACAAATACATTTATTATGCTTTTTGCTAAAGTAATACAACTGTTATACATATCAACAATACAAAATTGTTATATCCACGCCCACAAAAGGGGCAAGCCGAAAAAACGATGTTTTCCAATCCCGTGGGTTCAAGTGCAGGACCTTGAATTTCTTCTAACATAAAAATGTTTAATTTCTTTAACAAAGCTATTAAAAAAAGAGAATTTTCAGAGGTTCTTCAAGGGAAACCTTTTTTATTTTGGACAGTATCGTGTCCTCTACGGACGGACATAGCTAGAATGTCTTAAAATCGATCACTGATCAATATTTCTATGCGTTACACACGGAATGAAAAAGTGAATATACCCCATACTGTGGTTGTAGGGTATAAAAATCAGAGTTAAAAAAACTGGAGAAAATGTTTTTCACCAATTTTATATATCAACAAGTAAAAAAGTTAAATTCGCCCTTGCCGAATGTATTGATACCCTCCACAGTTTCTAAAAGATTATTGCAAAAAGCTTTATTTAAAACAAAATCACTTTTGAAAAAAAAATTTTTTTTTAGAAATTTGTTCGTACTTGTTTAAATACCATTCGGTGTTCAATTATGTTTACTTATGTCAGCCAGCAGCCGAATTAAAGCATTTTGTATTTTTAGGTTATGTTGAATGTACCAAAATTTTCGAGGTGTCCTTACATTTTTGTTCATAACTTTTGAACCGCTGAACCGATATCGCTCAAATGCAATACCAAACTGCTCGGGAGAACTTCCAATAAATATGTTAAGTTTCAGTGATCTCCGTGTAATATTGTGGCCGTGATCACCATTTTCACAGACAGACGGACATCGCTAGAATGTCCTAAAATCGATCACTGGTCATAAATATATATACTTTATGGGGTCCTATACCGATATTTCGATGAGTTACAAACGGAATGAAAAAAAAACGATTTTAAAAATTTTGGGAAAAATTAATGTTATTGAGGATCACCTATACTACTTAACACGGTGAGTCTCAGCGATGTTTAGGTTCAACTTTAGTGTCGACGAAAAGTATAAACGCAGTTCGATTTCTACTTGATTAAATGTCATCAAAATGTTAACAGCGAAATCGTAGTTGCTCTCATTCGCGAGATATCGCGAAATTAGTGTTTTTGTATTTTCTACAATTTTGACAATGAAGTTTTTTAAATATCTTCAAAAAGTGAGTATGCAGATTTAGTTGTATTTATTTATAGGTAGGTCACAAAAGAGTTAACATCGAAATCATATCTTCTCAATTTCGCGAGAAATCGTAAAATTAAAAAAAAAAAAAAATTGGAAACAATTTTATTTTTAGCTTGAACAGTAATTTTGTAATTTTCGGGAAATTAATCATCTATAATGTTTATGCTTGCAGTTTTGTGAACTTTCATAACCTCGAATTCGAACTGCATACCACATTTTTGTCGTTAATTGAAGTTAATGTTTTTACAGACTAAAAATAAATCAAATTAATGAATAAATAGTAGTTTAGCGAGTTTTTTAGCGATATCTCGAAGAATTGAGCAGCTAGAATTTAAATGTTAACAGCCTTATCACCTTTAATCAATAGCAAATCAAACTGCATTTACTAATCAAAACAAGAAATACCCCCAAAAAGGCGTTTTTTGCTATTTCTCGCGAAAGTGAGCAGCTGTAATTTTTTTGTGGGCAGTTTTCATTTCTTCCAACATGCTCAAATCAAACTACATACCACTTTTTTTTTATTATTTCTAAAGAACCGGTTTTAAAATATAAATAAATAATAACAAAAAAATTATATAATTACGCGATATCTCGCGAAATTTAACACCTACAATTTCGATGTCAACAGCTGTGTGACCTTTGATTAAGCACAAGTAAAACTGCATACCATGTTTTTACGAAATTTTAAAGAAACTTATCTAAAGATAAAAAAAGAAAACAAAATCTGCAAAAAATTAATTTCGCGATTTCTAGCGAACTAAAGAAGATCGGATTTTGACGTTTACTGTTTTGTGACCTTTAAATAAGTACAATTAAAACTGTATACTCAGTTTTTCAAAATATTTAAAAACTTCAATGCCAAAATTTTAAAAAATACAAAAACGCTAATTTCGCGTTATCTCGCGAATGCGAGCATCTACGATTTCGCTGTTAACAGTTTTGTGACATTTAATCTAGTAGAAATCGAACTGCGCTTACACTTTTCGTCGACACTAAAGTTCAACCGAAACATCGCTGAGGCTCACCGTGTTAAGTTTAAATTTTCAGGATGGAGACTTCATTGGAACTTAAAATAGTAATAGAGAGATAGTGGCAGGTAAAAAAAACGGTGTATTTTTCCTTAGAAAAATTTTTGTTTTTTGTCCATGAGATTCTGGTACCAAAGTTCACTTTTTCTAAATGTTTTTGGCGTGTTGACTCCATATATTACTTTTAAACTGGATATCGCTATTAGTTATCGAGATATATGCACATAAATGTGTGAAAATTGCTAAAATGTTATTTCTGTATTTTAAGAACATTTAGGTGCAGATATCTTAAAAAGTAATAGCGATAGGTGAGTTCAAAGGTCATATTTGGACTCAGCACGTCAAAAACATTTAATAAAGTGAACTTTGGTACCAGAGTCTCAAAGAAAAAAAATATTTTTTTTGTTTCTAAGGGAATCGCATATTATGCAATTTTTTCCAATTTTCAAGACCCCATATCTCGAAAAGAAAAACTACCAGAAGTCCAAAATTTTGGTACTATAATTTTTTTTGTAAGAGCCTAACTATATTTCAAGTTTCATCAATTTCGAAAGGGGTAAGGTCAAAAATGCTATTTTTTCTGTTGAATTGAGGGGATTCAAACCAATATTTTAGTTACAAATTAATAACAAATTTATAAAATATCTTAACAAGTAAAGTGCATTCTTTCGAAAAACACTTGTTTTTAAAGGACATTGAAAAGTATGGTTTTGTTTAAATAATGTGTATGTAAGTGAAAAAAATAAATAAATAAATAAAACCAAAAAAATATACATACAATTCTTAACATTATTACCGTCATCCGAACTTGAGCCTCGTGGACGACCTTTAGGTTGATATTTCATTTGTACTTTACGATTAATGCCAGAAAAATGACCGTACCTAGTGAAAAATTATACAATTTCAATTATCTAAGCAAAAAAACGGAGAAAGCTAACACTTACATTTCTAATACACTTTTTAATTGTTCCAGTTTACTTTTTTTCTCTTCAATTTCGGCATTATCTTTAGTTTCAATTTCAGCCAAAAGAAAACGTGCAATATCCAAAATTTCTTGCAATTGTTTTGGTCGCTTTAGCTTAACATGACCATGTTTAAAGCCATCATATTTTTCGAAAATTTCAAAAAATCTTTAAGGAGAAGAAAAAGAAATAAATAGTTTTTAATAAAATTTTAAATATAATGGAAGATAGAGGGTTTTGAATATAGGCCCTCGATATGTACATATAAATATAATTCGTTTTTAACAAAATATTAAACTAAAATTATGAAACTATAAACTAAGATTCAATAAAATTTAATAGAGGTTTACGGAGTCTTATTTGCTAGTTCTGCAAATACAACTTGTAAGACCACAAAAATAGATGAGTTCGGTTGGCGACTACAAATGGGGGTCCACACATATACACAGGGGCGTTCCGTTCCATTTTCAGATTTGACCCATTAATGGATTTAACCAGCCATTACCATACGAAATATTCGTATCAAATTTCAGTAGTCTATCCCTTTTTGTTTGGACTGCATCGTTTTAGCGGAAAAAAATTTACGAAAACAAAAATTCGTGAACTTTTAAAATTTTGACAAAAAAAATGTTAAATTTTGAAGAAAAAAATTAAATAGATGTATAAAAAGGTTGGAAATTTTGAAAAGAGTAATTTAACAAAAAAAATTAAGTTTCTATAATTGTAAAAAACTTACTTTGGATGTCTAACTTCCACTTTCATTTTTTGTTTAGGCGTACGATCACCATGTCTAATTACAGCCACCACACAACGTAACTCCATCATTTTACCAAATGTTGTGGGTACTATAGGTGGATCATCTAGTTGAAAGGGTACCGACCAGGGTATATGTAAGGTGGGCGTTAATTCTCTTAATATCATATTGCCCAATATTTTAGCACAGTCATCATAATATTTATTGGAATTTTTAACAAAACTAAAACCATTAACATCGCACACAAACGATTTGCCATTAGCTCTGGAAGCAATAAACAAAAGAAATATTTAAAGTTTCCGTTAAAAATCAAATTTTCAAATTCAAAATTACCTTAACAAATCAAAACCACATACGGTCTGTTTGAAAGCTAAGCAAACTTTACGTGATATTAGTTTTTCAGCATGATTCAAAATAACTGGATAACGTATTTCTTTGCCCTCACTATCACGTTCAACTTTGCCATCTAGTGCTGGACTTTTACGCGCTTCGGCATGAGCATAGTCAGGGCCCACAGTGTAGACTTTAACATCGGTACCTGGAAAATATACTACGTTTTTAAAATAATACTGGGTTGTTATACAAATCTCATTTATTTTTAATAATAAGATTTTTTGTATTTTTATTAGTTTTTTTTAGATTGGTTTTTTTTTTTTTTTTGTTAAGGTGTAATTTTGATAGTTCTCGTTTTAATTTTGATTTTGAAATACAAAAAATAGTTTTTAATTTAGAATTTTGCATACGTTATGGAACAACAATTAACAAATACAACGTGTACAAACTGTTAGCGAAACAATTGTAACGAATTCAACAAATAATTCAGGCAGGATACGCAAATGACTTGAGTGAATGATTTTTTGGTAAATATTGTTTTGGAAATTTTTATTTTTATTTTTTTTTAATTTCAGCTGCTGATGTATGAAGAAACAATAAAGAAAAGTTTAATATATAATTTAAGATAGTTAATAAAAATTATTTTAAATTAATTTTTTGTCTAAAATTTTAAGCCTTGCAAAATGCATTTTTTTTACAACAAACACACAAGTATGCTATTTTTGCGTTACTTTATCACATGAGTTTGTTGTTCAAAAAATTTAAGCATTTTTCACTTTGCAAGGATAAAAATTTCTAAGCGGGTATTTCCGTCAGAAAATGTTGTCTTGCAAAAATGTGAAATTCTATTTTAGCAGCATTAAATAATACAGGAATCTTCATTATTACAGCTATTTTTAGACTTTTTTCTCTGCAAAAACAAGTGGAAGTGTTACTTCTACTGTGCCTAATCGTTTATAACCTCCAAAATTATATAAAAAAAATTAAAGCAAGTGAGAGTGGTTATTTCAGCTGTGCCAAATCTTTTATACCATCCAAAATGTAAAAAAAACGATAGTGGCGTTTTGTTGGAGAAGATCGGTGTGCGGACACCTTCCTTTACATCAATGGTTCCCAACCTTTTTTACGCCACGCCCTACTTTTAAGTTAAAAAATTGTCTTGTCCCCCCTACACTAAGAAAAAATTTGTTAGTTTTTCTAATTTTTGTTTTTAATGAAAAATTACTACTTGTTTAGCAAAGTTTTTTGTAAAATAAGCATTTAAATTATGTTTTTAGTAAAAATGTTAAGAAATTACTAAGATTTTGTAGTTAATTTTGCAAAAAAAAATAGTTTTTGTAGTTAATTTGACTAAAAAAAATATTGAACATTTGGTCGTTGCCCCCCTGGAACCTTCAAATTGCCCCCCAGTGGGGCGAGAATCAAAGGTTGGGAAACATTGCTTTACGTGTTAACAAATCTATTATGACTTTTGCACCTACATACAGTGGTTGTCAACAAATTAGAAATGCCTTTATAGTATAATACTCAACGTTATTATTACACTATGCATAATTTTGCAACCTTAATATTTTGATACGCTTGAGACCAAAAAAAAAACCCGAAAGGACGAAAGAAGAGAAAAAACCCCCAGCTGGGTTTGGTCTGATTGACTAAGGTTTTTAAATTGGCGTTTGAAGTTTTAGGCTTAGAGCTCAATTTCAGATAAGAGGACACTTTTTGTAATACCTATATCTCGAAAACTATTCACAAATTTGCTCGAGTGTCTTTGGCAATATTGTAGATCTTGAACTGCCCTTCTTAAACGATTATTTAAAAAAATTCCACCTTCATGTCCAAAAACTTATAAATTAAAAAAAATAACATTTTATTTAACGAGCTTCAACTGTGCCGAAGACACTCAAGAAAAATCTTGAACAGTTTTCGAGATGTAGGCATTACAAAAAACGTTCTGTTATCAAAAATTCATTTCTAAAATGTATAGACCGGTAGTCCTTGGAATACCGGTAATACTGTCAGAACCGAGAATACCGGTATTCCCGGGAATACCGGGAATTAATCAAGAACCGAGAAACCGGTACCAATTCACGGTTATACCGAGAATACCGGAATTACCTGAACTACGGTACTGATCGCAGGCTCTACTTTTGACTCTTGATAAAAAGTTCGTTCAAAACATGTATTTCGAAAAAGATCATGTAATTCGAAATTTCTATTTGTGAATCGAAAATTCCATTTGCCGTTCGAAGATTCTACTTGTAATTCGAAAATTCTATTTGTAATTCGAAAATTCCATTTTTAATTTAAAAATTCCAATTGTAATTCGAAAAATATCAATTGTTATTCAAAATAGATCAATTGTAATTCGAACAAGTAAAAAAGTTAAATTCGGCCTTGCCGAATGTAGTGATACCCTCCACAATTTCTAAAAGATTATTGCAAAAACTTTATTTAAAAGGAATTTACTTTTGAAAAAAAAAATTTTTTTTTACTGATCCATTTTTCGGATCAGTACTAATCTCTTAAATCCCGAATCAGTTTTGATCTTACTTGGATCAGTACTGCTATTTAAATTCTCGAAAATGATGTGATATATAAGAATATGTATATCTAAACATTTTTACTCGGGCTTTTAAAATTTTGCTAGATTTTTTTTTAAAATGTAACTTTTGTAGTAGGGTAGGTTTGTTCTAGAAAAATGTTGGTCAAAAATTTATAGAGGTTGGTCTTACATTTTACACCTCTAAAGGCACCATGGGAGCGGTAGAAGATGATTTAATTAAATAAGATTATAAAAAATAAAAAAAATTTTATAGGGACCCTTAAGGATTGAGGGTAGATATGTTTTGATAAAATGTTAAACAAATATTTGAGGTCACTCATACATTTGACTTCTCCAGGGTCATCCTTGGGACTGTTAAAGCGATGGAAGCTAATTTCATAACAATGTCATTTTGTATGGGAGCCCCCTTAAGGAGTGTAGATAGAAAGTAGATTTGTTCCAAAAATTTTGGGGTGTAAAAGTTAATGGGGACGGTCTTAAGTTGCACCCTTCACATTAAGACAAAATATCAATATTTTTATGTACAAACCAACAACAAAATTCAAAAATTTTAAACTGTATTTGTAAATTTTAAAACCTGCTATCGAGACGGTCATAAAATTGACAAAAAAACATTAAAAATATTTGTAATTTTGTTGTTGGTTTGTAACATACCAGTCATAACTGTGTCATAGGCCCGTAAAAATCAAAAAAGTTATTCTATAATATTTTACATTTTAAAGTCCGTATGACGTTGGCTTTTTCTAAAAACTTATTCTTTACAACAATTGAAAAAAAAGCATAATTTTGTATTTCTAATATCGAACGATAAGGCCAAAAATAGAGAGAGATATATTTTGAATCTTAAGATGCTTACTATTTTTGGTTATTTTCATCATTAAAGCATTATTTTTGCGATAAGCCCTTAGTTTACAGGGTTTGATATTAAGACATCTTTTAATAGAATCTGAAAGTGATTTGGTTAATAAAAAGAAAAAGTTTTCTAAACGGAATACAAACATATGGTTCTTTACTAAATAATTCAAATCTTTCGAAAAGTGTTTAATTTAATTAAGGGTCTTTTAATTTGGGCTCACAATACAAACAAAAAGTTCCTAAAGTTCCTTTATATATTATGTTTTAATTTTTAAATAAATAAATAAAAGTTTATTCTAGTACAATGTCATTTATTATAAAATTAATCACCGTTGACATACTGCACTCAGAAAATTATGTAAGTTACTACATGTTAGTTATTTGTATATTTTACAGTAGTTAGTTGTTTTCAACTACAAAGTCAGTTGTTTTTGTATGAAAAATATCAAACAACTATTTCTGATAGTTATTTACAGTCGTTTTTTGAACAACTAACAAAAAAGTACTGTGATGTAGTAACAGTTATTTAAAGTAGTTATTTTTTTTTATCTCTGAAAAATTTTCAAAGTTTTTTTCCAAAAAAAAAATAAATTTTCGTTTTTTTTAATTTTCACAACTTTTTTTAAAAAACAAAAAAAACTGAAAAAATTTGGTCTTCAATTTTTTTTCTGAACAATTTAAAAAAAAAAAAAAAAATGTTTATAGATTTTTTTATTTTTACTACATTTTAGTTGTTTTGACTACAAATGTAAGTTGTTTTTACTACATAAGTCAGTTGTGTTTTGTCAGTTAAAATAACTAACATTGTTAGTTGATTTAACTGAAAAAGTAGTTGACCCCAAAACAACTTACAAAGTAGTTATTTTA
Organism: Pegoplata infirma; assembly: GCA_963921195.1. Taxonomy (NCBI): domain Eukaryota; kingdom Metazoa; phylum Arthropoda; class Insecta; order Diptera; family Anthomyiidae; genus Pegoplata; species Pegoplata infirma. The sequence goes on from OY992540.1 coordinate 146,649,261, forward strand.
ACTTACATTTTCAGTTGATTTTACTAACATAATTTTTTGAGTGTGCTGATACTTCCTTTATGAAATTTCTTACATCTTCATAAAATTTTTCCAAATGTTCCCAATGAAAAGTGAGCTGTTGATTAAGGTGTGTTTAGATCATCCCACCGAGTCTTTGGATTTTAAGAAAGTAAAATATTACCAAAGTCTTAATACTGCCAAAAAATCATAAACAAAATCAAAAGACATTTTTAAAAACAGCTGTTTGTGTGCAAATCTAATAACACACAGCCATTTTTTGAAATATTTCATAAAATCAAAAGTCTAATTGGACTGTCAACAAAAAAAATCGTTCACCCTTCTTGGTAGGGGGTCAAAAATGACCCATTCAATAAAAAATATATATTTTGTTGATATCAAAAAATTCAAGCTCTATGCCTTAAAGTTTGCTGGGGTAATTTTTGACCCCTGGCCAAAATGGGTTAAAGATATCTTACATAGATAAAATTTTAGGGCTGATTTAAAGATATCTAATAGATTGACACAAACTAATGTTCTATAAAAAATACATATTTTCTATTGAATGGGTCATGTTTGGCGCCCTACCAAAAAGGGTTAACGATTTTTTAAAGATAATATATTAATACGAAATAATAGTTGGGGTAAAAAAACACAAAAGCCGTTTTATACTTGTTTATAGCACAAAATTTAAGCTCTAAACATCAAATTTTCTCCGGGGTCATTTTTGACCCCCAGCCAATGTGGGTTAAAGACGTCCTAGATCGGTAAGATTTCATGACAGACTTAAAGTTATCCACTAGAAAGCCACAACACCAAAAAACAGTTAATTTGGCTAAAAATGAAATTTATAAGATTTTATTAATCCAAATTATTGATAAAACCAACATTTTCTTGAAACCCGCTAACTTCCCCCCGCGATTCCCGAAAAGTGGCCCGACGGACATCCGCCATATTTCACATTTTTCTTCTCCAAGGTGTTCTTAATGAATTCAGAAAGAAAAAATTGTATATTTTAAATTTTTTTTTAATTAAATTTTCAAATTTTGAAAAAGGTGTTTTGAGAACGCCCCCAATTCATCAAGTTTGAACGGGTTAATGATACCGTAAAATCTTTAAATTTCATATTTAAGTATTAACGATATTATACAAAATAATTTTTTAATTATTTTAATAAAAAAAAATTTATTTTTTTTAAAATCCTTTTTGAAAAACCCCAATTTTGATGCTCAAAGTGGAGACAGAGATAAATCCGATCGTAGTGATATTTTGCATGTGAGTTACCCTTAGGGGACCGACACTTTAGGCGGGTATTAGAATTTGATCAGAGAGAAAAGCCCAAAAACGAGCCACCCTAGTGCCCACCAGCATCGGTACCAACTGATGACTTGTCATTGGGGACAAAAATTTGATGAGATGTCAGAAATTTTATAAAGGGATATCCAGGTGTTTTTTTTACGACTGGGTACTTTCTCTTTTAGGATATTCTTCCATTAAAAACACTCAAAAAATTATGACGGTAGATTCCACTGCAAAAGACAGTTAAAACAACTGCATTTGTTGTTGTTTAGGAGTCTACTGCATTTTACGGAAAAATCAACTAACAATTGTTGTTGTTTTTAACTATTGATTAACAACTACAAAAAACGGAAAAACAACTTCAAATTACAGTTGTTTTTACTGTAACTTAAATTGTCTTAATTTTTCTATTAAAAAAAAAACTTCTTAACGTCAAAAACGGTTAAAATTGTTTGGTAATAATTCCTGCTGTATCTGACACTTCTAACTCGTTGAAAACATCCGTTTTTCGAAAAATTTCTAGAAAATTATAAGTTTTTATATAGACTAAAAACATCTACATAAAACAACTGTTAATTTAGTAATTTTTGGTATTTAAAACGACTACAAAAAATAGTTGTTTGAGATTTTTCATACAAAAACAACTGAAATTGTAGTTCAAAACAAAAACTAGTACTTACTACACAAATGATCGTAAATAGTAGATTGTAGAAAGGCAATCCAACGGGCTTTAAGTTAGAATCATGTAACTTGAAAATTCCTGTTTATCTTTTTAAATACAATCAAATTTGATAATTTAAACACAGTATTCATTAAATGAATTTACACGTACAACTAAGGTATACAAAAACTACTTTTATGACTTACCGCCTAATTTTGTAAAACGCAAAGCGCCGCGTGATTTTTTTTTAATTTTTTTAATTAAATTCGCATTTCGCTTAAATCAATAAAAACGCAATTTTTTAAATTTTCCATTTTTGCGTTAGGTAAAATTTCAAAAGTGAATACCCTTAAAATGCCATATTGGTAATATATTTTAGTGACTGAATTAGTGATTTTATTATCAAAATAAATTTATGGCCTGAAATGTGTTAAAGCTGATTAAAAATTAAAAAAAAAAAAATTATAATTTGCAAGCATTTGAGGATTAAAGAACACTCTAATAAAAAGCAACAACTAAACAAAAATATTATAAAAGTTTTGTGTAAAAATCACAAAAAAAAAAACTTACAAAAAAATTTGCCAAAAACCAAAAACAAAAAAAAAATACTAATTGTAAGATAAAGGCTGTTACCAAAAATAAAATATTTATATTGTTTTATAAAATATTTGCAGTTTTTCAAAAAAAGTGGCTAAAAAATCTGGTAAGAAGAACAAAAACACAACATTTTTTTTGTATTGAAAATAAAATATACATACCATCTGTAGGCATAAAATCTTCATATATAAATGAACCCGTTTTACGGACACGGGATTCGGGAGAATAAACACTACTGCGGCTGCCAATCTGGAAAGAAAAGAAAGAAATGATCTTATAGAACAAATTAAATACAATCTTAGATGTGTTTTAAAAAAAGAATGGAATAAGAAAACTCTAGGAGGGACCCATTTCAAAATTCGGAAAATTTTAATCGGTCATACCCTACACCGTTAGATATTAAATCGTTACGGTGAAATATGTAAACAAATTCATTACACTTCGTTTTTCATTTAATTCAATTCCGTTGCCTTTTCCATTTTTCAATGTAGGTTTTATTCCTTTCCGTATTACATGAAGACCATGTACCCTATTTCAACACCCTTTTACAAAAAAAAAACAAATAAATTTCTAAATACAATGTAAATATATCCTTCTATTGGATGAGAACGATGGTCCTACATCTCAAATTTCTGGGGTCTTTAGTTTAGTGGTTTAAAAAAGTACACTTAGAAAATTATTGCAGTTACTACATGACGGTCATTTGTGTAGTAAAGGTGTGTTTATATTATTCCACCGAGTATTTAGATTTTAAGAAAGCAAAATATTACCAAAGTCTTAAAACTGCCAAAAAATTATAAACAAAATCAAACAGACATTTAAAAAAACAGCTGTTTATATGCAAATCTAATAACACACAGCCATTTTTTGAAATATTTTATAAAATCAAAAGTCTTATTGGACTGTCAACAAAATCAGATTACACACAATTTTTTGACAAGTCTTAATACTCAGTGAAATGAATGAAACGTAGCTTAAGTAGTAGTTGTTGTTTTCAACTACAATTTCAGTTGTTTTTGTATAAAAAATATCAAACAACAATTTTTTGTAGTCGTTTTACAAAATAAATACAAAAAATTGCTACATTGTAGTAACAGTTGTTTTATGCAGTTGTTTTTAGTCTATAAAAAAAAAAACTAGAAAAACGGATGTGTTGAAAGAGTTGGAAATGTCAGATGCAGAAGGAATTATTACCAAACAGTTTTAACCATTTTTAGGTCTAGAAGTTTTTTTTTGTTAATAAAAAAAATCCGACAATTTGAGTTACAGTGAAAAAAACTGTAATTTGAAGTTCTTTTTACTGTTTTTGTAGTTGTTAATCAATAGTTAAAAAAAAAATTTGGTTAATTTTACCGTAAATTTTAGTGGACGCCTAAACAACAACAAATGTAGTTGTTTTAATTGTCCTTTGTAGTGGAATCTACCGTCATAATTTTTTGAGTGTATCAGTTATCCAATTGTACACAGAAAGAATTTGAAACGAATTTCAATCAACAAAAACGCGGATTCAATAAATTTTTTGATTGAAATTCCTGGGGGGTAATTGTGTATTTCGATTCGAAAAAAACTGTTCGAATTCGGAAAATTTTGATCTTTTGTAAAATCTAACTCGCTATGAGAAAAATATTTTTTTGTTTCTTTTTAGAATAAAAGGATAAACAATAATATGCCAAAAGATTTTCGCTCAAATAAAAATTATTTTAGGTACTTTAAATTGGAACAAAAATTTCGTTCGAATAGCTTCTTTTTTCGAATCGAAATACACAATTACCCCCCTGGTATCCCAGGAAAATTTTTTGGAACAGATTCCTATTACAATAGATTCTTGAATATATTCTACGGTAATCACAACAAAATTTTCTATGTAAAATTATTTTTCAATAAAACTACTTGCTCTAAAAAACGATTGCTTTCGGGACAATTTCAAACAAAAATCATTGGCCCTTACCACAAGAAAACAAAAAGTCTATTTTAACAAAAGTTTTATTTTAAATTTAAAATTTTCAATACATTTTTTGAAAGTCGATTTTAAAAACAAAAACAATTTGTATGGAAATAAAATTAAAACCTGATTTTAAATATATTTTATTTTTCTATGGTAAGGCTGATTGATTCTGGAATGTTAAGTAGAACCGGTTGCAGGGTAATATGATGTGTTCTGGAACCGATTATTTGAAATAGAAAATTTTGCTGGGATGTTGAAAATTTGTAATTCCACAGTTAAAGAAAATAATAAAATTTTTTATCAAAACCTTGATTGACTAATTTAAATTTAGTTGATCAATAGATTTAATTGAAAATTTTAAGCCAATAATTTTTTGTGTGTACTCTCTTTTTTCCCCCCTTGAATGGAAATTTTTAAAAAGCTTATTCTATCGAAACTAGCCATAGCCAGTGACCGACCATCAGTGGTGAAGAGCAGCAATCTGCAGGAGGTGTCTCTGATTTTAACAATAAAAACCTTTAATCCCGGATGTGATTTGTTCAGCAGACAGAAGTCAATATGCCTAATGTTGATGAACAACGTATCCCAATGCACGAAGAGTAGTTACTAAACTCCCAGCCTGAGCTGTAGATGAAACAGGTGTGCAGATAAACCTAGTGTCTAATAGGGTTAAGCTCTCCGGTGCTGCACGAATACGCCTGCACAAATCAACCTCGCAAATTCCACAAGGCGGCACCCTCACACAAAAAAGCAGTAGTGACCACCATAATTGGCGTAATCCACCGGATTTTCCGAAAACGTGGTGGTCACACTGGCAGCTACAGTTCATATAACAAACTGCCCTTTTTATACCCTACACCACACTGTGGTACAGGGTATAATGAGTTAGTGCTGATGTTTGTAACTACCCGAAATATTGGTCCTAGACCCACCTTTAAGTATACCGATCGACTCAGAATCACTTTTTGAGTCGATTTAGCGATGTCCGTCCGTCCGTCCGTCTGTCCGTCCGTCCGTCCGTCCGTCTGTCTGTCCATGTAAACGGTGTAAACACGATACAGGCCGCAATTTTTAATCAATTGACTTGAAATTTGAAACTTAAGCCTCTTTTGGCCCAAGGACGAAGCCTATTGAAATTGGAAAAAATCGGTCCATATTTAGACCTAGCCCCCATACAAAGGTCCTCTTTAGTTTTTGCTCAAATGACTCTAATAGCCGCATTTTAATAGGTATCTTTTCGAAATTTGGCAGGTAATCATGTTTTATCCACAAAAATCACCATTCCGAATTTTAAAGAAATCGGACCAGTTCTTCTTGTAGCCCCGATACAAACCACCTTCCCGATTTTCACATAAATCTCTCAAATTTCATGAAAATAGAAAATATTTAATTAAAATTCTGTTTGTGTATGTTAAACGCGTACCATAATAACCTTATGAAATCTGATCATCATCCGACCAGTTTTGGACTTAGGCCCCTTGTGAAAATTTCGCCCGATATTCAGTTAAAGCGGTTTATTGTCAACAAATAGAAGCCTATTTCACTCAAATTTGATTTGTGAGTGTTTTTTACGCATATTAAAGATTTGACAAAATATAGATCTAATCCGTCCATCGGACCCATTTTCCGGGAAACTCTGGTGTAGGGTATTATATGGTCGGTCTTGACCGACTATAATTTTCTTACTTGTTAAGATTGTGGAGCTGAGAAAGGAAGTAGTTATACAAAGTTTCCCCAGCTGGACTTTCAACCCAGGATGGCTTTTGTTTGTCTGTCGCAACAACGATACGGTATAGAGAACTCATGTTTTAAAACCCTAAAATGCAGTCGTTTTGCAGGTTATCGCGGAAAACCTAAGCAACGTGTTTGAATATTGAATAAACATCCAACGGGATGATCCTCGAAGGCCAGAATCGTATTTATCTAGAAACCAGAGACCAAATATAACAGTTATATGTGTCTTTTTGTTTTAAAAAAATCATAAAACGAATGTTGTCCAAACGTAGTATTTTATATATGAAAAGACTTCTAGAGATGTCCCGTGTTAAAATTTGCAATAACATTTATTTTTTTGAATTTTTCAATAACAGTAAAAAATAACAGTTATTAAAAACTTTTTGTTCAAACAATCTAAAATATTTTTATTTATTAAATAAATTTTATTTTATATTTATTTGAGTAAATAACTGTTATAACAGTTATTTAAAAAAAAAAATCAATCAAAGTTTATATCTTTAAATCAATGATTGAAGTATTAGATACCAATAGAGTTCTTCTGCATGCGTTTATTGTTGTTTTATTTTGATAACTCGAGTTTTTTAAGGCTCAACGAGCTTTTTATAACAGTTATAAAGAATAAAAGTTTTTTATTTCTGTTATTTTGAACAGATATTTATATAAATCATTTCAAACTGTTATTTTTAATTTTTATTTGAAAAAATATTTTTGAACAGTTAAATTTGATTTTTTTTCAATAAATCTCATAACTGTTATGGTCTCTGCTAGAAACCTTTGGTCGAAAACGGAGCCATCAAGGGACTTCACCGTCAAAAAATGTAAGCTTATTAACAACTCCTAACATTAGACGCCTATAACGGCCATTTTCATTAAAAACAATTTATTTTCAATTTCAGAATTCATGCTTAAGAACTTGGCGGCAATCAGGGCAACGGTGCCCTCTCTCTCAAGGGATCACGAGGTCGTACTAGTATCCGCCTATAAGTTTGAAACGGCACTAACAACGGAAGTTTTGAACTTCGTGAATTACTTCTGAGCAAAGAATCTAAGCTGGATCCTTTACTGTGATGCGAATGCCCATTACATTATCTGGGGGAAAACGGATATAAATAAAAGAGGTAAGTCGCTTTTAGAAATTGTATGTAACAATAATATTAACATTGCGAATATGACTATGACTAGTTCCAATCTAGGGTTATCCATCTCAAATTGGCATGTTTCTGATGACATATCTATTGACCAAACTCATCAGGAGTACATATGAGATTGATCAGGAAAGTCTCAGAAGTATCGAACTTATGAGGAAAGTTGTCCGCTTAAGACTAGAACGGTTAAGAGAGATGTTCCATGGTGGAACAACGGTCGTGAACAGCTTAGACAGACAATAAATAGTACTAAACAAACTAATGGTTAGGTAACCTATAAGAAGGCAATAACTGAATACAATAGGGAAATTCAAAGATCCAATAGTACTATGTGGCCTGTCTATGCCGTGCAACTTCAAAAAACAATCTTTCAAGACCATTCTAACGGTTTAAGTACTCTTAAAAGATATTAAGGGGGTCATACTGAATCGCCTCTTGAAAATTATAAGCTGCCATTGGAAACTTAATATCCAGAATGTATGTCTGTTAGCGAACTATCACCAGTTACAAGAGTTCCTTCTTATACTGGTTAGAACATTCGCTTAGCGAGCAACATATTCAAGAGTGAAGGAGTTAAAAGGGCGATCCTTCTTCAAGTCACCGGGTCCGACGGTATTTACACATGTCTCCTACATAGCAGAATGGATCATATTGCTCCTTAAGTGATAACAGTTTTGAGATCAAGCCAAATAATGGCTACGCCCCAGTACCATAGAGAGAGGTAAAAGTGATATTTATACCTAAGACAGGGAAGAAATCAAAACAACTGGCCAAAGCTTTAAGACTATGGGAAAACAATTGAACTGCTTTATCAGAAAAACCTATTAAAAAATAAGCCAATAAATATGTTTCAATTTGCTTATCAACAATATAAATCTACAACGATTGAAAAGACCACAGGAGCAAAAAAAATTAGACTCTGTGCCTTTATCGATATACAAGGAGCTTTCGATAATACATCTTATGATGCTATTAAGAAAGCTGTGATAAGAAAGGATGTTTCTAGGCTTATAATAAACTGGACTCCGGAGATGTTCACATCCAGAGTGGTTACGTTTGATATTGGCTATACATCTATGACCATCACTGATACATGGGAACGCCCACAAGGTGGTGTCTCCTTTGTTGTGGACCTTGGTCATAGATGAACTGATGGAGGAACTCAAATGAGTCTGGTTTTAAGACCTACGTCTACGCTGGTGACCTTGTTACTGCTGTCACCGGCTCTCATGAGCCGACCATTTCGGACCGCAACTTGCCCAACTAGGACTTTCACTAGGAAGAGTAAACTCAATCTAACCAGGACAACACTGAAGTGCATAACTATAGGCTTTTTAGATGAGGTTAAATATTTTAGGATTATATTGGATATAAGTATATCCTTGTTATGGAACCGACATCTAAATAATTTAACCATTACGGCCTAATTCCGGGCGAACATGGGAAATGAAACCGCTTATGGTTTTCTGGCCTTTCAACACTATTGTGAAACCTATGCTAACATGCTCTGCTTTACATAGTATGGTGGGCTAAAGTGGAACAACCACGAGCAGAACTATATTAGACAAAGTCTACAGACTCGTCTGCATTGGCTTGTAAAAGCGCCTGATGAACTTGGTAATATGATAGGAGGTGACTTACGGGGGACATATATAAGTATTGCAAGGCAAGTACACTCAAAAAATTATGACGGTAGATTCCACAACAAAAGACAGTTAAAACTACTACATTTGTTGTTGTTGAGGCGTCCACTACATTTTACGGTAAAATCAAGCAAAAATTGTTGTTGTTTTTAACTATTGATTAATAACTACAAAAAACTGTAAAAACTACTTCAAATAACAGTTAGTTTTACTGTAACTCAAATTGTCTGAATTTTTTTCTTACCAAAAAAAAATTATAAACGTCAAAAACGGTTAAAATTATTTGAAAATAATTCCTGCACATCCATTTTTCTAAAAATTTCTATAAAATTATAAGTTTTTTTAAGACTTAAAACAACTGTTACTACAATGTAGTAATGTTTTGTATTTGTTTTTTAAAACTACTACAAAAAACAGTTGTTTGAGATTTTTCATAAAAAAACGACTGAAATTGTTGTAGAAAAAACCAATTACTACTAACTACACAAATGACCGTCATGTAGTAACTGCAATAATTTTCTAAGTGTATTTATTAAGAACTATGTAACGAAAATCCTTAAACGGAGCAGGTGGTCAAATATGACCTCTGACCCAGATCCTCATTCCATAATATCACTCAAAAAATTATGTTAGTAAAATCAACTGAAAATGTCAGTTAAAATAACTAATTTGTAAGTTGTTTTGGGGTCAACTACTTTTTCAGTTTAATCAACTAACAATGTTAGTTATTTTAACTGACAAAAAACAACGGACTTATGTAGTCAAAACAACTAACATGTAGTAAAAATAAAATAATCAATATATAATTTTTTTTTCTGAAAAAAAATGAAACCAAATTTTTTCCATTTTTTTTTAAATAAAATTTATTTTTATTTTTTGGAAAAAAACTTTAAAAATTTGTCAGAGATAAAAAAAATAAAATTAACTACTTTAAATAACTGTTACTACATTACAGTACTTTTTTTTAGTTGTTCAAAAAAACGACTTAAAATAACCAGCAGAAATAGTTGTTTGATATTTTTCATACAAAAACAACTGACTTTGTGGTTGAAAACAACTAACTACTGTAAAATATACAAACAACTAACATGTAGTAACTTACATAATTTTCTGAGTGATGGTATACGGGTCCAAACAATTTCCAACGCGCCCAATCAATATTCAGGCAGAATTATATGCAATTCATGTATGTGCAACCGAATGTATTCGAAAAAGAAGAAAATGTTCGCATATATTCATAATACATGACAGTCAAGCTGTACTGAAAGCTCTTATAGCTTATGATGTAAAATCCGGACTGGACATGAACTGTATTGAGTCTCTTAACGAAAATGGATGACATAACGACCTGACACTCGTATGGATTCCGAGTTACTAGAAAAACACAACGTGCCGATTGTTTTTTTTTTCAAATCGTGGTGCCCGACGACCCTCCATTGACCCAGAACCATTATCTGGTCTGCCATCGCGACATGTTAGTGGAAGACTCAAAATATGGAGCGAATCTAGTTCATAGGACACTGGAACTTTTGCGCTGGTCAGCGGCAGGCAAAGAGATTATTTTAGCTTGGTAACGAAACGACTACTGTCTTTGAATAAAAAAGATTCCCGAATCCTTACGTCCTACTTAACTAGACATTGTTACCTATGTTACCAACTAAAGAAGAAAAATCTTTTTGACAGGGACGCATGCAGATTCTGCGAGATGGAGGAGGAAAAGGCAGAATATATACTATAAACATCTAGGTGGACACTTAATATCTCCAACTGACGTATGAAAATCTCAAACAAATAGGATTCTTTAGGCTGCACAATATAATTTTGGTCCTTAGGTCCTCTTTAATTTAATCTATCAAAGTACTCTTGTTAACCCCTTTACACCTTCCAAAAAATACTTTTGTCAAAATGTTTTTTTTTTTGCTAGATATTCCAAATTTCAAGTTCAGGGCATAGAAAAAGTGCCAAAATAAAAATGTTTCCCCCTTTTTGTCCACTAAAATTCGACAAAAGGTTCTTTTTCAGAATGTTTTTTGTTTCTTGTTTGGCAGGAAGATCAGACAGTTTAAATTTCAAGTTTCTATGACTATTATTTTGGGTGATAAAAAAGTACCAAATAATTTCCAAAAAGTACTTTTTTCCGATAGAGTCCTACATTCCAAATGGCGATATCTCGAAAACCGTTTAAACGATTTCAAAATTTTATATTCGTGTTTAGCGCATCAGTGTTAATAACATTATAACAGTATTTCACAAAATACAATATTTTTTTTAGTGAAAATAAAATTTGCATAGAGACTGAGGAATACAAAATTCTAAAGTACATTTAATTGGAGCAACTAAAATCGGAAAATAGAGTTTTTAAATTTCAAAGGGAGTAGAAAATTATTCTATAAGTTATTTCAGATTTTGTGTAGGAAAACTTTTCGAATCTAATAATGTATTTTTTTTTTTAATTTATCATAGAGGTTTTGCATCTTAAGAGAAAATCTTTAGAAAATTGTTTTTAATACTCACTTTTCTAAATAAACGTTGACTACCACCACCAGCAGATGTCGGATAATATATATAAATATTATGATCTTCGGCTGAAACAGGTTTCTCAACAAAGGGCTTATTAAATATAATACCATTGACTTCAACATGATCTTCCGATTCTATAAGTTCGTGTTCTAAAAGAAAATAAAAATGCTTAAGTAAAAAATTAAAGTAAACTAAATTGTATATAACTTGACTTACGTTTTGGATCAGGAGAATCGCGATCTAATACAGCATAACGTGGTATTTCAATACCCTCTTTTTCTAAAATAGCATAAACTCTTCGACGATCTTGTATATCATATTGCATATGAAGATTATTTAAAACATAAGGTTTTCTTAGTTGAGCATATTGTATGGCCTTTTCGAGGGGAAATCCTTTCGAATGAAATGATACTAAGCAATCACATATAGGCCAATTTTCCACAGGTTCCTGAAAAGAAATTTGTTTTTAATAGTGAATTTTCGAATATTTTAAGTAAATCTCACCTTTAATATAACATCTTCTTCGAAGATCACCATTTTTATGAATTCAAATTCTTGCAGACGTGTCAATATTTCTTTCATTGGTTTTGATTGTGTCTTTTTGGCCATGGCACATATGCCAACAAGTACCTGTTTGCCTGGATTTGATGAGGTACTGGCATCAGAATCCATGCCGTCATTACTTTCACAGAAATCTGTGTCACCCTGGAGAGTATAAGAGAAAATAAAATCAATTTAATATTGGTAAATTATGGTAATTGTTATTATAATTTTTTAGAAAATTTGCATTCGATTAATTTTTTGCAATACAAACAATTTTATTAGGAATTTGAGAAAACACCAGTCTCTTCTGTAATTAAATCATATCAACACAATAATATGCATTATTTTTATACATAACTAAAACAAACAACAGCAAGCATAATGACGAAGCATTTTTTACTCTGCTTTAACTACAACAACAAGTGCAAGCAAAACAAAATTGAAGCATTCTACGTGGAATATATAAAAACACACCTAAATTTGATTTGTTCATAACTTCTAAGTCCCTGGACTGATTTTACCACAATTTATACCAAATTGACCAGAAAATATTAGAAATAATAAAATATTTAACTATTTAAAGCAGTGATGGACATTTTTGTAATTCCTATTCCCGCGGGAATAGGCTAAAAAATGCTGCTTGTGCGCTGTCGACACACGTACACTATAAAATTCTGTTGCTTGAGCAAATTTGTTGACTTTTCGCTTGCTACTACCCACACAAGCATAAATGTTATAGTATGTGTGTGCGCACCACTGATTTAAAGTTACGTTTAAAAATATTTATCAACCATGGTATTGGTATTAAAAACTACATGTTAAAAATGTCAAAAATTACTAATTGGTATGGGTTTTTTTTTTATCGGTAGTGAAGAATAAAAGTATTGGTTTATAGTAGGTATTGGGATAACGGTATTGGTTTTTAATCGATATTGGTTTTTAATTTAAATTGGTATTAACGGGTATTAAAAAGGTATTGGTATCCATCCTTGGTATAAACAAACAAATACATTTATTTAAATTCAAACCAAATCAAACAAATTTATTATTCTTAACAAATTTGTCTAATGACCCTGTAATTTTAATGAATTGCTTATCAAAAAACAAATACAAATTTTTAAAAAAAACTAGATAATTATTAAATACTTTTGCCTAAAGGAAAACTACATAAGTACGTACATACGTTTTTAAAAAAATATAATAATTGCTAAATAATAAACGCAAAAAAATGCAAAATTTATAATGTAACACTTGCATCTCTATTTATACGAGTAATTAAAAATTTTGTTGGCGGCAAATGTGTTTATAATGAGTAAAAAATACAACAAAACAGGTATAAATATGAAAAATCTAATGTTAGACATGGTCGAACCATTAAATACTCTTTAAAAAAGTTATAATAGCAAATATTTTTGTGAACTGTTAAATTAAATTAAATTCTACCTACAGAATTCGGAGTAATTCAGACGGGGGCTCCCATACAAAATGTAATTTTTTTATTTTGCTTCAACTACTCTAACTGCCTCAAGAGTGCCCCTTAGAGCAGTCAAATGTATAACCGACCCACAATATTTTTTACCCCGAACATTTTCTCTGAACACAACTTCCCTTTATCGTTAAACCTTAAAGCGGTGCGCTTGCACAAAAGAAATACGGTTTTATCATTATTTAAATACATTTTAAATATCCACGCCCACAAAAAAAAAAAACGACAGGCAAAAAACCGAAATTTTCTAATCCTCTGGGTCCAAGTGCAGGATGTCAAACATCTTTTCACAAAAAAATATTTCATTTACTTACACATTAAAAAAATTATGTAAGTTACTACATGTTAGTTTTTTGTATATTTTACAGTAGTTAGTTGTTTTCAACTACAAAGTCAGTTGTTTTTGTATGAAAAATATCAAACAACTATTTCTGTTAGTTATTTTAAGTCGTTTTTTTTTTGAGTTTTAAAAAGAGTTTTTTTATCTTTGAAAAATGTTCAATGTTTTTTCCAAAAAATTATTTTTTTTTTTTTTAAAAACTTGGTCTTTAATTTTTTTCTGAAACATTTTTTGAAAAAAAATTATATATGTATTGTTTATTTTATTTTTACTACATTTTAGTTGTTTTGACTACAAATGCAAGTATTTTTTACTACATAAGTCAGTTGTTTTTTGTCAGTTAAAATAACTAACATTGTTAGTTGATTTAACTGAAAAAGTAGTTGACCCCAAAACAACTTACAAAGTAGTTATTTTAACTAACATTTTCAGTTGATTTTACGAACATAATTTTTTGAGTGTAATAAAAGTATTAAAAACCTTGTTAAAAAATTAAGTTTTTGCCCATTTCCGATCTTAACCACCCTAGGACCATAAGACATATTCCTGCCAAATTTCAGGATTCTAGCTCTTTTATTGTAGACAGTATCGTGTCCTTCACAGGTGGACAGACGAACATCGCTAGAATGTCTTAGAATCGATCACTGACACTGTAAAACGCCGAGACACGTAAACTTGATTTTAAGTCGTAGAACACAGAGGCATTCTCCGTTTTGACAGATCAGGTCAATATTAAGTGATATTTAATTTTTAAGTTTGTGATTTTCAAACAATTTGTTATTGTTTTTTAAGGAAAATAAAAAATTAAGGAAAAAAATTATTTTACTCGTCTAATACTAAATAAAGTAATTTTAATAGTTTTAAAGAATTCTCCTAGGAAAGTATTTTAAAAACTCGCCCGAAAATCGCAAGACTTAAAACGAAACATCTTTTGATTTTGACCTGACCTGACAAAACGGAGAATGCCACTGGATTATACGACCCAAACTTAAATTTTTTAATGTTTGAACTTACAAGGGAAGTCTCCCTAGTGTCACCCGCGGATCTTTATGGAATTGGTTTTATTTTGTAGAGCAGAAAAAATAAAGGGACATGTATTTTTTTTTAGCGGCCCAAATTCATATTTAGGGGGTAAAACGGAGGAGGCCATTTTTCAGTTTTTTTTTCGTTTATCTCCTATATTATGCAAAGAAACCTAGTCATGTTACATACCAAATGAAAGGTCTTTGGAAAACTTATCTATGTGTGCTAAGAACGTGTCCAAACATGCACAACTTTTCGTCATATTGAGTAAAATACCAAAATTTTAGGACACTTTTGTTAATAAGTCGAAAAATATTAATTTCTTTGGCCAGTTGTTAGCACCACGAGATAGGTATTTTTAATACCTTTAATCTGATACCACACATGCCTATAATAATTTTGTTTAAATAGGCGTAAATCGTAAAAAACTGAAAAATGTCAATTTCCCCCATACAAATCGACCCCCCTAAAAATGGATTTGGGCCGCTAAAAAAAAATACGTGTCGAATTTTTTTTCGTTCTTAACAACATATCCAAATTTCATGAAGATCGGAGGGTGACTTCCCTTGATAGTATAGAACAAAGCTAAAAGCTTTTAAAAAGGAAATGAGAAAGGCGAAAAGAGAAAGCTATGTAAATGTCATCGATGGACTGATGAATATAAAAGATACCTCAAGATTAAGAATAATGCTTTCAAAACAGGAAAATTTTATAGGTAATATTCGAACCCCGTGTGGTAACTGGACAGAATTGTGGAGGATACACTTAGATTGCTGTTTGAAACTCACTTTCCAGGGTGCTCTTTCACACAGCAAGAGAGTGAGCCTTCTACGATACAGTCTAGTAATTTTTCGGAAATGGTTAATATAATAACAATCGATAATGTAATATGGGCAGTTAATACCTTTGGATCACACAAATCGCCAGGATTAGATGAAATCTATCCGAAAATGATCCAAGAGGGAATCGATATAATAGGCGATACACTATTAGGAATTTTTAGATTCTGTGTAAATCAATCTTACGTCCCAACTTCTTGGCGTAAGGTTAAGGTAGCTTTCATACCGAAAGCATGTAAAATTCAGCATTGTACTGCGAAAGACTTTAGACCAATAAGTCTTTCTTCTTTCATGCTGAAGACGTTAGAGAGAATTTTGGAGGATCATATCAGGATCAATTTATGTCCTTTGAGCATTTCTGGTAGTCAACATGCGTATATTAAAGGTAAATCAGTAGATTCTGCCCTTCATGTTGCTGTTCAGCACATCGAAAGGTCTCTTTCCTTTAAAGACTATACATTAGGAGTTTTCTTAGACATTAAAGGTGCCTTCAACAATGTTAAATCGGATGCTATTCTCGCAGCGTTGATTAGAACGGGAATTTAAACGCAATGTCTTGTCTACAACCGCAGTCAACATCTATACTGACAGTCAAGCCGCGGTCAAGTCCCTGAATTCAATGTTTCTGAAAACAAGATCTGCCGTTAACTGCCGCACGTCTTTAAATGAGATGGCCAAGCAGTTTAACATACGACTCATATGGGTCCCAGGGCACAGAGACATTCCAGGGAATTGCAAAGCCGATGAGACTGCAAGACTAGGAACTACCTTACAGGTTCCAACAGAATTGGAATGTGTTGGTATGCCTCTAGAAACTTGCAAGCAAAACCTACGGCTTTGTTCTGCGACAGAGACTAATCAAAGATGGGCAAATGGATGGACGTGTGAGACAACACGACTGATTTGGCCTTTTCTTAATCAGGGGCGCACAAGTGAGCTGATATCGCTTCCAAGAAGAGAGATTTCGACGGTTGTTTCTATAATTACCGGACACTGTCTTATAGGGAAGCACGCAGAGCGGTTAAACGTGCCGTCGAATGACTTTTGCCGAAGTTGCATGGATGAAGAGGAGTTGGAAACTATCGAACACTTTATTTGCCATTGCCCGGCACTTTCTGGTCAGAGACTTGCTTCACTGGGATCTAGGGAGCTGTACGATCTTTCTGATTTGTCGGATGTCAAAATTCAACATCTAAGGAGTTTCATAAGAAGCTCAAACTGGTTTAACGACAGGGACTAGTCGGGAAACCTATTACGGTCCCGTGGTATAACAATGGACCTCAGAGTCTACGTGTGTTGACGTAAAACGTCAGCAGCCACTTACAACCTAACCTAACCTAACCTATCTTTCAGAAGATTAAAATTGTTTGGCTCTAAACATTCTTTTGCTAGTTTAACAAACTATTCTCTTTTGAGTGTAACAAAAAGCATATCAAACTTGTATATACCTTTAAAACAAAGTGTAGGGTAAACAAATATTTACATATGTATATCGTAACAAAATAATAATAACAAAATACGATTACATTATAATATTGACAAACAACGGAAAATGTCAATGTTAAGTAAGTATTTAAAAAAAAAAAATACTTAAGAACAATTGCAATCACAAAATAATTAAAAAAAATAAATAAATAGAATAAACCTACATTTAAACATTCATCACAATAGCAAAAGTCATCGACTTCATCATCATCTTCGTCGTAGTCATCATCATTATCATCGCTTTCATTATCATCTTTTATTTCATTATCATTTTTAACATTTTTTACGTCATCGTTTTCATCATTATTTTCATTCTTA
The DNA here is from genome assembly GCA_963921195.1 of Pegoplata infirma. Lineage (NCBI taxonomy): Eukaryota > Metazoa > Arthropoda > Insecta > Diptera > Anthomyiidae > Pegoplata > Pegoplata infirma. The sequence continues at coordinate 146,666,839 of OY992540.1, forward strand.
TCACTTTCAATTGTATTGAGTCTTTTTAATTTAAGACGTCTTTTACGTCTGATACGTTTTTGCATTAATTCATCATCATCACTTATGAATTTTTCAATATCTTCTTCATCACACTCACTATAACTAGCGTGATGATGATGATGACTTGTTGATGATTGATCATCACCCCTATCACTATCGCCACCGCTATTCAAATGCGATAAATGTTTCATTTTACGTCCACGATGTTGAGAACGATATTTTTTTAAACGCCACCAATCTTTTAGCCAAGTCCATTCCATTGTTTATTATTATAATTTTATTTTTTTTTTATTAACAATATAAAAAACAAGAGTTTTTTTTTTAAATACACTTGATAATTGTTTTTTTTTTGAACCGTTAAAAATTATTATTTTTTGGGCCGCATTAAAACAAGTTGCCTATATCGCTTTCAAAATTCAACTGATACAATGTCGAAATGCTCTTGTTGTACTCAACCCAACCAACTCAACCCTCATTATTTTTGTAGGAAGGTTGATGTGTGAAATAAAATATTGCATCTCGTCGTCGTATAAAATACAATTGTTAAATATTATTTTAAATAATTTTCATATAATATTTACTCATAAAATTCGAGTATATAACAAAAGATATTTGTTTATAGAGAGCGAATGCGCCAGCCAGACTAGTATAAACTGAATATTTAACTAAAAAATATTGAGTTGAAAACAAAACAAGATCTCTTTGTTATAAATTTGAATAAGAATACATTCCATATTATTCCGATCCAAAAGGGTAAAATACACGAGACGAAAGTTCAGGTCTACACTGAGAAGAACTATAGGGTTATAGAAAAGTTCTTACATGATAGCGGGAAAAGTTATTATACCTACCAACTTAAGAGTAGTAAAGGCCTAAGTGTGGTTATTAAGGGAATCGAATCCAGTGTAGACCCTAATGAAATCAAGGAGGCTCTAGAAGAAAAGGGCTACAATGTTAAGGTAGTAGTAAATATTTTTAATAAGGATAAAATTCCCCAACCAATGTTTAGAGTTGAGTTGGAGCCTGAAAACAGGAAATTGAGGAAAAATGAAACTCATCCAATTTACTCTGAGCGTTATGTTCTCCATCGCAGAGTATCTGTAGAAGAACCACTTAAACGAAGTGGTCCTGTCCAATGCTCAAACTGTCAGGAGTTTGGACACACTAAAACATACTGTACTCATAGTACAGTGTGCCCAGTATGTGGTGATCTACATCAAGCCGCACAGTGTCCCATCATTAAAAATGGCGAGGGTGCTAAGAAGTGTGGAAACTGTGGTAATAACCACTCGTCTAAATATCGGGGCTGCCCCATATACAAGGAACTCAAGCTTAAACTTAAGCAGAAGCAACAACAGGCCCGGGGCCAAATTGTAGAATCCGGACCAGCCTTGGCTAACCAGAATGTAAACATTTCTGCGCCAGCTGTGCAACCCACCTTGCGCTCTCTATCAGTACCAGTAACTGAAACATCCTCAGTACCGCCAACGGTACAGCAAGCACAACCTACTTCAGGTTCTTCGTATGCAAATACACTAAGATCGGGTTCTCAGCAGCCCAGTAGTCCCCCGAATGCGGGAGGGTTGGAATCGATGTTCTACGCCCTAATGCAGACCATGAATACAATTGTATCATCCATGCAAAATTCGATGAATGCCTTCATGGTATCTATGCAAACTACAATGCAAGAACTAAAAGAGCAAAATAATAATTTGCTCACCCTACTGGCACAAAAATGAGTTTCTTGAAAATATGTTTTTGGAATGCTAACGGCGTAACCCAGCATAAGGCTGAGATATCTAGTTTTCTATCGCGTGAAAATATAGATGTGTTGCTACTTTCAGAAACACATCTGACAAATAGATATTGTTTTAACATTCCCGGATATACATTCCATAAAACAAATCACCCTGACGGTAAGGCACATGGTGGCTCTGGTATTCTTATTAGAAATAGAATTAAACATCATGCTTTAGAAGACTTTTCCAGGAACTACCTTCAGGCTACATCAATTCACATTTATTGTGGACATGGTGGCCTTACTCTATCAGCAATATACTGCCCACCACGTTTTTCGGTTACACAAAACCAATTCGACGAGTTCTTTAAAACACTTGGAAATCGTTTCCTGGCTTGCGGGGATTATAATGCTAAGCACACCTATTGGGGATCACGTCTTATAAACCCCAGGGGAAGACAGCTTTACTACTTGCTAGTTGATCGAAAAAACAGGTTCGATATTATATCACCTGGTAAACCAACCTATTGGCCTTCTGATCCTAGGAAAATCCCAGATCTCATAGATTTTGGAGTCTCCAAGAATATTGATAGAAATAAAGTATCAGTTGAAACATCATTTGGCCTCTCTTCCGACCATTCTCCTGTCATAGTAAATTATTATGATGATCCTAAGGAGCTAAAAAAACCCTGTGTATTAACGTCTTATAGAACCAATTGGTTAAAATATAAGAAATATATAAGTAGTCACATCCACACTGATCCAACATTGGAGTGTGAGGGGGATATTGAAGAATGCGTACAGGACTTAACGTTCATTATGAGGTCAGCAGCTGAACACTCGACTCTTCAGAGTGAAATAACTTCAAACCGTGAATCATATCTATCAAATTCTGAGATTGAAAAACTTATAACACAAAAAAGAAAACTGAGAAGAGCATGGCAAAATTGTAGATCACCTGCTGCAAAGCAGAGGCTGTCAGAGGCTACAAGAAAACTGAGAGAAGCCCTTCATTTAGAAGAGGATCGTAGAAATATGTCTTATATAGAGGGACTGAAAAATTCAAGCTCCACCAATTATTCGTTGTGGAAGGCTGCAAAAAATATGAAAACACCGGTAGAGGGCGAGCCACCACTTAGAAATAAAAGTGGAAATTGGGCACGGAGTGATGAAGACAAAGCGTGCACCTTCGCCGAACATTTATGTTCAGTCTTTGAACCAAATCCACCGGATCATGACTTTACGCTCCCTGAACCGCCTAACAGAGCTGATATGACTAATTTTATAATCAACCCTTACGAGGTTGAGACTATAATAAAGGACAATTTAAATCCTAAAAAAGCTCCTGGATGTGACCTCGTCACGCCGAGAATGATAAAAAACCTACCATTCATAGCAGTTATAACCCTCACAAAACTGTTTAATGCGATCTTGCTTCGAGGATATTTTCCAGATATGTGGAAAATTTCTGAAATTAAAATGATATCCAAGCCAGGAAAAGATTTAACTTTACCTTCATCATATAGACCTATTAGCTTGCTTCCGTGTCTGTCGAAATTATTTGAGAAAGTTTTTCTTAAAAAAATTATGCCTTCCCTGGAAAACTGTAACGTTATTCCTGCTCACCAGTTTGGTTTCCGCGAAAAGCATGGAACAATAGAACAAGTAAACCGCATTACAAGCGAGATAAGAAAGGCCTACGAAGAAAAGAAATATTGTTCAGCGATTTTTCTTGACGTCGCGCAGGCTTTCGACAAAGTTTGGCACGAGGGTCTATTAATTAAGGTAAAAGGTCTTTTACCCACCTGTACTCATAAACTACTTGAATCCTATCTTCTTAACCGAAAATTCAGGGTAAAATATAAGGATACGACATCTGGAGATTTTGAAATGAAAGCTGGAGTTCCGCAGGGAAGTGTACTTGGTCCAATTTTATATTTGATTTTTACATCAGATTTACCAACTAACGACCGTCTGCTAACGTCAACTTTTGCAGACGATACAGCAATTATTAGTACACACACGAATCCATCCGTTGCATCAATTGAACTTAATAACCATCTTAGAATTGTGGAGACGTGGTTTAAAAATTGGCGAATAAAAGTCAATGCTTTGAAAAGCAAGCACGTTACTTTTACACTAAGAACAGGAACTTGTCCTCCTGTCTCCCTAAATGGAGAACATATCCCACAATCTGAGAATGTTACATACCTTGGCATTCATTTGGACAGGCGATTAACATGGCGAAAGCACATAGAAGCCAAGAGGCTTCAAATGAAGCTGAAATCCAGCAATTTACACTGGTTAATTAACAAATATTCCAAACTTAGCCTTGACTCAAAAGTCAACCTGTATAACTGTATATTAAAACCAATTTGGACCTACGGTATCCAACTATATGGTACTGCAAGCGCATCCAATATAGAACTTATACAGAGGGCACAATCAAAAATTCTCAGAACTATGACCGGCGCGCCGTGGTTTATTCGCAACGAGAATATACACAGGGATCTTAACATACCATTTGTTAAGGATGAGTTTATCACAATAAGGACAAGATATGCTGATAAACTGGAAAATCACCCAAACCCCTTGGCTAGAGTTTTGACACGAACCCAGGGACATTCAAGACTGCGTCGTGCAGACTTGCCGCCCTTGTAAATATGAGGCCCATATAACAAAATGGCTCCTTTGGAGTGTCTATTATTTTAAGTTAGAGTTTTAAGATTTAAATACTTATTGTTAGGCCTAAGAAAGGCGATTCAATAATAACCAAAATAAAGTGTATATAAAAAAAAAAAAAAAAAAAATAAATTTGTTATACAATTTAGTTTATTAACACTTTTTATTTTGAAAAGAAATTGTACTACTCTACTTACTATGTAGGTATTTATGAGGTATTTCTCGACAAATGTAGAAAATACTATAATCCAATAAAATAAAGCGAAAAAATGTCCAAACTGAGGAGTTTGAGGCTGATTTAGCTGATTTTTTATTCAGACCTTTGTGTTGACGTTCTCAATAAGGTAACAAGTAGAAAAGTTAAATTCGACTTGGCCGAACCCATTAATACCCTCCACAATGCCCTTTTAAGAGATAGTAAATTTTCTAACGTAAAAAAAATTTAACAATTTTGATTAGAAATATATTATTTTGAGTAAAAAACTTTTTTCAGTAATTTTTGTAAAAAAAATTGATAAAAAAAATTTTTAAGTGTAAAATTTTTTTCTAGTGTAAATTTTTTTTTTAGTGTAAAATTTTTTTTGAGTGACAAAAATACTTGAGTTGAGTTGAGGGTGGGTTGTACAAGCCTAAAAATAAGTAAATTTTTCTAGGCAAGTCCATGGCGCTCAGACTTAAAATAGTCCATTGTACCGTACCCTGAAAAGAAAGATTAAGTAAGGGTGATAAAAGGTTGAGAAGAAAAAGAAAGAAAAGTGCTTGTTCAGAATTTCTCAGTTGCTTTCACAAACTTGAGAAAATCAGACAAGGGAAGTCCATGGACCGTGTCCATAGACAGAATATCAGAACCCAATATCCGCAATCTAGCCCTTGAAAACGCTGGACAACAACAGACGTAATATTCAGTTGTGTCATCATCCTCAAGACAAGCCACGCATAATGGGTCTGATAAGACACCTAATCTCGTCATATGACGAGCACAGGCATTGTGTCCCGTAATTAAGCCAGTAAGTCTGCGACAGTCTATTCTACTGAGGCTGAGCAGATAGTTAGCCACTTTCTTGTCTGGCTTAATCACAAAACGTTTGGTATTCTTGCATGCCAACTCATTTGACCATCTTTCCATGAAAGTTTCTTTCATATGAGAGTTGATCCAACGCATCAGCCATGTCAAGCCAATACCAATTTGAGGTTCCGGATTGTAAGGAATTGTATCAGAGCCAAGATTTGCCAAAGAGTCGGCAATCTCGTTTCCCCGTATTCCCCTATGACCCGGAACCCACAGAAGACTGACGCTATTCCCACATGAGACCTCATTTAGTCTGCGTCTACATTCCTGGACAATTTTGGATGAAATGACTGGAGATTCAAGTGCAATGAGCGCAGCCTGGCTGTCACTGCAAATACTGATTCTCCTATTACTCCATCTGTTCCTAATTATCCAGGTCGCTACGTCCAAAATAGCAAATATTTCAGTCTGAAATACTGTAGCCATTTTTCCCATAGCAATATAGAATTTGGTCGCATCGTCCAAATACCAGCCAGACCCAGAGCCATTTAAGTTACTGGATCCATCCGTGTAGAAAGTATCCGTGTAATTTTCCAGTAGGTCTGCTGGGTTTCCCCAGTCTTCCCTACTCGGTAACATTACAGTAAACTTCCTACCAAACTCGATGCAAGAGGTTGTACTGTCCAAAGGCATAGAAAACATCGGACAAAGTTCCGATAGCCTATTGAACAGACGACCATGTCCCACATTGTACTCCCCATGCCATGTTCCGCTTTTGCGGAGCCTGCACAAAGATTTCATGGCTTCTCCTTGAATATGTAAGTCCAAGGGAAGCATATCTAACATAGCGTCCAGAGCTGCGCCTGGGGTGGTGCTCAAGGCACCAGTAATTCCCAAGGCAGCCGCTCTTTGTAGTCCGTTTAGCTTGGATCGAATAGTTTTCACCATCGTTCTCGGCCACCAGACTACCGCCGCATACGTCACAATAGGTCTAATTACAGCTATGTACATTAAGGGTATAACCAAAATAGGAACCTATCATAACCGTATGTGCAATTTTATACTGATAAGAAAAAACGTTATCCGGGGACATTTTGGTCCAAAAACCTTCGGCACCGATTGCAATTTCTAAAACACCATAAATTTACATTTTTTTTTATGTTTTATGGTGGGATTCCTTCCCATCCACCGTTTCTTGGCTTTTTGTCGTTTTACAACAAAAATAAAACAATAACAAATTTATAAAATGGTTTTCGACACTAGAAATACGGGTTTTCCGAATAATAAAAAAAATATTAGCGAAAACATCATCGCGATCGGTGCCGAACCTTTTTTAACATTCGCGAAAAAAAGAACACACATTTCTTCTTGATTTTTCATGTACTTTCTAAATATGATAGGTCCTTTTTGATATTTGCAAAAAAACGCAAATGGTTATATCCCTAATGTACATCCAATGTACATTAGCAGGTCTTAGACCCCATGTCTTTCCAAAAGCTTGCCGACACTGCCAGAAATTCCGAAGTACCCGTGAAACTTTTTGTTCAACATGTTTTGTCCACATTAGTTTACTATCTAGGGTAACCCCTAAATACTTAACTTCTGTGGACAGTTGAAGAGTTATGCCCTTCAACGTAGGAAGCTGAAGACCCTTATGTTTGGTTCTTCGCGTGAACAACACGAGTGTTGTCTTATTTGGATTGACAGACAATCCATGTCGATTGCACCAGTTGTCCATCAAGTCAATAACGGTCTGCATTTTCTTGCATACCAAGTTAAGTGACTTTCCGGATACTAATGCGCACACATCGTCAGCGTATGCCTGTATGTGTACACCTAGAGCTTGTATTTCAACCAAGAGTGAGTTTACTTAGTAAAATATTTTTGTGGCTTAAGGCCTATTCACACCTGAGGTGAAATCTCGTTGGAACGAGATTTCGATTATATGGTTCTGAATCATTTTATACACAACGGTATGATTGAAATCTCGTTAGAACGTTTTTAAAGCTTGTTTAACGGTTTTTACAACACGTAAATTTAAGGTGAAACTAATCAGAAATTCATGGTTTTTCTCTGGACCGATTTTGCTGAAATTCATTACTAACAACACTAGGGGAACGACAAATATATGAGGAGTTCCGTCTAAGATTTTTGATTTTTGTTTTGATGGCACATCGATGAAAGTTGGCATAAATATTAGAAGCTATTTAAGAATAAGAAATTCGTTCGCGTCAATTAAATCGCGCAAGGGGGTCAAAAGTTATGGCGGTTTTAAGATTTAGCGGTTTTAAAAATCTTAAAAATATTTTAAAGATTTTTTTTCTACACATTTGTTGCATGCGTTATTAAAACATGCCAGGATATATCATTTCTTCTAAAATATATGATATAAATTTAACCCTTTAATGACCAAACGATTTAAAAAAATATATCTAAGTACCTAAAATCGCGATTAATTCGCGGTGAAAGAAAAGTTTCACAATTTTTTATAACATATTTAGGCAATGCGCGTTGGTATTACTGAAAAAAATCACGGAAAATCGTATCATTGTACCAGTAGTTTAAAAAAAATCGGTGATGCTTTTTTATAACAAGAAAATTTAATATGGTCCAAAAAATCTATAATCATCAAAATTTTTTAACCCGCCTCTGATTTTATGATGACACATCAAGTGGGCTTTCATTTAAAAAAAATTTCATTCGATTTCGTGTAAAGCCTTGGATGTGCCAGATCAAAACAGGTTTAGATAAAATAATCGCGCTTTCCGCTCAGAATGGCTTAAAGTAAAAAGTCAAAAAGCAAATCAGTTCTACTCGTTAAGGCACGTCTTTTGGTGTATTAAAATGAACATGATGCATTAATTGCTACTAAAAAAAATAGGAAACAGATTTGCAAATTTCGAAAAATTTAAAAAAATGCCATAAAATTTTTGCAATTTATTTTTTATAAACCCGCCAGTGATTTTTTTATGTAAACTCCTAAAAAACTCGGTTTACGCAAGAGTCCACCAAATTTCGAATGAAACCGCGAATGTGCCTCGCGAAAAACTGGTATTTAAAAAAAAAATACGTTTTTTCTTTCGAACTTTGATCTGTTGAAACTCCTTAATTATTCGTGGCACATTAACGGGATTAATTACAAAATGTTAAGAATTACAACAGCTACCAACTCTAGTTCAACTTTTTTTATTCTATAGAGGGGGCCGAAATCCCTGATCAAAAAACCTCGAAAATTTAAAAACTCTTAATTTTTGGTTTCAAAACTTAACTGTCTTATAACTTCTTACCAAGCGATGAAGCATCTATCAAACCAACATTAAAATAATCTCTTATATGTACTGACTTCGGAAAAGATTGAAATATAAGGAGAACTTAAAAAAAAGCGAAAGAAGGTAGAAACTACGGATTATTTCAAGCCATTTTTATCGATTTTTCAACTTCTTCAACTTCCTCTGTAACTTTTACGGATAAAGTGGGGTAATCCTTAAACATTGCTCAGTGATGGTTGAAGGTCTTGTTTACACTACTGAATTTACAGTTTTTCTAAATTCCAAAAACTGCCGGTTTTTTTAAACATTTATTTCAGTTTTAAACATTTATTTCAGTGTTTTTATCACGTAAATTCGCGAAAAATCCTTGCCCAAACTCACGAGTTTGCTTATGACTTTTTAACCACTAAAGCTGTGTTTATATCATACCACTGAGTATTAAGACCTGTCAAAAAATCGTGTGTAACATGATTTTGCCATATTGCAAAAAATTGCTGTGTGTTATTAGATTTGCATACACTCAAAATAATACATTAGTAGATTTACTATTTTTTTTTGCTAATGCTGGTTTGCTAACTTTTAGCAAATTTTTAGTTGAGATTAGCATGTTAGCAAAAATATCTTGTAAACTTCATTTAGCGCAATGGTTCCCAACCTTTTTTACGCCACGCTCCACTTTTAAGGTAAAAAAATTGCCTTGTCCCCCCTACACTCAAGGAAAATTTGTTAATTTTTCTAATTTTTTTTTAATGAAAAATTACTACTGGTTTAGCAAAATTTTTGTAAAATAAGAATTTAAACTAAGTTTTTAGTAAAAATTTTAACAATTAACAAATTTTTGTAGTTAATTTTGGTAAAAAAAATTGTTTTTGAAGTTAATTTGACTAAAAAAATCTTGCTCGTTGCCCCCCTGGAACCTTCAAATTGCCCCCCAGTGGGGCAAGAATCAAAGGTTGGGAACCATTAATTTAGCGCATTAGCAATTTTAAACAAAATTTGAACTAATTTTTTTTGCTAAATTTAAAACTGAGTTGACCAAATTTTTACAAGCTTTTTTGCTAATATTAGCAAAAATAAATGGTACTACCTCCGTCCCAAAATAATCTTAACATTTCTATATTTTGGCTGGGATTATGGAGGATTTTTTGAAAAAGCTTTGTTTTTTTTGTTAATACATATCGGGACATATCAATAATTTAAAAATTCTTTATAGCTTTGCAATTTTTCGATTCACGTGCAAAATGGATGCAATAAACTGCATCCAGATAAATGAGACAACTTGTTTTCGCCGTTACAAACAGGCATGGTGTCCCCTATGTTCGAAAAGATGAAAATTATTACAAAATGCGGCGTATGAAATAAGAAATTTTACGCTAGAGACCCTTTTAACGGTTTTTAATAAATGCATTATGGATGCAATAGGGACATCTTGCAAATATTTTTAATTAATTTTATTACAGTTTTAGTACACGAGATTAGTATAAGATTGTTTTTTCACCTTTATCTTGTATTATTTCAACTAAAACACTGCTTAATAAAATGTAAAGTTTATATTGGGACAAAAAAATCTATAGAAATGTTAAAAATATTTCGGGACGGAGGTAGTATTTTTTTTTTTATTTTCAGAAAACTTAAAATGGCGCTATCTCGAAAACTAAGCCAGATAGAGCAAAATGGAGACCATTTTTGGTTCTCGGGCTCACCATAGTATCGCCGGTCCTCTTAACATGTTAGCATTCTCGAAAATTTTAAAATGCTCATATCTCGGTAAATATTGCCGACACAACAAAAAGTCTCAACATAATCAAATAATCAAAAGCCTCCGAGTAATATTTTTGAAGTTATCGAGTTTTGTAATTCTCAAAACCCCGGTGGTCCCCTAAATTCACGTATCTCAAAAACTAAGCAAGGTAGAGCGAAACGGACACAAATTTTGGATCAAAAACTATGACGATTTTTAAGGAACCCAACTAGGTCTAGGCCCATCGGTGTCTGGAACTATCGGGTCCGAACCCAATGGGGTCCTCAAATGTGTATGAACTAAGTTGAAATAAAAAAAAATTCAGTTAACTAATTTTTGGCAAAACATTTTTGCTAACTTTACCAAAAAAATTGTGGGTTCAAAATCAGCAAATTTTCTTGTAGGTTTACAAGCTTTTTTTGCTAACATTACAGTTTTTTTTTGAGTGTACAAACAGCTGTTTTAAAAATGTCTTTTGATTTTGTTTATGATTTTTTGGCAGTATTAAGACTTTGGTAACATTTTGCTTTCTTAAAATCCAAAGACTCGGTGGGATGATATAAACACACCTTAAACGATTTTTCCCGATTTTCAACTTAAAACAAAAACAAACCAAAGACATTACCCCACGATTCAATGTTTTTGTGTGTAAATATTTAACCTAAAAGGCAACTGTTCCATTCCCGACGGTATCAAAAAAAGGAAAAATCGCTCTACCCTAGTACCCAACCTTGATAAAAACAAGAAAGTTATAGTCGGTCAAGCCCGACCATATGATACCCTACACCAATGTTTTCCCGAAAATGGGTCCCAAGTCCAAACATGGACCGATTGGATCTGTCTTTTGTTAGATCTTTATTTAGTGTAGAAAACACACACAGATAAAATTTTACTGGAATTGGTTTATTTTTTTGTCAATATACCGATTTAACTGAATATCGGTCAAAATTTTTATGAGGGGGACTTATTCCAAAAATGGTCAATTATATTCCGATTTGATTAGGTAACTGAAGTACACGTTTAACACCTAAAAATAAAATTTTTATCAAATATTTCCATTTTTATGAATTTTGATGGAATTATGTGAATATCGGGAGGGTGGCTTGTATGGGGACTACCAGAAGGACTGACCCGATTCCTTTGAAATTTGGAATGATGATTCATGCATACATGATGATTGATTACCTGATAAATTTCAAAGCGATATCTACAATAATACGGTCATTAAGTCATTAAGCCGAATCCAAAGGGGGCGTTTGTATGGGGGCTAGGTCTTAACATGGACCGATGTTCTCCAATTTCAATATGCTTCGTCCTCGGGCCAAAAGATACTTAAGTTTTAAATTTCAAGTCAATTGATTGAAAATTGCGACCTGTTTCGTGCTTAAACCGAAAGATGGACAGACGGACGGACATCGCTAAATCGACTCAAAAAGTAATTCTTAGTCGATCGGTTGTTTTTGTAAATTTTAATATGAAATAAAGAACAATTATCTATCTATCTATCTAGTCGATCGGTATACTTTAAAGCAATGGTTCCCAACCTTTGATCCTCGCCCCACTGGGGGGCAATTTGAATGCTTCAGGGGGGCAACGAGCAAATTTTTACGATTTTTTTGTTAAATAAACTAAAAAAATATTATTTTAGTTAGGCGCCCCAGTAGGCTAGTTGGTAGCGTGCTAGCCTATGAGTCTGGGGGTCGTGGGTTCGATTCCCACCAGAGGCCTTGGTCTGATTCGCTACAACGAGATGAAGGTCATTGTTACCAGTTCTCGGTTAGGTAAAATTAGTATATAATTTGTAATTATATGGTAATTCTTAATAAAAAAAAAAAAATATTATTTTAGTTCAAGTATTTAGTTGATTCTTGAAAACTTTCTCTAAAAACTTTGTTTAAACGATGATTATAACAAAAAGTTGGCTTTTTGAATTTGGAAACAAATTTGAAAAATTCACAAATTTTTCTTGAGTGTTGTGGGATATTGGAGTTTTTTAAACTTAAAAGTGGGGCATGACTAACCTGACCAACTGCTTTTGACTGAAAAGCGGGATTGAAAGGTTGAAAAAGCGGGATTTTGATCTAAAAAGCGGGATTTTTTTAATAACTCAAATTCGACTTGAACAAACCCACGAATACCCTCCAAAATGCACAAAATTCTGGAAATACTTTTAAGGGATTGTAATTTTTTTCTAGTCTCAGGAATTTTTTACCAACCTTGGGATAAAATGTTTTAGAATCAAAAAAATTGCATATGAAAAACTAAAATTAAATTAGAGTCGTAGACTGAATCTGATAACTTTTCTTATCATTTTCTAAGAGAAAGTAAATATCATAAATTTTTTATAGAAAAATGTTACAGAACTCGAGACAGTCTTTAGAAAATATTTAGATACTTATTTGACTCAGAATTTAAGAATATTTTAAAAGAAAAATTATCTAAAATTTTAAGAATTCTTCTGTAGGAAAAATGTTTAAGAATCTTATAAATTTTCTATAGAAAAAATCCATTGGCAACTGTTAATTTCCTTAGAATAAAATATTTCGGAGTCTGTCAAGAATTTTTCTGGAAAAAAAAACTAAAATCGGATAGTTTTTTTACAGGAAAAATGTTACAGAATCTGATAGTATTTTATGAGAAATATATTTCAGAATCTTAGAATTTATTATATGGAAAAAGAGATTTTCAAAATCTAAAATTTTTTCCAAAAAGAAAAATGTTTTGGAATTTTTCTATAGAAAATTATCTCAGAATCTAAGTTTTTTTTTGTATGAAAAATCTCCCAGAATCTGAAAATATTTCTGTTGAGAAATTTTATAAAGGAAGTGTGTCTTTGAGTCTGTAAATTTTTCTATTGAAGTTGCGTCTTATGTCTTAGAACCTAATAATTTTTCTATATGAAATTATCTTAGAAAACATTCTCAAATATTTTCTATCGAAAAATTCCCCTCGAAAAAATCGGTTAAATCTGAATTAATCTGTTTGGATCTAAAAAAATATAATTTTATCTGATCAGGTCTTTTTGATCCGGCATTTTTCCACAATTTCAGGATCTGATCAGATTCAATTACGGGTCAGATCTACCAGAGTTCTAAATTGGAGACAAATTTCCTATCTAGTAGATCTTATCCGATACAAATGACATCATTAGATTTTTACAAATCAGACCAGATCTAATCAATTTTTTTTACAGGGCTATAAAATTTAAGAATTTTATGTAAAAATTTAATTTTAATTTATTTTTGATTTAAATCAGTCAAGTTGGGTTTTCTTGTGAACATTTTTTTGAGTAAACAAAATTTTTCTTTATACGGTAAGAAATAGTTAATATGCTCACAAATATATTTCTCAAAATATATTTCTCAAAATATTTTTAAAATAACCTAAAAATGGTACTTTGCTATTCCAAAAGTCAAAAAGCGGGATAAAGCGGGATGAAGCGGGACTTTTGTTTAAAAAGCGGGATCGGAATTCAAGGCGGGATGAGACATCAAAAAGCGGGATAATCCCGCCAAAAGCGGGATGGTTGGTCAGGTTAGGCATGACGCAAAAAAGGTTGGGAACCATTGCTTTAAGGTATGTCTAGGACCAATATTTCGGGTAGTTACAAACATCAGCACAAACTCAATATGCCCTGTACCACATAGTGGTGTAGGGTATAACAAGTAAAAAAGTTAAATTCGGCCTTGCCGAATGTAGTGATACCCTCCACAATTTCAAAAAGATTATTGCAAACAACTTTATTTAAAAGGAAATTAATTTTGAAAAAAAAAAAATTTTGGTAAAAAAAAAAATCCGATTTTTTTTTTTTTTGTCCAAAAATATGTTCGTACTTGTTTAAATACCATTTGGTTTTCAATTATGTTAACATATGTCAACCAGAAGCCGAATTAAAGCATTTTGTATTTTTAGGTTATGTTGAATGTACTGAAATTTTTGAGGTGTGCTTACATTTTCGTTCATAACTTTTGAACCGCTGAACCGATATCGCTCAAATGCAATACCAAACTTCTCGGGAGAACTTCCAATATATATGTTAAGTTTCAGTCATCTCTGTGCAATATTTTGTCCGCGAGAGCATTTTCCACAGACAGACAGACGGACATCGCTAGAATGTCTAAAAATCGATCGGGCATCATGAATATATATACTTTATGGGGTCCCAGACCGATATTTCGATGAGTTACAAACGGAATGACAAACTTATATATACCCTCTATCACTAAGTGGAGGGTATAAAAAAAGTGTATAAATATGATGTATTCATGACGCATACTTGTTGCACTATCATATAATAAATGTTGCTCATACGCCCAATCTGACGAGAATAGAGTTAAGAAGAACAAATTACATTCTTCTTAATGCCAGCCAAAAGCATGTAAAGTATTGGGATTTTTTGGGAATTTCAAAACAATTTCGGAGACTTTTTTGAAAACATCGAGCGCGAATATTTAAAACTTGCTATCTGCAATGGTATTACATAGCAGATAGCAATTTTTTAATATTCGCCCTCGACATTTACATAGAATTAAGAATTTTTCAATTGATTTTTTTTTTTACTGATTTTTAAAACTTCACTGGTAGACAAAATTATTTTTTTTTTTTTTTTTTTGAAACATTTTGTATGGATGCTATCTGAAATTTACGAACTTTTAAGAATATTAATACGGTCATTGGAAAGCAAGATGCGGTCCAAACCAAAAAAAAACTGTAAATTTTGCAAATGCGCAAAATCGGATTCGTCTGTCTGTGGAAAGTAAGATAGATGCTGTTCAAACTAAAAGAGCTGCAAATCTTATAAATGAATATGTATTGTGTTTATAGGCCGGTAGTGTTCATAAATGGACGAAATCGACCAGGGCGAAAAAGCTTCCCATTGAAAAATTAAACCAACCTCTGAAAAACACCAACTTAAACCAAGATTACTTAAGAATGTATACTAGACTGCCCAGAAAAAAACAAAGTTGTTATTTTCTTGGGGGATACCTGCGAATTTTGTTCCTTTTTGTGCAAAAAAATTTCGGTTTTTTTTTGGGATTTTTAAAATAATATCTAGAGGTCGCGATCTCGCGTTTTATAACGATTTATTTTTTTTGAGTTTTTTATTATTTTAAATTGTTAAATATGATTAATATGATAAAATATTAATAATTTCAGACAAAAAAAAAAATAAAATAAAAATTAAATATCGCTCATTCCATGAGATGTCTCCCAGCATCTAATCAAATGTTCTTTAATTTATTTGAAATTTCGCACACAGGTACACTATGGAGCAATTAAAATAAATTCGTTCTTAGTTTCGCGAAAATCCACGAATTCGCGAACGCGAATATATTCGCGAAATCACGGATTTTCTCGGAACTAACAACTGATTTATTTTAATAGCTTCATAGTGTTCATGTGTGCAAAATTTCAAATAAATTAAGGAACATTTGATTAGATGCTGGGAGACATCTCATGGAATGAGCGATATTTAATTTTTAATTTAATTTTTTTTTTTGTCTGAAATTATTAATATTTTATCATATTAATCATATTTAACAATTTAAAATAATAAAAAACTCAAAAAAAATAAATCGTTATAAAACGCGAGATCGCGACCTCTAGATATTATTTTAAAAATCCCAAAAAAAAACCGAAATTTTTTTGCACAAAAAGGAACAAAATTTGCAGGTATCCCCCAAGAAAATAAAAACTTCGCTTTTTTTCTGGGCAGTCTAATGTATACTTTAACAGTCAGCCCCTTTTAAAAGCGTTGATATAAAACATGATAAAAGTGTATTTCTTCAGCGCAAAAACGTTTTTTTACATTCAAGAGGGTATATTTGTTTAATAAATTGAACATTTTAAATTCATAAAAATTTCGGTGTTGGTTAAAAAAATGTTTGATAAAAAAAAAAAATTTTTGACGAAACAAAAAAAGGCATGAAAAAAAAAGTTTTTGACAAAAAAAAAAAAATGTTAATGAAAAAAAAAAAAAATTTAGATGAAAAAAAATATAAATTGTGATTAAAAAAAAAAATGTTTGATGAAAAAAAAAATAAAGAAATACATTTTTGATGAAAATTTATTATAGCTCTTCACCAGCTGGTGAAAAACTTTTATATTCAGCAGAAGGTGAGTTATTATCCATGTTACAAACCTTTTTGGTTTAAAGAAAATGAAAACAGTAATACTTTTTTTTAGTCTGTGGCTTATATAGTCAAACTAGTGTTTCCAATTCGGTTAATCGATTAAACGATTCCTCGATTAATCGCCTCTATTTCGGTTAATGACGAAACAAATAATTTAAAACGCAAATAATTATTCGACCCGATTAATCGGTTAAAATGGTTCGATTAACCGGTTAATATTATTATCTTTATATTCTACTATAATTTGTTTGTAACACTTCCTTTTTTTACAAACACTTCCGAAAAAAGTCAAAACTACATAAAAAAAATATTCAGAAACCAGCAATTAACAGTTAAGAAAAGCAAAATTAAAAATTAAAACATTTAAAACTCAGAAATCCTAATTAAAGTTTTCAAACGCCATATTGAAAGTCGCAATTAAAACTCAGAAAATCCCAATTGAAATTTAGAAAAGCTAATTTAAATTCAGAAATCCAAATTGAAATTCAGAAATCCAAATCGAAATCCAGAAACGCCCAATTAAAATTTACGAAAGCTCAATCCAAATTTACAGAAGCCTACTGAAATTAAGAAATCTGAATTGAAATTAAGAAAAGCAAAATTGAAATTTAAAAATTCGAAATGAAATTCAGAAAAGATAATTCAGTTTCAGAAGAGCTAATAAAATTCAGAAATCTCAATTGAAATCCCAATTGAAATTTAGAAAAGTGAAATCAAATTATATAAATCAAAATTAATATTTAGAAGACACCAATTAAAATTCTGAAAAGCACAATTAAAATTCAAAAATCCCAATTAAAATTAAGAAATACCATTTAAAATTAAGAAAGCCAACTGAAATTCACAAATCTGAATTGATATTCATAGTTTAGAAAATCAAAATTTAAAAATTACAATTATAAGTAAATTGAATTGAAAAACGGAAATGGCCAATTGAAACTTAGAAATCCTGATTGAAATTTAGAAAATTCCAAATAAAATTTAGGAATTTTTATTATATCTAAATTTCAATTTGTTGCGTTTTGGGTTTCCCCTTAAAAAACTGCACACAAAAAAGTTTAAAGAAAAAAATTTTAATTACAAATTTTAAAAAGTTCGATTTTGTTTTTAATAATTTTTTTACTTGAATGATAAAATTTTTTAATAGATTTCGAAAGTTTCCATGAATTGAGAATAAATGCAAATTTGCGATTACTTTCGTGATAGGTGCAAAATCAATTAAAATAGTAATTGAAACTCATTCTAATTTTTTGTGTGTGTGTATAAAGACTGAAAATGAAATTTTACTTAAAATACTTTTATTTTTTGTTACATTACTTTTAAAAATCGGTTAAAATTAATTTTTCATTGTTTTTGACGGTTAATCGATTAATCGACACTTTTTCCGATTAATCGACCCGAATAACCGATTAACCAATTTTCGTCAATTTTCGAATAATGCCCTAACCGGTTAACCGGCAGGGTCGAATAATTGGAAACACTAAGTCAAACTGAGTCCTGAATCACTTTTAAAATTAGACACCACCCTAAAACCATACAGCCTTACCACAAGAAAATAAAATAAATTTAAAATGAGCTTTTAATTTTATTTCCATACAAATTGTTTTTGTTTTTAAAATCGACTTTCAAAAAATGTATAGAAAATTTGATATTTAAAATAAAACTTTCGTTAAAATAGGCTTTTTATTTTTCTATGGTATGGGCCATTATCATGTTAAAAGAAAACAGCTGATTAAAAAATTCTTTCCTCTAATTTAACAAGGTTTTTTAAAGTGTATAATGTATAAAATGTTGAGACTCTAGAAAGTTCAAAAGGAAAATGTTCATTTACATAATTCGGTATGGAATACCTCATATTTGCTTTGATCGTGAGAGTTTCGTTTAGTGAGTGGCGTTATCAATTTGTAACAATTTATCATAATAACATTATCGGTATTATTTTGATTCTATACGTCACATCTGATATAAAAACACGAGACTTTGATAATGAAAACAAAAAAATAGTAGTAATAAACAATATACATTAAAAAAATAAATAAACTGATCTAACTAAAATGTTTTGTTTTTCAAAAATTTCCATTTTATACTTGTTGATTTTTTATTCTTTTTCCAAAACAAAAAAATAATAAAAGCTTAATTAAAATATGTGTGCATCCGAAGTCGTTCAATGGGGTCTTTTGCATATGTTGAAGATAAATAGCGATTCCATTTTAAAATTTTCCAAACAGCTATAGTATTTTTCCATTTAAAATTTGCCAAGCAGCTATAGTATTTTTTGGACATGGGTGCGTATGATGTGCTAACAACCAAATTGTATGAATCATACGCACTCATGGCCAAAATAACTATAGTTTGTAGTGTATGGTACATTAAAGCGGATTTTTTTAAGTTTTGATTTTGCCAAGTGTCCGGTCAAATTTTTATTTTCCTAGGCCGTTAACTTATGTGATACAAATTTGAGGACTAATGGATTAAATTAACCCGTGGCGCCCGGCGGTCAAAGTTTTGGATTTTTGAAAAATTTTTAAAAATAAAATTTAAAAAAAAAATATCTTTCGACACATCATATTTGTTAATTTCGATGCGCTGAGAACGAATATAAAAAAAAATAAAATCGCTTGATCGGTTTTCGAGATATCGCCATTTCAAATTTATAAAAAAATGGCGGTTTTTCTTGAACGTAGAAAAAAACGTTCAAGAAATTTAAAAAAAAAAAAATCTCAAAATTTCATTCCGCCGACCCTTTTGTAGAGCTTGACACAATCTTTCATTTGAGCCCAATCCAATCATTTTAAGCCGTGGCGCTCATCGATCAAAGTTCTGGCTTTTTATAAACTTTTTACCAAAAACCCTAAACTTTGATCGAAGGGTGCCAAGTGTTAAAATGATCGGATTTGGCTCCAATTAAGCTTAAATGAAAGATTGTACAAAGCTCTATAAAATGGTTAAAATAAATAATTTTTTAGAGTTTTTTTTTAAAAATTCTTAAACGTAGGAAAAACCCCCCGTTTTTCAATTTTTTGACAAATTTTAAATGGCGGTATCTCGAAAACCGTTCGACCGATTTTATAAATTTTTTGATATTCGTATTCAGCATGCTAAAATTAATAAAAAATAATGTATCGCAAGATATTTTTTTTTTCATTTTTAAAAAACCAAAATTTTGGTGGAAATTTTTAAAAAGTCCAAAACTTTGATCGAAGGGCGCCACGGGTTAAAATTATCGAATTTGACTCAAATTAGTTTTAAATGAAAGATTGTCTCAAGCTCTACAAAAGGGTCGGCGGAATGAAATTTTGAGACTTTTTTTAAAAAATTTCTTGAACGTAGGAAAAAACCGCCATTTTTTGCAAATTTCAAATAGCGATATCTCGAAAACTGTTCGACCGATTTTATTTTTTTATATTTGTGCTCAGCACATCAAAATTAACAAATATGATGTGTCGAAAGATACATTTATTTTTAATTTTTTTTTTTTTTTAATTTTTCAAAAATCCAAAACTTTGACCGCCGGGAGCCACGGGTTAATTTAATCCGATTGGCATCAAATTGGTTTAGTCCTAGTAAAATAAAAAAATGTCCGGACTTTGAAAATCGGAGAAGAAAAAATTTAGATATACAGAAAAATGCCAGTCTACTGTACCACAGTGTGGTGAAGGGTATAATTACGTTTTTCTCATTTTTTTACCAACAAAATCGAAAAAAATAACCTACGAAAACATTAAAAATTAATGATAGTTCTGTTATTTTTACCAAATTTACAAATTCCAAAAAAAAAAAAACCTACGAAAACATTAAAAATTAATGATTTCGTAGGTTATTTTTTACAATTTTCTATTGAAATATTTTTTTTTTTTAAATTTTTAATAAAATTTTGAATCGAGCCCGCAATCAACTACATTCTGGCCAGACACTCTACCCATCGTGCCAAAGTCACTTGATACAAGCATGTTTTTAAATTCGATAAATAATTTTTTGAACTTTTTTCTACAAAAAAATAACCTACTTGTGTAGGTAAAAACTAATGATATCTCATTAAAAAATACCAACAATTTATAAAAAATTACTTACACTAATCATTAAAAATTTAAAGAATAATCAGTAGTTTTTACTTACAGAACAAAAATAAATGACTTTAAAAATTAAATGTTAATGAAAGTCTTTATTTTTTAGTGTGTTTTTTTTTTGAAACAAAGGACAGAAGTAGTCATTAATAAAAACTGAACATCAAACAAATGTTTTTTTCTTTTAAAAACTACTAAACGTAAAATTTTTAAAATAAACAAAACAGTTACAAACAGTTAATGATATAATTTTTTAAGTGTAGGATATTCCATATTTCTAAAACTAAATAACAGAAAATTTAATTACAATATCCATTTCAGCAGAAAAAACTGATCAGTTTTTTTTTTATATTGCTAAATAGTTTTGACAATGAAATCTGAAAAATTCTGAAGCACGGTGTCGGCTAAATCTTGCAATAATTACTAACATAAATAAATTTAAAACAGAAAAATTATTTTCTTGAAAATTATTTTGATAGTTTTAATTTATTAGTAAAGGAAAAATGACCTCGAGCTAAAATAAACCCACAAAAAATATAATATTTAAAAAGGTCGAATAAAACAATTTTTATTTTTTAATAAAAATTATTCAGAATTTAAACTGAAAGTTGTTTTACAAAAATAAAATTATGTATAACAAGATATTTCTGAACAAGTAAAAAAGTTAAATTCGGCCTTGCCGAATGTAGTGATACCCTCCACAATTTCAAAAAGATTATTGCAAAAAACTTTATTTAAAAGGAAATTACTTTTGAAAAAAAATTTTTTTTTTTTGAAAAAAAAAAAATTCCGCGAAAAAAAATTTTGGTAAAAAAAATTCGCGATTTTTTTCTTTTTTTGTCAAAAAATATGTTCGTACCTGTTTAAATATCATTTGGTGTTCAATTATGTTCACATATGTCAACCAGAAGCCGAATTACCGCATTTTGTATTTTTAGGTTATGTTGAATGTACTGAAATTTTTGAGGTGTGCTTACATTTTCGTTCATAACTTTTGAACCGCTGAACCGATATCGCTCAAATGCAATACCAAACTTCTCGGGAGAACTTCCAATAAATATGTTAAATTTCAGTCATCTCTGTGCAATATTTTGTCCGCGACAGCATTTTCAACAGACAGACAGACAGACGGACATCGCTAGAATGTCTTAAAATCGATCGGGCATCATGAATATATATACTTTATGGGGTCCCAGATCGATATTTCGATGAGTTACAAACGGAATGACAAACTTATATATACCCTCTATCACTAAGTGGAGGGTATAAAAATTAGAGATATAAACATCAATTTTAACTGAAAAGTCTGCTAAAAGTTTAATAATTTAAATTAAAAGTCGCTTTACAGATTTGTTGAGTTTTTCATTTGAGTGTTAGAATAACGTAGGTAAGAGATTCTCAGAAAACGTCAATATGTTATTTTTGGTTTGGGCAATATTAAATTAAATAACAGATTATTAATAACATTGGTTAAGAAAACGAAAAAAAATGACACTCACTTGATAGAACATTTTAATTTATTTTCGCACTTATTGTTTTAAAACTGTTCTAAATATTTTTAATTTTAAAAATAATTTTTAAAAAAAACACCTGTTAACACGTCTAGCTCTAGAAAACAAATGAATACATTTCAGGCCTATGAACTAGTTTAACATACAAAATATTGTTAACATGCTGAATTTTTTTTTACTGATTAATTAACGAGATAAATTTACAAGCGAATAAAAGCCACAGAGTCAGATAAGCAATTTTTAACAACAAAAAGAAAAGTTAACAAGATTACATCTCAAAATAAATACAGTAGGAAACAAAAATAACAATTCGAAATCTAAAATTTAAAATAAAAGTATTAAAAGTCTATTCTGAAGTAATTTTAAAGCTGGATACACAATAGGACGGAGCAGTATTTTTTCGATTTCGGTTAGGAACAAATACACAGGCCGATAAAATTTGAAAAAGGTCGAAACCTCGGGATTACAGTATACTTTCCTATGGATTTGAGTTGCGCTGAATCCGAATCTGTACTCAGAATTTGTTCATGACATCAGGTTTTTGAGATATCATAGCTTTAAGTTGAAAATACAACCTTGTTTCCGCCATATTCGAGACGAAAACCCGGGATTTTTTCAACTTCAAGCTAAGATATCTCGAAAACCTGATACGCAAATTCTGAGATCAGATTTGGATTCAACGCAACTCAAACCCTTAGAAAAGTATACTCCGGTCTATTGGTTAAAAATGTATTCGCCTGTATTATCGTTAAAGATACACAGTGCATTTAAATGTTAAAAAAAATTTAACGATTTTTTAAGCAAAAAAAATAAAAAATTTTCTAGGGACCAAAAAAAATGTTCGATCATCATAAAAAAACATTTTCAGTAATGCCCAAACATTAAATAATATTTTTAGCAAAAAAAAAAAAATCCCTCTTTAGGATTTTCAATTTAAAAAAGGAACCCAAAAGCATTGAATTTCAATGTTTTTTCTTGTCTGATATTAACAAATTATTTTTTCAAAACTATTTTATTATGTAGTTAATTATTAAAACATTCAAATGATTAAAAATTATTTCTAAGTAATGTACAAACATTTTCTATCCCAACTAAAAAATATTTTTTTAAAGTTTTAAAAATTTTTGTTTCCTATTGTAATTAAACACACACTTTGATATTAATAAGACCTATAAACTTTGTGTGTATGTCATGCGTATTCGTGGTTTGTTAAATTAATTATTAAATTAATAATATAAAAAAAAAATATGCAAATACAAACAAAAAAACTTGTTAGTTTAATGCAAAAAAATAAAAAATAATAAACAAATATTTAATCGAGCCGGAAAGAGCAAAAAATAAATAAAAGTACACAAAATTCAAAATATTCCAAATAAAGGGAAAAGAAAATTTTATAGACACCCACCCCATAAGAAAATGAGGAAGAACGGAAATCCAATGGGGGTGTAGCAGAAATATTCGATTCTAAAAAAAAAAGGTAAAAATTATAGAAACAAATAAACAAATAATAGATAGTAAAGAAAGAGTTTGCATCGGTGCAAACATTAGAGTGTCAATAGTTTGTAAAGGAAAAAAAGAAAAGTTAAGTATTAGTTTTAAGTATCATAAGAGATCGGAATATGTGTATTTTTTTTACTTCCGATTTTAATTGTCCGGGCAATTTTTTATACCCGAGTAAAAATAATTTAATATGATCTTATATACTTTTATATAGTCATATTATTTGATATATGATCATGTGTGACACTATGTATTGCAAGATAAATTTATATAATAAATTTTGATGTGGGATTTTTTTAAGATATCACCATACATAACTATATGTTGTAACATCTGGTCCCATGCATCATTTTAAATTTCTAAGTGTTTTATATAAAATTTTATATGCCTCCATTATTTTTTAATTTTTTTAAGTGTTTTCCAAGAACATATTTTTATCGCAAATATTTTCAAAGTGTTTTATATAAAATTTCATATGACTTCATATTTTTTTATTTTCCCGAGTAAAAATAATTTAATATGTTCTTATATACTTTTATATAGTCATATTATTTCATATATGATCATGTGTGACACTATGTATTGCGAGATAAATTTATATAATAAATTTTTATGTGCATTTTTTTAAGATATCGCCATACATAACTATATGTTGTAACATCTGGTCCCATGTATCATTCCAAATGTCTTAAGTATTTTATATAAAATTTTAAATGCCTCCATTATTTTTTTAATTTTTCAAAGTTTTTTTTTCAAAGTGTTTTATATTAAATTTCATATTACTCCCTCCATATTTTATATTTTTCCAAGTTTTTTCCAAGCACAACTTTTTTATCACGAATATTTTCTAAGTGTTTTATATAAAATTTTATATGACTCCATCTTTTAAATTTTTTCTAAGTTTTTTTCAAGGATTTTTTTTTTTCGCAAATATTTTCTAAGTGTTTTATATAAAATTTTATATGACTCCATTTTTAAAAATTTTTCTAAGTTTTTCCAAGGACACTTTTTTATGAGAATATTTTCTAAGTGTTTTATATAAAATTTAACATGTCATATGACTCCATGTTTTGAAGTTTTTTTGAAAATTTTGAAAAGTTAAAATTTAAATTTTTCAAATTTTTATTAAAAACTAAAAAAAAATCCGATTTATAAAATTGTATAAATTTTAATATAATTGGATATAATTTTATATCATTGGATTAGACCAAAACTCGTATCAAAGTCGATATAAAGTTATATAAACTGATATTATTAGATAATATTCGATCAAATCTTATGAAACCATTTTTCGTATAAAATTATATCAAAATAGACACGAACTCATATAAAATTATATATTGCGCCATATCATTTTTTTTACTCGGGTTTCTAAGATTTTTCCAAGCACCACTTTTTTATCACGAATATTTTCTAAGTGTTTTATATAAAATTTTATATGACTCCATCTTTTAAATTTTTTCTAAGTTTTTTTAAGGAACATTTTTTTTATCGCAAATATTTTCCAAGTGTTTTATATAAAATTTTATATAACTCCATTTTTTAAAATTTTTCTAAGTTTTTTCCAAAGACAAATTTTTTTGAAAATATTTTCTAAGTGTTTTATATAAAATTTAACATGACTCCATTTTTTGAAATTTTTCTAAGTTTTTTTCAAAGAAAAACTTATTTTTATTATTTTAATTTTTCAACTTTTTATTAAAAACTAAAAAAAAAATCCGATTTATAAAATTGTATAAATTTTAATATAATTGGATATAATTTTATATCATTGGATTAGACCAAAACTCGTATCAAAGTCGATATAAAGTTATATAAACTGATATTATTAGATATTATTCGATCAAATCTTATGAAACCATTTTTCGTATAAGATTATATCAAAATAGACACGAACCCATATTACATTATATATTGTGTCACATCAATTTTTTTACTCGGGTACTTCTAAACCTAAAACTTATGTGGTACAATTTTGAGGCCAAATGATTTAATTTAAGCAGTAGCGCCCACAGATATAATTTTTGGATTTTTAAAATTTTAAAAAATTAAATATTTTTTTTTAATTTTGATATGCTGAATACGAAATCAAAAAAAAATGGTTGAACGGTTTTAGAGACATCGCTATATAAAATTTGCTAACAATTACGAAATTTTCCTACGTTCGAAAATTGTTTTAAGAAATAATATCAAAATTTATTTTCCTTGACCTTTTCATAGATCTTTCATGTAAGCTTAAAATTAGTTTAAGATAAATCCGATCATTTTTACTTTTGGCGCCCTTCGATAAAAGTATTGGATTTTTGGAAAATTTTCATCACAAATGTGGAAAATGTATTTTGCGACGGATTAATTTTGACATGCTGAACAGGAATATAAATAAATAAATAAATATTTTTAAATAAATATAAAAAAATCTAGAATCGGTCGAGCGGTTTTCGAGATATCGCCATTTAAAATTTGTCAAAATATTTACTAAAAATGGATGTTTTTTCCTACGTTCAAGAAATTTAAAAAAAATATAATTTGTTTATTTGGCTATTTCAAAGAGATTAAGGCAAGGTTTCATTTAAACTTAATTTGAGTCAAATCAAATCATTTAATCACTGGGCACCATGGATCAAAATTCTGGGTTTTTTGGTGAAAATTAAAAAAAAAAAAAAAAAACAAGTAGAAAAGTTAAATTCGACTTGGCTGAATCTATGAATACGCTCCACAATGCCCTTTTTAAGTGATAGTAAATTTTCTAACGTGTAAAAATTAACATTTTTAATTAGAAATATTTTATTTTGTGTAAAAAAGCTTTTTTTTAGTAATTTTTGAAAAAATAATAATTTACTAAATTTTTTGTTGAGTGTAAAATTTTTTTGAGTGTAAAATTTTTTTTAAGTGTACTTTTTTTTAGTGTGAAAATATTTTTGAGTGACAAAAATACGTTGTAAAATATTTTTGTGACTTACCAATGTTTTTAAAACATGTTTAACGGGTTTTCAACACGTGAATTTAAGGTAAAACTAATCTGAAATTCACGGTTTTGCTAAAAACTTTTGAACCACTAGACCGATTTGGCTGAAATTCAATACGAACAAGGCCAGGGGAACGACAAATATATATGACAAGACTTTCGAAAGAATTGTCTTTCGAAAGTTAGCGTGCTTTTTATCTCGTAAATTCACGAAAAACCCTTGCCGAAATTCAGTCTTTTGCTCATAAATTTTGAACCACTGCACGGTGGTCAATTCCGGCCAAAAATCATTTTATTTTTTTATTAAATCTTGATGAAATTTTAATGCTATATTATAGCTAATACTTTAAAACATTCAACTTAAATCTTTTTTTGGGCCTTGTAACACTATATTATTGTCCATAGTGATGCAAAGTAGAGTAATTTTTGCTTCTCATTTCAGCTTTTTTTTAAATGTATATTTTAGTTTTCAATAAAAGTTGGCTATGCATTTTTCTTCACATTATTTTTGTAAGTTCGCACATGGATTTTTAATTCCTATAGTAAATAATCATTCCATGTGGTTTTTACAGATTTTATGTGCGTTTTTGTCTTAAAGTGATGTGTATGAAAATTAGATAAAAATTAAAAATAAAACTCTAAAAAAATAAATTTTGAAAGACCATAAAAATCAATTAGAGGCTATTAGAGGTTAGCTATAAAAAGCAGTTTGTACTTTTAACTATTAAAAGTAAGTATTTTAAATTTCAGCCCCTACTTTTACCGATTCTTTAAACCAGAGCATTTTTAGTGGACTCATTTTTGACAAATGGTGGATTTTTTTAAACCTACAAACTCCACCAAAATAGGGAACGTGAAGAGATACTAACTTAATACCCATAGATTTGCGTTAAAAAAACTTAAAAAAAGACGAAATAAAAAAAAATGTGGTTTAAGGGGGGTTGGAACTAAAAAACCGCCTTAATGTTAGCAATTTTTAAACAGCTAAAAAAAATAAATACGTAATATTATTTAAATCTGTTTTTTCATTTCAAAGATAGAACATTTTATTGGTTTTAATCGTGTGTTGTTTTTTTTAAAGGGGAAAAATGGCGGCATTTTTACAGCAAAAACTGATAAACCGATTTTGATGAATTTCTTCTTTCATTCATCCCACGATTAACTGGAAGCCCTGTCAATTCTTTGTCTTTTAAACTTTTAAAAATATTACGATTGTTAATATTTCAAATAAAAAAACAGAATTAAAAAGTACTGCGTATCTATTTTTTTAAAAAAATTGCTAACACTAAGGCTGTTTCTTTTAGTTCCAACCCCCACCTTAATTAGTTTGATACATTTGACACGTCCATGCTTAGTTGGCCAACCACTATATTTGTATGTCCAACGTTTTGAAAAGAGATCAGATATATTATTCTTAATTCGGATATTAAATTATTCCTGTTTATATGCAGACATGTTTGATACATTTGGGACGTCCATGAATATTTGGCCAACCACTGTATTTGTAGGTCCAACATTTGGGCAAGGTATCAAATATGTTATTCTTAATTCGAATATTAAATTTAAACTATTTACACGCAGAAATAAAGAAGTTATTGATTTTTGGCCGGAATTGACCACCGTGCACTGGAACGATTTCGCTGAATTGCAATTCCAACCTGACCAGGTAAATGCCCAACATATTTGCCAAACTTCAGAAGTCTCTGTAAAGTCTTTCAAAAGTTAGCGTGTTTTATGCAGACGGACGGACGGACACCGTTAGATCGACCTAGAATCGATCAAAGATCATGAATACTTTATGGGGTCCTAGACCAATATATCGAGGTGTTACACATGGAATGACAAACTTATATATACCCTCTATCACTAGAGTGGAGGCTATATAAAAAAAACTTTTATCAATGGGCGCCACGGGTTAAAATTATCGGATTTGTCTCAAATAAATTTTAAATGAAAGATTGTCCTAAGCTTTATGAAAGGGTCAAGGAAACAAAATTTTGTGATTTTTTTTTTTATTTCTTGACTGTTTGAAAAAACATAAATTTTTTTGCATATTTCAAATTACGATATCTCGGAAACCGTTTTAATTTAAGAAGCTTTTAAGAAAATTCAACTTCCAGTTTAAAATCATGACACATAACTTTAGTTTGAAGACAGATCTCAAAATTAGGTACCAAATATAATATTTGACAAATCTGATCCGATACACTTAAATATTAACAATCAGACGATAAATGAGTAGATCAGATCAGAACAAATTTAATATAACACCGTCCGACAGCCAATATTTAACATGAACCGGATGATATACGTCTGAGATCAAATGGAGTAAAACTGCATTTACAGTTTTTCATTTCGTGATCCTGTTTCCTTTTAAAAGAACTTCAAAGTTTTAAAGGATACATTTTGTAAAATATTTCTGAAATATTTGTACTTGTCCTAGGATGCTACTGGTGATGGCAAATGAGAGAGCAAAATCTTCCCTAATTTTTTCCATTTTTTTTTTGCCATATCAGGATAAAAGGGTGCGAAAAAAGTCCTTTGAAAACTTTATCAAAATATTTTAATACAAATTTTGAATGATATTAAAGAATAGAGTTTTGAAAGGAAATAACTTACCTCTTTTTCCTAATATGTAAAAATAATAAAACAGAAAAATTTGGGGAGATCCTCAAATACAAATATTAAAAAAAAAATATTTTATAAAATTTAATCCTCTAAAACTTTGAAGTCCTTTTAAAAGAAAACAGGATCACGAAATGAAAAACTGTAAATGCAGTTTTAGTACATTTAGTCTCTAGTTTCAAACTTATATTATCCAGTTCGTGTTTAATGGCTTTTTTTTATTTAATCATTTCTATTCTTAAACATGATAAAATTCCGATTACAACTTTCTTAAAATAAAAAAAAAAAAAAACTATTGACACTCTAATATTCTTTTGTAGATTTTTTTTTATACCCACCCCCCAAATTAGGTGTAGAACTGACATGCAACAATGTTATTCCGCCATCAGCTCCATAAGAACTATAATTACATGATTGACATTGTTGTTGGTGTTGTTTGCAAATCTGACATTGCATGTGGTTATGATGACAATATTTATGTGAATTGCCCTTTTTACGATGGGCAATTGTTCGATAACGCGACCAGTTGTTGGTACCGCCATCATCAGTGGCAGCAGTCACTAATTTTTCAAAGCTATTTCCCATAACTATAACCGGTATAGCATTGACCTTTGCGGTACTTGAAAACTATTGTTCCGTTTAATTATATATTTTTTTTAATTTATTTTATTTTTTTTGGCAATTTATCAAAATATGATTATTTGTGAATGAGACATAAATAGATACATATATGTATGTATACAAAAGACTAGCTGTCTTTCGTGATTAAGACTACAAATACAAATTTAGCTACAATAAGGTGTTGAAAATTCATTCATTATAGGTCAGCTGAAAATATATACATATGGACGTCGTCATACTCAATAATATCGTCATCAACTTGTGTAACGATTTAACATATCTAGCAGTTTTTGTTTACGTTTCATTGTGAAACATTTAAATCTAACAATATTTTAGAATTTTACATTAAAAACATTTCTGAAAAAATGCTTAAAGAAAAAAAAAATTCTAATCCTCTAAAAAATGTTGAATATTTTCTAAATAATGGATATTTTTTTGGCGCTTTGGTGTTAAGAACTTTATTAATAACACAGTGATACAAAATGGAACTTTCTGAATCGGAATGGGATGAAACCAAAAGCAAATAAAAGTTGACATTTTACATAAAAACCCCTCAAGACTTTTTTTCATTCAGCTCTAGATATTTTTTACACGCATTTAAAGTTGGTGATTTTAAAGCATTCAACGTTTTTGTGTACTAAATATATCATACTTTAGGGGCTCCTGGTGGTGCCGGTAATGAATTATGAATTTCACTGCAATCGGTGCAGTACCTACTTACTGAATTGCCAAATTATTAAAAATCAAGGATGGGTACCAATTCGATAAAAGTATTGGTATTGGTATTGGTTTTTAAAATTATATTAGTATTGGTATAGGTATTGGTTTTCATTTTTTGTTGAATTGGTATAGGTTTCGGTATTGGTTTTGAATTATTTAGGTATTGGGTATTGGTATTGGTTTTAGCCTCGAATCGGTATCGGTTTTTAATAAGTATTGGTATTTATCTTATATCGGTTTTGGTGCAAAAGGTTTTGTCGTTAATATTAATTAATTTAACGTAAGTCGTCCTTCTGTCCGCCCCACAGTGCACACTGGGGAAACATGGTAGGTTTTTTGGCCAAAAGTCTCTACAGGTCGTAGATGTTTACCGATTTTTTTGAAATTAGAATGTAAGCCTATAATAAGGTAATAAATAAGTGCCTTGAAAGTTTTTGAAATCGGACCTACAAGGAAACTATTGCAGGGTGGACACTTCATTTTTAATAAAATTTACAGATGTTTTAGATGAATCAAATGAAGAGACACTTGCCTTTTGTTTAAGTATTTGAACTGGAGATGGTCTCTGGTCCCGTGATTCACGCGTGAGCATGAGTGATTTTCATTTAAATCATTTGGTTATAGAGGGATTTTCATTTAAGTCAAGTGACTATATTAAGGTAATAAATAAGTGCCTTGAAGCTTTTTGGATTCAGACCTACAAGGAAACTTTTTCAAGGGTGGACACTTCATTTTAAATAAAATTTACAGATGTTATAGATTAAACAAATGAAAAGACACTCGTCTCTTGTTTATGTATTTGAATTGGAGATGGTCGCTGGTCCCGTGATTTGCGTGACTCAAAAAAGTGATTTTCATTTAAATCACGTGATTGTGAGTTGAAAAATTCTGAGTTTTTTTTTGAAAAACCCCTTTAAAAAAAATATTTTTTAGCAGTATTTGCATTCAGAATTAAGTCAAACTTTAAACTAAATAGTATATGCTTAACCCATTTTGGAGAAAGATTCATTTTTTGGAAAAAGGTACCTATTTAGTAAAATTAGCACCGGCTGATCTCAAAACTCTTGTAAACAAAATTTTAATGTTCCGTTATTCCAGAAAAGCCTGTATTTCAACTTTTTATGTAATTTTAATATTTGGATTTATTTGCTATTTTATTAATTTATTTCATTACTTTCAAAATTTTCAATTAGTGGAATTTGATAATAAATTAAATCTAAAAAAAAATAATATAAATTAATAAAAAAATTAAAAGCCTAAACTAAAAAATGCAAATTTTTCGTTTTTGCTTGAAACAATTTCTGTGCTGATGCACATTGCATTCATAGATGGGAATTTTTCATTACCATTGAAATTTAATTACCATTGGTTGATATCAATGGTAATGAAAAAATTTTAATTACCATTTAATGGTAATTAAATTTTTTTAATTAAAAAAATAATTACTAATGGTAATGAAATGCACCAATTGTTGAAAAACACCAATTATAATTGGTTTCAAAACCATTAGTTTGCACATTTTTGTTTTTTTAAAAGTTAAAAATTTTAACATCAAAGTATGTTGTTACAAAAAAAATATGAAAATGCTAAAGACAAAAAACAAAACGCAAATAAAAATTTCAAATATTGTGTTATACAAAGGCAATCAACGTGTGTTTGGTTTATAAAATGTGAAAAACTAAAACACCATATAACAAAAAACAGCAGATTTTTCCAAATATTAACGATTTTGACAATATTGTGACGACTTTTACTAATGGTAATTATTTTTTTTAAGTGATACCATACCAATGGTAATTATTTTTTTTTTTAATTTTCATTAGTAATTAAATTGATAACTAATTTAATTGGTACAATTGATACAACCAATGGTAATGAAAAAAATTTCATTACCATTGACATCAATTAAATAGTAATTAAACCATCAATTAATTGGTCCCTTTAATTAATTAGTCCCATCTATGATTGCATTTAATGCACATATAAATTCCGGTGGTCAAGGGGAGATATACAGCTGCGGTCAAAAAAATAGCACCAGTATAAAACAAAATTTTCTTCGTTGGTTTTTTTTTAACAATTTAAACTTATGTCACTGAAAACGTGTCATAAGTTACTTACAAGAGTGTGAAACAATATTACATAAGAAAAGCCTAATATGGTTTTTTATTTCATTAACAATTTTCAGAGTTGTTAAAAAAAACTTCAAAAAGACTCAGTCAAAAAAATAGCACCACAGTACTTTTTGTATTAAAATTAAATTCTTAAATTTAAAAAACGAATGGATTATGAATTCAGTATTGTTGTGATATATTTAAATAATAAAAAAAAATTGTCGAATGCTCATTGTTGACAATTACCTCTGTATAACGTTATTGTACCGAATTCACGAGATTTTGGGATCTTTAATTCGAAATTGAGTTCCAGATTTGCTCAACAGCCAACCAAAGGGCTTCATTACAAGTTGGTTGTATTCGAGACACTCCCTTCTCTATATCTATCCATTAACTATCGATTTGATCTAGGTCTGGGGACTGACCAGGTCATTCCATCACGTGTACTTTATTGTCCAGAACCAATTTTTTGCCAATTTCCCGTCATGCTTTGGGTAATTGACGTGTTAAAAGACCTAAATTAGTGGCATTTGTTCAGAAACTTATAGTAACATTACTTTCTGCAGGATATAAACGTTAAGTGTATATCCACGATTGTCCTAGTCCAATATGTGAGCCATGGTCCAATATATGAACCCCACTCCACAGTAGAAAAATATCCCCCACAACATAAGCACCATTTTAAGTTATTTTTATTTCGAATTTTGGATTGAAATCCGCGTTATAGGGTCTTCTGACATAGGTATGTATCCCATATCTCCAAATAAAACAACAATGGATTCATTTGTCCATAGAACATTGATCCACTTTTAACCTGGTCATTCTGAGTTACTGTTAGCAAACTTCAAACGACTTGCAGCATGCTTAAGTGAGAATAGGGGCACT
Source organism: Pegoplata infirma (assembly GCA_963921195.1). Classification (NCBI taxonomy): domain Eukaryota; kingdom Metazoa; phylum Arthropoda; class Insecta; order Diptera; family Anthomyiidae; genus Pegoplata; species Pegoplata infirma. The sequence continues at coordinate 146,700,435 of OY992540.1, forward strand.
TTTTCGAATCTACAAGCGTTAATGTTGTTGTTTTGTAATCTTCGACGAACATTTTCAGCATTTGCTGTCCTTTTTTAGCTCTAGAGCTGCCGTAAATGGGGCTTTCTTCCATTGTCTTTACGAACACCTAACCACTTATGGTGACAAACGTCGCTTGTGACTAAGTTTTTCAAGCTCTAAAGTTAATTTTGTTGAATTTTCAATCATTCTATAAGCGCATCCAACTAATTTTCCTGATTCAGAATATGGTTTATGTTCAGAAATTATATTTTTTACAAAAGCACGTTTTTGAGGAGTGTAATGCTTTCCACGTCTTATTTTTATGAAAATAAACATCAAATTTTGTAATGAATTAATTTTTTTATAAATAAAAACTATCTTCCTTTAGTATTTAACACTTTTATTTAAATAATTTAAACAATATTAATTTTTTTAATGAAATTTTGTCATTCGGTGCTATTTTATTGACTGCACTGATTCAGAGTTTTTTTAAAATATCGAACATTAAAAAAGAACCGTCCACAATTTTTGGAAAAAGTAAAAACATTTAAGGGGTATATACTTAGTATAAGAGTATAACATATTTACTTTAAACGAATACACACATAATATTTTGTTTTAATTGGATGAATAGAGATTTTGTCATTGGTGCTATTTTTTTGACCGGCACTGTATTTTAATTGCAGAAAGATGAGACTTAACATTTGTAACAAAATATACCAGAACTTCATCCTTTTCATACATAAATATTTTTTTGAAAAAGGTGATCGAAATGGGTTATCATGCAGGGGGCCCCTTTTTCGATTTTAGATCTTTTGCCAATTGCGATTACACGGGTCAATTTTTTTCTTATATGGGGTTCACACTTACGACCTTAATCAAGTTGATTAACTAGACTTGTGCTTAATCGTTCAATTAAGTGAGCGCTCATTCTCGTTCATTTCATTTCTGTTGGTCGTTCATTTAGTTCAAATCTGTCAATTTTGGTTTTCGTTCAACAGTTCGTGATCGAATCATTTTGATCATGTCTGTTGCTTTCGTTCAAAAAATACAAAAATGTTAAATAAAAACCTTAAATAAAAACATTAAAAAAAACACATAAATGATGAGAAAGCATGCCAAAATAGGAGAAAAAACTAACGCCTATTGACAAAATTAACAAAAAAAATTTAACGACCGAACTGAAAGATCAAAATGAAGTAATGACCAATTGAGCTGAATGAACGAAAAGACCTAAAAGAGCTGAAATGAACGAACTAGATAAACCGCTCAGTTAAGTGAATAGTTCAATTGAACTAGTTCGGTCGTGAACGACACAACTCTATGATTAACAAAACACCAGTAACAGAATAAAAACGTAATGGATACAAAAAAATATTTTTTTAAACACGTAGCCCTTAAACTCTCAAAAATAGCAAGTGTGAACTGCACATTATGCGTTCTTAAATTCTTATATAATATGACTGTGCCTCTAATAAAACAATAAATTTTTTTTTCTGGATTCTGGTGTTGTGACATAAAATTTTGTAACGTCTGCTTGATAAAAATTTTGGAATTTCCAAAATAGGACATTAGTATTTTTTTTTACAACGCAAAGAAGAGTGCAGTGACATTCAATGTACATATCGTCGCTGCTCCGTCGTAATTTGGTATGTGTTTCTAATGAAGTTTTCAGGAGAGCAAAAAAACCGTCTTATTTTGCCATTTTGCCATATTTTATAAAAGTCAAGCGTCTTTAAAATACATAAAGATGTTTTATAGATGTGTACCACAAAAAAAAGAATGATTTTTTAGTTAAAACGAAGATATTAACGAATTACATAAAAAACTACGCATAACACATTTTGTTGGAACATTTTTGGTATTAATTTTTTTATTTTTGGACATTTTTATACACATGACCATTTTTGTTCATAGAACTTAAGTTATAAAATTTAATAATAGTGCAAAAAATTGTCATATTCATTAAAGTGATAGTAAATACACTTTTAAATCCCATATTTTGTACAAATCTGCATCCAAGTGCTGTTGCTTCAATGAATTTTGTTTTTTTTTTAGCGAAAAAATTTTACTCAAAAAAATGTTCCTGAAATTTGTGCCATGAGATCTGACCATCATTTCTATATAATTGGGGCATGCTTATTTCAATGGTGAAGTCCGTTTTTGAATCAATGGAACAGTTTTCATGGAAATCATCGTTAAAGTTATGCACATTTTGTTGCAGTTTTTTTATTAAAAAATTCTTCTTTTACAAATGCAAATTTGTTTGGTATGGGAAATGGGAATTAGACTCATAACGATATAATAGTACAAATTTGGATAAAAATGTTTGCGTTAAAATGTTGAAAATCGCGATTTTTCTCATATTTTAATGATTTTGCGTTTCTTTTGCAACCCTATAATTAATTTTCCGAATTGATTTCATGTGTATGAAAAGACTAATGTATGTAATTAATTTCTGCAAAAAAACTTTTTAGATACATAACTTTTTTTTGAAAATCGCGAAAAATCGTTTTTTTATAATGGCAGCATCCCTTTAAAATGTGATCTCATACTTCATTTTTTAGTATAGTATGTAAGCATGCCTAAAACCGTTATGTTAAAAATTTTAAGCAAAAATGTTTATATTTGCAAAAGTTTTCTTAACAAAAACTTGTTTTTAACTACACATACCATTTTTTTTGGAACATTTTCATATGGATTTCACATAGCTACTTTTGCTAACTTCCAAACCATTCAAGATATCGCTAAACGGTTTAGTGGGCAGACGGATGCCCTATAGAGGTTTCATATTATGCAATAAAAAAAAAATCCAAAAATGTCACATACCAAATCACGACGGAGCAGCGACGATATGTCAAATATTAACAATGTTTGCAAAAGAAAAAATTTCATCACAGAAAAGGTCTAAATTTTTTAAGATCTTCTTTTATTAGGGGTCATAAAAACCGTGACAAAAAATATTTCTTTTATGTTTTTATGGCTTTTAAAATTCAAGTAGCTAACTCCGTTTTGTTATGTGACATTGCATGCAAACGATTACTGATCGATGTAACATCTTTTGCAATTCGTTAGTCAGGTAAAACCTAATAATGTGATGGAAAGAAAATGTTTGACGTCACAATTAAAACAAACGAAAATAAGAATACAAAAAACCGAAACAAAACCGATACGAAAGTAGAAAAAAAAGAATTGGTATTGGTTTTTTATTGGTATTGGTTTTGAAGAATAAAAGTATTGGTTTTTAATTGGTATTGGTAGTGGGGAATCGGTATTGGTTTTTTATCGGTATTGGTATCGCACAAATAAAGGTATTGGTTTTTAATTGGTATTGGTTTTCAATTTGAATTGGTATTAACGGGTATTGGTATCGAAAAGGTATTGGTACCCATCATTGTTAAAAATAAACCAATATGCACCGCTGCGTATGATTGTTGTTTAAAGGCAATTTCAAAATTCAGTATACGACACTTACACATTTTTCAAGCAATTACACTGCGTGACAAAACTAACCACTATTTTAGAAAACAAGAGGTACGACCATCATTTAAATATATTTCGGAGATGCTGAATCGAATGGCGTACTCCGTTTTTCGATGTATGGTACAGTTTTCTTGTAAAATTTCATTAAAGATTGGCTGATTTTCAGTTGCTTTTTTAACAAAAAAAATTCCAAAGCTAATGATTTTTAAATTTTATGGCATGGAAAACAAAGATATGACTTGTACCAATATTTCTTTTGCAAATTTGGTTTAAAGCTTTTCATCTTAAGCCCTTAAATTCGCGGATTTCTTCATTTTTTTAAGTTTTCGCGAAATTAACCGCCAAATTGGTCTCTGATAAAAAACTTGCATTTTGTGGATCATAAAGGCGTCCATGACACTACGAATAGTGGACAAAAAACATCTATATTATATGGACCATCATGATGAAAATCGCGAAAAACCGTTTTTTTGTATATGGCAGCATTACTTTAGGAGATGAGTTGAGGCTTGATCTTTTAGTATATAATGTGGGAACCTTAAACAATGAACTGACCCAAAATTTGTCCAAAAAAGTTTTCATTTGCAAAAGTTATCTTAACAAAAACTATAATTATTGTATCGCAAACACTGAAATAATAGTTTTTGTTAAGATAACTTTTGCAAATGAAAACTTTTTTGGCCGAATTTTTGGTCAGTCAGTTGTTTAAGGTTCCCACATTATATACTAAAAGATGGAACCTTAAATCATCTCGTAAAGTGATGCTGGCATATACAAAAAAAACGGTTTTTCGCGATTTTCATCATGATGGTCCATATAACATAGCTGTTTTTTGTCCATTATTGGTATTGTTAGGGATGAATTTTTGATTCATTAAAAGCAAGTTTTTTATTTTTTTTTTTTTTTTAAATGTTTATTTATTTGAAAAATTAGTTACTGTATTTATACTATAAATAAACAAATAGTTCATACATCTTAAATTTATAAACATACACTGTCCCTTGACGGGCGCTCTAGTACTTAAATAATTATATTTGTTTCTGTATTTTTTAAATCTAGATATGTTTTATATAATACTAGGTAAATAATATTATTATTATGGATTTATAAATGTGCAATGAAACTTATAAGAAAAACATTGCTTTATTCAAAATATGAAGTCAAAGGGTAAAAAAGAAAAATAAGCGGCTTCATTCCGTGAGCCACCAAAACTTACTAGCAAGTTTTTTATCAAAGACCAATTTGGCTTTTAATTTCGCGAAAACCTTAAAAAATTAAGAAATTCGCGAATTTAAGTGCTTAAATAGAAAAGCTTTAAACCAAATTTGCATAAGAAATGTTGCTACAAGTCATATGTTTGTTTTCCATGTCATAAAATTTATAAACCATTTGCTTTGAAAATTTTTTTGTTAAAAAACTGGCTCGAAATCAGCAAATCTTTAACGACATTTTGCAAGAAAACTGTACCATATATCGAAAAACGGAGTACGCCATTCGAATCAGCATGTCCGAAATATATTGAAATGATGGTCGTAACTCTTGTTTATTTTTTAGTGTTCCGCAGTGTTATTATTACGTATAATTATAATAAAAGTTCATCAACTTCAAATGCGTTTGGTTTAAAAAAATCTTGCGTTGAACTAAAAAACGCCTTGAGGGTTTTGTTATGGAATATGTCAACTTTCATTTGCTATTGGTTTTATCCCATTACGATTTTGGTTTTTGCACTGTGTAATTATTTACAAAAAAATTCTAGGTCACGAAAATTTTGAAAAAAACTTTTTTAAAAATGCTTTTGGGGGAAACAAGTAAAAGAAGACAAATTCGGCATTATCGAATGTATGCCTCCACAATTTAAACAAGGTTTTTGCAAAAAAAAGTGGTGAAAAAAATAAATTTTGAGAATAAAAAAAATTAGAAAAAAAATTCGCAAAAAAAAAATTTTAAGAAAAAAAAATCCGCAAAAAATGTTGGTGTAAAAAAATATGATTGTACTTCACACTTCTCTTAAAGTTTAGGTTTTATAAAAATTGTGACAAATTCTTGTAATGGCATTTCAATCCTCTTTGTTAAGAACTTTAAAAATCGTTAATACGAAAATCCTAGCTGATCCTGTTTTCAAGTTATTGCTAAATAATTACACTGTTCAACAACAAAAAGTTCATAGTAAAATATTCCAAAACGTGTCCTTCAATATCATTCAATATTTTCAACAAAATATTTTTATAAAGTTTTTAAATGTCTTTATTCACATCTTTTTATCCCGATATGGCAAAATATAAAAATGGAAAAATTAGGGGAGATCCTTCTCTTTCACCTGCCGTCACCAGTGTCATCCTAGGACAATTACAAATATTTAAAATATTTTACAAAATGTATCCTTTAAAACTTTGAAGTCCTTTTAAAAGAAAACAGGATCACGAAATGAAAAACTGTAAATGCAGTTTTACTCCATTTGATCTCTACTTTCAGACGTACATCATCCGGTTCATGTTTAATATTGGCTGTCGGACGATGTTATTGGTTTTTTGACTTTTAAAAGGCAAATATCTCAAAAACGGCACGTGCCAGAAAAATATGGATGGCAGATTTGAAATCTAGAGACCAAAATCTATAAAAAAAAATCTGTTGGATATTTCACTTTTGGTTTCCGTTATCGAGCAGTGTAGATATTTAGCAATAACTCCAAAACGGCAACAGCTAGAAATTTTGTGTTAACGATTTTTAAAGTTCTTAATAAAGAGGAATGAAATGCCATTACAAGAATATGTCACAATTTTTATAAAACCTAAACTTTAAGAGGAGTGTGAAGTACAATCATATTTTTTACAACAACATTTTTTGCGGATTTTTTTCTTAAAAAAAATTTTTTTTTCTAATTTTTTTTATTCTCTAACCCGATTTTTCCGCAACTTTACCAAAACCTTAACATGATTGAATAGGTGTGTGTAAGGTTGTGTGCCAATTTTTTTTTTTAATAAGGTTCTTACCCTGAATTGTGTATACATTTCAAAGAAATCTCGAAAGGTCACTTTGGGGAACTTGCTTGTAAGATTACAGGAAACGCCAACGATAGATTTTTTTTGAGCATTTCTCTGTTGTTGTGTAGACAAAAATAAGACAAAACAACATTAGTGGTTTGATTCCAAACTGGGTTATAGAGCCTGCGTTCGATCTGTACTAACAGAAAAACCAATGTACTCGGTTCGGGAGTACTCTTTCACCATTCACCTACTTTTTAAAAAATTGATATTCCTTTGAATTTTTAGATTTTAAATTTTGTTCCTCGTTAAAAATTAAGTTCTAGTTAATATTTTCAATAATTAGAAGAAAAAAAATTAAAAAATCTTAAAATTCAAAAGGATATCAAATTTTTAAAAATTTGGTAAATAGTGAAAGAGTTCTTCCGAATTGAGCACAATAAATTACACTGGCCGACAAAATTTAAATAAAGTCTAAAACCCAGGACCGGAGAAATCTTTTTTAAGGGTTTGAGTTGCGCTGAATACTAATCTGATATCAGAATTTGCCTATAACATCAGGTTTTCGAGATATCTTATCCTACCACTCTCAGCCGAACTTAGAACAAAAGACAAACTTCAGGTTAAGATATCTCAGAAATGGAACAAAATATTACAAAGGTTAAACATTGGTCCTTACCACAAGAAAACAAAAAGTCTATTTTAACAAAAGTTTTATTTTAAATTTCAAATTTTCAATACATTTTTTGAAAGTCGATTTTAAAAACAAAAACAATAGGCCTTACCATAGAAAAATAAAATATATTTAAAATCAGGTTTTAATTTTATTTCCATGCAAATTGGTTTTGTTTTAAAAATCGACTTTCAAAAAATGTATTGAAAATTTGAAATTTAAAATAAAACTTTTGTTAAAATAGACTTTTTGTTTTCTTGTGGTAAGGGCCAATTTGTATGGAAATAAAATTAAAAGCTGATTTTAAATATATTTTATTTTTCTATGGTAAGGCTGATTGATTTTAAAGGTAATTTGTATGACTTTTAGATTTTATAAATAAAGATGAACACGCGCACTTATAACATCTTAAATATGGCGAAAAACGGATTTTTTTCAACTTTAAGCTAAGATATCTCGAAAACCTGATGTGATAGGCAATTCCGAAATCAGATTGGGATTCAGCGCAACTCAAAGCCCTTAGAAAAGCAAACTCTGGTCTATTGAAATCAATTTTGAAGTCAGACATGAAATCAGCATCTAAAGGTTAATCGAAGACTAGTGGTTGAAATTTTGAGGTTTTTTTATGTAATTTTCTAGGTGCCATATTTCGAAAACCAAAAGGATTTGGAGCCGGAAAGGTACTGACATTATGAACACTACTAACACTGGCTAATTTAATTAAAATCGGAGGTGACAAATCCGAAAATTACAGTTTTCTGTGCAGTTTGACCTGGAAAAATCATCTTACGAAAAAAATGTTTTTTTTTTTGCTAAAATCGGCGTTAAACAGGCAATATTGTTAAATCAGATTTAGAACTACGTTTATAAATATACGTTATAGATTAAGTTCAGTTTGTGCCCCTTTTTAGTAATGAAGTGTTCCACTAAAGTACTAGACCAGAGTTATATACTAGACCATTTCAAGGTCATCTTCTTTCAAACTTGACATTGAATATTACGAATTTTTGTGTGTAACTCAACATAAAACAACAAAGTTAATATAATATACAAAATACGTATGTTGTTGTCTAAGGATACATAAAAAATTTACAAAAGTTACTCAAGGACACTAAAAACGACTGTTATCGATTTTTCTAGCTACAAAAATAAAAAATAACACAAGCAAATTTGGAATAATAGGCCAATACTACAAAAAAAAACGCAAAAATCAAAAACTACAAAATTTTAAATGAATTACTAATAAATTGTATGTATAATTAGTAATGAAAAATTACATTGCCATCATGACCAACAAAAAATCCAGGTCTTTGATGTGTTCTGTCACTGCTTACAACGCCAGTAGCACCAGTTAATAAAGCATGAGATTGTGATGACGCGGCAGCTGCTGCTGCTTGTTGTGAGGATTGTTGACGTAAATCCTGATAACCTGATTCCAATTCAGTGTATGACATTTTAGAAATGATAAATCTCTTCTTTTTTTATAGACTGGGAGTCACCACCCCTACCACCTAGTAAATTTATCTGGGGATTCGTCTGCTCTCGTTGTAGCCTAAGGTGTGCCAACGTTTTTAAACAATGAAGCTTAGGTTTTTCGATGTTTTCAGTAGTTTTATTTTGTAGGTTAGTAATTGTTGGTGATTCTAGTAAAGTTTTATTAGAACAATTTTGTAAAGAATGCATTAAATTGTATGCAAAACAATTATAACACTCAAAAACACACAAAATGATAATTTGTTTTATTAATTTGCTAATTTTTCTATGATTCTTTGTCTTTTGCAACGAAAAGATTTAGAATTTCATCGATTTTTTCACTTCAAAATCTTTTGATTACACAAAATGACCTTCAATTTTTATAAATTTGGAAATTTAATTTTACTTTATTATTAATTCACTTTTTATAGTTTTTTTTGTTATAAAATTATGTAATTAGTATTTGTTTTTTACTAAACACTGCGCATTCAATATAAAAATTAATGAATTTAAGAATTTTTGTGATTTTTTCCACATTTCTTCACCATTTTTTTTCACATGTCACACTTTTTAGACGCCAACAACCAAACAAATGGAGCTGACAGTAAAACAAATCTACAAACATATGATTTTGTCGTTTATCTTTTGTTGGGAACTTTGCAGTTTTTTTGTTTGTCAATTTTTGCGCAAAATCTGTTATTCTTCTGTTTAAAGTTGCCAAAGCAGCTGTTTTTTGTTGTGATTATCTGTTTATTTACAAATAAACAAATGACAATTTTCAGGCCGGTTAGTGTTTCTTCAGAATACAGCAGCAAGCAGCAGACAGCAAAATTTTTACATGTATTTTGTTGTTGCCGCAACAACAAAATACATGTAAAAATTTTGCTGTCTGCTGCTTGCTGCTGTATTGTGAAGAAACACTTATTTTGTTGTTTTGTTTATTTTCTGCACAAATTTCGTAGTGATGCCAAATTATTAAAAAGTAAAAACGCAAAATATTTTTTGAAAAAATCCGAAAAACACTGGCGACTCTTGACAGCGTTGTAGGATTTTTTGGGGATTTGTCTCCAACATGTTCTTAAATCCAGTTTGTCCGAAATAAAATCTATTCGATATGTATTATAAAAGTTATAATAAGTAATAGCCTATTCACATCTAGCTAAAATATTGTAGATTTTAGCTGAAATCTGACTTAAAAATCTATGCCGTTTACATATACATTTTTTGACGTTAAGCGAGATTTTCTTTTAGCAACCCTGTTTATTTTTGTAAACAAAAAAACTCAATCGGAATTATTCCAAAACAGCATTTATCTTCGACCGGAAGATGGAATTTTTTGTTTAAAGAGAGTATACACGCAAAAAAAAAAATCTGTGTCAGATTGAGCAATCCTACTTGGTAAAACTTTTTTCTTACCAAAAAAAATTTTTGCTAAAATTATGCTTGTCGATGTTAAAGTAACATAATTAGTTTTTTATGTAAAATAACCAAGTAGCTTGCACAATAACGCAAATTGCTTGCACAAAAATTTATCGAAAGAAAACAACAAAAAGAAAAAACAAATACAGACCGCCATATTAATTTTGTATTTTTGTGTGCGTGCTTCGTTTATTTTTTGTGTTATAAAAACGTAAAAAGGAAATTTATAAATAAAATTAAAATAAATTAATAAATAATTAGTTTTTTAAAAGATAAATAAATGTAAGATAAAAAAATGCTAAAGTTAATTTTGCTGTCATAACTTAAAACACCATTCATTTAGCAAAACCAATAGAGCCCCATACCACAGACTAATACAGACTCGACATAAGTGACAGGTGTCAAAAAAGTATTCTTCAACCATATGGTTAATATTTTCAAATTATTCTACGAATTAGGTTAGAAAGAGCAAACTGATATAACGCGCCATAAGAAAAATGGATGCCAGATCGGATTTTGTTGTTTCACTCACTCCTAATTCGTAGAAAGTGTTGCCATGTTAGCGTAAAACGGACTAAAAACCGCTGTGTTTTCTCCTAAAATCGCTTAGTTTTTCCCCATTTTTTTCTGTAAAACTCTACTGTCGAGTCTGTATTTAGTCTGTGCCCATACCACAGACTAAATACAGACTCGACAGTAGAGTTTATTAAGAAAAAATGGGGAAAAACTAAGCGATTTTAGGAGAAAACACAGCGGTTTTTAGTCCGTTTTACGCTAACATGGCAACACTTTCTACGACTTAGGAGTGAGTGAAACAACAAAAACTGATCTGGCATCCATTTTTCTTATGGCGCGTTATATCAGTTTTCTCTTTCTAACCTAATTCGTAGAATAATTTGAAAATATTAACCATATGGTTAAAGCACAGACTAATACAGACTCGACATAAGTGACAGGTGTCAAAAAAGTATTCTTTAACCATATGGTTAATATTTTCAAATTATTCTACGAATTAGGTTAGAAAGAGAAAACTGATATAACGCGCCATAAGAAAAATGGATGCCAGATCGGTATTTGTTGTTTCACTCACTCCTAAGTCGTAGAAAGTGTTGCCATGTTAGCGTAAAACGGACTAAAAACCGCTCTGTTTTCTCCTAAAATCGCTTAGTTTTCCCCATTTTTTCTTATAAAACTCTACTGTCGAGTCTGTATTTAGTCTGTGGTTAAAGAATACTTTTTTGACACCTGTCACTTATGTCGAGTCTGTATTAGTCTGTGCCCATACCACAGACTAAATACAGACTCGACAGTAGAGTTTTATAAGAAAAAACGGGGAAAAACTAAGCGATTTTAGGAGAAAACACAGCGGTTTTTAGTCCGTTTTACGCTAACATGGCAACACTTTCTACGACTTAGGAGTGAGTGAAACAACAAAAACCGATCTGGCATCCATTTTTCTTATGGCGCGTTATATCAGTTTTCTCTTTCTAACCTAATTCGTAGAATAATTTGAAAATATTAACCATATGGTTAAAGAATACTTTTTTGACACCTGTCACTTATGTCGAGTCTGTATTAGTCTGTGCCCATACCACAGACTAAATACAGACTCGACAGTAGAGTTTTACAAGAAAAAATGGGGAAAAACTAAGCGATTTTAGGAGAAAACACAGCGGTTTTTAGTCCGTTTTACGCTAACATGGCAACACTTTCTACGACTTAGGAGTGAGTGAAACAACAAAAACCGATCTGGCATCCATTTTTCTTATGGCGCGTTATATCAGTTGTCTCTTTCTAACCTAATTCGTAGAATAATTTGAAAATATTAACCATATGGTTAAAGAATACTTTTTTGACACCTGTCACTTATGTCGAGTCTGTATTAGTCTGTGCCCATACCACAGACTATATACAGACTCGACAGTAGAGTTTTATAAGAAAAAATGGGGAAAAACTAAGCGATTTTCGGAGAAAACACAGCGGTTTTTAGTCCGTTTTACACTAACATGGCAACACTTTCTACGACTTAGGAGTGAGTGAAACAACAAAAACCTATCTGGCATCCATTTTTCTTATGGCGCGTTATATCAGTTTTCTCTTTCTAACCTAATTCGTAGAATAATTTGAAAATATTAACCATATGGTTAAAGAATACTTTTTTGACACCTGTCACTTATGTCGAGTCTGTATTAGTCTGTGCCCATACGTTTGTTTCAATGAATTACAAAAGCCGCCCAGAGACACAATACATGTTGGATGACTTGTTAGTTGTCGAAAAAATATTTTCAAAATACACTTATCCGACATATTTATACACATGTTGGATGACCGCTCATTTTTTTAGAATTCTTGAAGGAGTAACATGAAAATTTTTTTTATTTTTCAACTCTTTTTTTATGTTTTTTTAATATATTTAGGTTAAAATTTACTTTTTAACATCATTGCTTTATACAAAAACACTACTTTGTGAAAAACAATAACAAATAATGAATTAAAACGTCTCTGTTCGTACAACGGTCGGATGACAAGTCAATACACCATCCGACATGTCATCCAACTTTTCATCCGACCATCGAAAAATCAAAACTTTTTGATTTTTCATCCGACCAGCCATCCGACCATCCGACAGCCCCATACACGAGAAAAATTACATTGGTCATCCAACAAGTCATCCAATTTGTTTGAAATGTATGGGAGCCTAAATGGAATGATAAAGTGAGTATACCCCTATTCCGAAGACACCAATAAGGTTTAATACACTCATAAAAATATCTTAGTAGAAAAATTAGTAAACCCATTGTAGATTAAGTTTTACAGAATATTGCCGTATTCAACAAAAATTAGTGTTGATATCGTTGAATAATCAGTTAAGTTGAATCAACTTTTTACAACGCTTATACAGAATTCAATAGATAAAACCAAAAAAGAAACAACAACCCTGTTCGTTCAGTTTTGTATTATCAAGTTGGTAGCAATGCATTGCAATGTGAAATTTGTTTGTCTCTTATAAAATTATTTTATGTGTTTGTTTCTTATAAAAATATTTAATATTATAAAAATAAATAAAAATAGGATCTGATGATCAGATTCTGATCTGTAAATATTTGGTAAGTAATAAAATACATTGGTTACTTTATGTATTCATACTATATTATATTATTTTTTTGTTTTTTTAAGGTTTTTGATTTGGTGTCATTAGAAAACTGGAGAATGGCTGACGAGTGCATAACATAAATAAACGAAGTGTGTGTGAAAATCTCGTGCAGCTAAAAAAGCCGGTGATAATTCTAAAAAATATTGTGATTTTTACTTAATAAAAGAATATTAACAAATAACAACAAGCTTTTTTTTATTAATAAAATTTCTTATATCAACAAAAATATGAATTGAGTTTACAAAAAATACGAGTTGATTTACAAAAGAACGAGTTGATCAACTTTTACAAAAACTGACAACAATTTTTATTGAAATCAACATAAATATTTGTAGGGTCAAAATCAACAATGATTTCAGTTGAATTTACAACGATTTTCTTTGGGAATACAATGATTTTTGGTTGAGTGTAGATTTTTAGTTAAAAATTAGTGTTTGGTAATAATTTTCTATTTTTACAGGGTACTGCTAAATAAATTTTTGAAGCTATGGCGAATCCTTTACCACAGACTAATACAGACTCGACATAAGTGACAGGTGTCAAAAAAGTAGTTCTGAACCATATGGTTAATATTTTCAAATTATTCTACGAATTAGGTTAGAAAGAGAAAACTGATATAACGCTTCATACAAAAAATGGATGCCAAATCGGATTTTGTTGTTTCATTCACTCCTAAATCGTAGAAAGTGTTGCCATGTTAGCGTAAAACGGACTAAAAACCGCTGTGTTTTCTCCTAAAATCGCTTAGTTTTTCCCCATTTTTTCTTATAAAACCCTACTGTCGAGTCTGTATTTAGTCTGTGCCTTTACTACAATAAAGAGCGTGGGCACCAGTCCTTTAAGGCTGAGTTAGGCACCCGTAACCTTAAACTAGCGTAGCGTAGAGAGTTTTTCGTTATATGAGAACAAGTGAGAGCAGTTATTCTTCTTTGCAGACGTCTACGTGATTTTCTATTTGATTTTGATCGCTACGCTACGCTAGTTTACGGTTACGGGTGCCTAACTCAGCCTTTAGTTATAAAATTAAAACCTAAAAACTTATTTATAAAGCAAAGCCAATGGAGTCCAGACCTGTTTTGATGAGTTACAAATGGAATCACAAAGTAAGTGTTCCTCCTAACCAAAAGACCAATGGGGTTTACTAGTTTTTTAAATTAAAAATTTATGTTTTGTAATAATTTTATATTTTTACAGGATGCTTTTAAATAAATTCGTGAAGCTATAGCGGATCCTTCACTTCAAGAAAAAGCGTAGGCAGCAGTCACTGGAGAAAATTGTACATAAAGGGTCAGTTGGTCGGTGGTAAATAAAATCCTACACAACATTTATTATATTACTTAATATGGATTTATTCTGTGAAAATTTTAAATTCAACAAATATACAAATTTTTACAAAAATTTTATACAAAATTTATTTTAGCATAAATGTGGTAATTTATAGCATTATTTTAAGTCACCTTTTCTAATAATTTTGGTATATTTCACCATATTTCTTTTGGTATATTTTACCAAGGTTTTGCTTAAATAGCATTAGCATTTTCTTCAAAATTTTTTACATAAGTGTTTTGGCTGAATTACGAAAACTACTTCGTCGGTTGTAGTTTTAGCATATTTTTGGTAAAATTATGCCAGATTTTTGCTCACTCCGACACAGACTTTTTTTTGCGTGTACAATGACAAAAACACCCAGAAACCTCTATTTGTCCAGAGATGCTTTGTTGATATCAAGATTTCTTAACCTTTTGGTCCGTGAAGGGCCGACATCATGGAAGCGGATAGCACATTTCTTCTATGGCTCTAAAATAAAATTCAATAATACCCATTATAACTATCAATAAAAACACGTTTGTTTTATATCTGCCATTGTTTTAGTTAAGTTTTTTGATATATTAAGGCTCTTATTCATAATACTTATAACAGACTTATTGTAGGTTTATTTGACAATTATTCCTGCAATATCTGTCAAATAAACCTACTTTAAATATATTTCAGTGTTTATGAATAACCACCTAAAAATATAATTTTTTACAAATTCTGATTAATTTTTATTAAAAATAAAAACTGTTTTATTGGACATTTAAAATATTATATTTTGAGGATGTTTATTCTGGCTCAAGGTCATTATTTTCTTTACTAATTAAAACCACGATATTCTCATAACATAATCACAGACTAATACAGACTCGACATAAGTGACAGGTGTCAAAAAAGTATTCTTTAACCATATGGTTAATATTTTCAAATTATTCTACGAATTTGGTTAAAAAGAGAAAACTGATATAACGCGCCATAAGAAAAATGGATGCCAGATCGGTTTTTGTTGTTTCACTCACTCCTAAGTCGTAGAAAGTGTTGCCATGTTAGCGTAAAACGGACTAAAAACCGCTGTGTTTTCTCCTAAAATCGCTTAGTTTTTCCCCATTTTTTCTTATAAAACTCTACACGCAAAAAAAAACTTGTGTCGGAGTGAGCAAAAATCTGGCATAATTTTACCAAATATATGCTAAAACTACAACCGACGAAGTAGTTTTCGTAATTTAGCCAAAACACTTATGTAAAAAATTTTGAAGAAAATGCTAATGCTATTTAAGCAAAAACTTGGTAAAATATACCAAAAGAATATGGTGAAATATACCAAAATTATTAGAAAAGGTGACTAAAAATAATGCTAAAAATTACCACATTAATGCTAAAATAAATTTTCTATAAAATTTTTGTAAAAATTTGTATATTTGTTGAATTTAAAATTTTCACAGAATAAATCCATATTAATATAATAAATGTTGTGTAGGATTTTATTTACCACCGACCAACTGACCCTTTTTGTACAATTTTCTCGAGTGACTGCTGCCTACGCTTCTTCTTGAAGTAAAGGATCCGCTATAGCTTCACGAATTTATTTAAAAGCATCCTGTAAAAATAGAAAATTATTACAAAACATAAATTTTTAATTTAAAAAATTGGTTAACCCCATTGGTCTCTTGGTAAGGAGGAACACTTACTTTGTCATTCCATTTGTAACTCATCAAAACAGGTATGGCTTTGGGTTTTTAGGTTTTAATTTTATAACTAAAGGCAGGATTGGTGTCCACGCTCTTTATTGTAGTGAAGGATTCTCCACAGCTTCAAAAATTTATTAAGCAGTACCCTGTAAAAATATAAAATTATTAGGTTAGGTTAGGTTAGGTTGTAAGTGGCTGCTGACGTTTTACGTCAACACACGTAGACTCTGAGGTCCATTGTGATACCACGGGATCGTAATAGGTTTCCCTACTAGTCCCTGTCGTTAAACCAGTTTGAGCTTCTTATGAAACTCCTTAGATGTTGAATTTTGACATCCGACAAATCTGAAAGATCGTACAGCTCCCTAGATCCCAGTGAAGCAAGTCGCTGACCAGAAAGTGCCGGGCAATGGCAAATAAAGTGTTCGATAGTTTCCAACTCCTCTTCATCCATGCAACTTCGGCAAAAGTCATTCGACGGCACATTTAACCGCTCTGCGTGCTTCCCTATAAGACAGTGTCCGGTAATTATAGAAACCACCGTTGAAATCTCTCCTCTTGGAAGCGATATCAGCTCACTTGTGCGCCCCTGATTAAGAGAAGGCCAAATCAGTCGTGTTGTCTCACACGTCCATCCATTTGCCCATCTTTGATTAGTCTCCGTCGCAGAACAAAGCCGTAGGTTTTGCTTGCAAGTTTCTAGAGGCGTACCAACACATTCCAATTCTGTTGGAACCTGTAAGGTAGTTCCTAGTCTTGCAAGCTCATCGGCTTTGCAATTCCCTGGAATGTCTCTGTGCCCTGGGACCCATATGAGTCGTATGTTAAACTGCTTGGCCATCTCATTTAAAGACGTGCGGCAGTTAAGGGCAGATCTTGTTTTCAGAAACATTGAATCCAGGGACTTGACCGCGGCTTGACTGTCAGTATAGATGTTGACTGCGGTTGTAGACAAGACATTGCAGCTCAACCAGTCAGCCACTTCTTTTATTGCCAGCATCTCTGCCTGGTAAACACTGCAATGATCTGGCAATCTACGAGCCAGGCTCAACCCAAGCTCTTCCGAATAGACTCCAAAGCCCACTTGTTCGTGCAGCCTCGATCCATCTGTGTAAAAATTTATGGTAGCTCCACTACCCGGAGTATCCCCCATCCAAGACTCCCTGGATGGTATCATAGTGGTAAAGTGGCGCTCAAAGAGGCTCAAAGAGGGAGCACAGTCCACATTTTGTGGTATTGTTATCTTTTTCAAGATTGCGCTATGGCCACAATCACTGCTCCTCCATTGCAGCGTGCTATTAAGTCGAATTGCCGATGCAGCCGCATACTGCCTACCCAATATGTCCAAGGGTATCAGGTGAAGGAGGATTTCTAATGCAGCCGTAGGTGTAGTACGAAGAGCACCAGTGATGCACATTGACGCCATTCTCTGTACCTTCGTGATAAAGACAAAGTTCGCTTTTGTTTCCAAAGCAGGCCACCAGACAATGATTCCATACAGCAAAATTGGACGCACCACTGCTGTATAGATCCAATGAACGACTTGAGGGCTAAAACCCCATCGTTTTCCAATGGCCCTTTTACAGGAATACAAAGCAATCGTTGCTTTTCTCACCCGTTCCTCAATATTACGCCTGAAATTCAGCTTCCTATCTAGAAATACTCCAAGATACTTGGCTCCATCTGAGAAGGTGATTTCAGTACCGTCCAGAGAAATAGGATCAAAAGCAGGAATCTTATTTTTCCTTGTAAACAAAACAAGCTCTGTTTTACTAGGATTAACTCCTAGGCCACAGTCTCTTGCCCATTTAGACAGATCTTTCAGAAAACCCTGAAGAATGTCCCGCAATGTTGGCAGATGCTTCCCCTTTACCGCTATCGCGACATCGTCAGCATATGCGATAACATGACAACCACGTGCTTCTAGAGATAGTAGCATTGAATTCAGTGCCAGGTTCCAAAGAAGCGGCGAAAGAACACCTCCTTGTGGTGTGCCCCTATTGACAAATCGAGATATGACGGACGCTCCCAATTCAGACGTTATACGTCTATTGGCAAGTAGGTTTTCCACCATTAAAACGATTTCACGCTTTACTCCCAGACCAGACAATGCCAATATTATCGATTCTGGAATGACATTATTAAAAGCCCCCTCAATATCAAGAAAGGCCACCATAGTGTACTCCTTTACCGAAAGCGATCTCTCGATGGTACCAACGAGCTCATGAAGAGCTGTTTCCGTTGATCGTCCCTTGCTGTATGCATGTTGCTTTGTCGAAAGCAACCTCGGGTCAATCACTCTACGCAAATATGAGTCTATCATTCGTTCCATTGTCTTTAACAAAAAAGAAGACAGACTAATTGGTCTGAAATCCTTCGGAGCTGTGTGGGAACTTTTCCCAGCCTTCGGGATAAATACGACTCTGGCATCCCTCCATTTTAAAGGAATATACGACCAGTTGATGCATGCTGTGTATAGATTATACAGCAACGGGGCTATATAGTCCAACACTTGCTGCAACTCAGCCGGGATTATACCATCAGGTCCCGGAGATTTATAGGGCCTGAAGCTTTTTATCGCCCAGATTAATGTTGGCATATTTATTATTTCCGAAGCAATTTCAGATGCTTGGGCGTCAGAACGTTCCAAAGCTTGAAACGGCGTCATGGAATTGCCCGGAAAATGCGTGTTTAAAAGGAGATCCAGCGACTCTCCACTGGAGGAAGACCACACCCCATTAGGATCTTTCAGGTATCCTAGGGTGCAAGGAGAAGAAGCCAGAACCTTGCGCAGCCTGGATGCCTCAGAAACGTCTTCTATGTTTCCACAGAAGTTTTTCCAAGAATCACATTTGGCATTTCTGATCATCTTTTTATAACTCTTAAGTTGCAGCCTGTATGCAGACCAGTCCTCGTCCGCTCTTGAAAATTTAGCCATATTAAAGAGCTTTCTGCAGGAATCTCTGCTCGTCTGCAACTCATTTGACCACCAAGGTGGCTTTTTTTTCCCTCTAGGCTTTGCAGAAGGGCAAGACGCATCCAGGCACCTATTACAAACATTTGTTATATGGTCAACCAGACAGTCAATTTCCGCTAAACTATGCGGTTCAGATAGGGGTACTTCATCCAAAAGCAAAGAAAAAGTCTCCCTATATTTCACCCAGTTTGTTCTTCTCAGATTTCTAGAGACTGTCTCAACCGGGGCACGCTCCCTGAGTAAAAACTCAATGTACCGATGATCTGAGAAAGAATGCTCTTCCAAAACTCTCCAGTCATCAATTCTATCAGACAATGTATCTGATGCAAGTGTTACGTCAAGAACCTCTTGCCGCGTACTTGTAACGAAAGTTGGTTCACTACCCTTGTTACAAATATACAGGTTAGTGCTTAACAAAAACTCCAAAAGTGATTCGCCTCTATCATTTGTGTCTGTACTACCCCATATCGAATGATGTGCATTAGCATCACAGCACACTAGTAACTGGTGTCCCCTAGATTCAGACTCCCGAATCAGACCGCCAACCTTCTCCGGGGGTATTGGCCCCGGATTAGGAAAATACGCAGAGGCGAGCCAAATAGATTTCCCATGAAGCTCTAAGCTAGCCGCTGTAACATCCATATCACTAAAAGTTGATAAAAAGAATATATTTAAGCCATTTTTCGCCAAGATGCAGGCTCTTGGTGAGCCCTCACCTTTGGCAACCATCAACTTAAACCCAGGGGTCTTCAATCCGCAAACCCTGCCACCCCGCACCCAGGGCTCTTGGATAAAAACCAAGTCAACTGCTCCTGTCGTCAGGCGCAGCAATAGTGCAGCTGAGGCTGCCTTACAGTGATGGAGGTTTATTTGTAGGAACCGCAACATCTTGCTTTTTTTCCACCATCCTTTCCACCACCGTGTTATTGGCTTCATCCTCCGTGTTATCATAGAGGTCGCATTCGTCCCCAGATTCGGTTTCGAATAAGCCAGATATGTGTCCCATCTGTTCTGAATCGGAGGCAACAGAACTCTCCGAATTCCTCACTGCATGGGCCTCGTCCTGAATGTCACCCATAGTGGCATCAGCTTTATCCTCCGTGCCATCACAGAGGTCGCATTCGTTGCCAGATTCGGTTTCGAAAATGCCAGATGCATCTCCCATCAGCCTAGAATCGGTCAGCTGAATATCAACCTTTTCCAGATTCTCCTCCCCAGCCGACTCTGCCACTGGCTTGTCTGCTTCCAAAATAGGCTTCTGGTCGCCCTTGTAGACATTGACTCTTATATGAAAAAAGCCAAATCTAATAATGCCGTCAGTCCTGGCTAAAAGCGGAAGCGATTCCTCATTAACCAAGACCACTGCTTGACGACGAGCGCCCTCCATCTCACCCAATCTGGCAATTTGCCAATTCTGAGTTGGAAGGTCAGGATTGCAGACTTTTATCATCTTTAGAATCACCGCAGTGTCACTTGTAGCCATTGGGATCCATGCATGAGCTCTGGGTTGCGAGGGGATATCATGTTTTTCCACAACGTCCAGTCTGGCTCCAGGCCATAACTCTCCCACTTGGCTAATGGCAACCTTAAACACGGCTGCGGATCTTTCGTTTCCAAAAGCAACGAGTTTTACTCGCCCCTGATACCAACCTGCGTTGACAGTAGTAGGGAGAAAATCAGGCATACTCTCAAGAAGCCTATAGTAGATTTCATTTAGTTTAGTTTCAACTAAACTCCACTTGTCCCTTGGAATACTACAATCCCCATTTTGCCTGTTTATCACAGCCCTAACGAAGTTACCTTTCACCACTTCACTAAAAGACTGAGTCCAGACGTTGCCGGTCACCTAGATCTTTTAGGTAAAGGTTTCTCGTCGGGCGAGCGCAACCTTTTACCAGACTTCGATGACGAGGCCGAAACAGCGCTCTGTTTGTCAGATGCGCGCATTGCCGAAAGTTTGTCCTGTTCTTCAATGACTCCTTTCGCCCATGATAGCGACGCCTTCTCACGTTCGGAGAGCTTCGTTCCATCGAGTTGGCTTAGTCTGTTAATTATTTTCAAACAAAGCCTTCTCTGGTTGTGCCTGACCTTTGATGGCTTAAGTTTCTTTTTCTTTTTACCACCAATATTAGGCTGAGCACCCCTACCAGAATCAAGGCCGGACTTCAAGGTCGCAACCCTAAGACCAGTGCTAGGACCAGCACCAGTCGGTGAGGCAGAGCCTCGAACTAAATCGGTATCATTTGTGTCCATATTTTCATTTTCCTTGATGTGGTAATGAAAATATCACAAAAATACCTATTACGAACAAACCTATTACGAACAATTTTAGTAATTCAATTTATAGCACGGAGTTAAAATAAAACACGTCCACACTCGTCAACAGTTGAACGAAATTTTCTATAAAATTATTACCAAACACTAATTTTTAACTAAAAATCTATTAAACCTTATTGGTGTCTTCGGAATGCGGGTATACTCACTTTATCATTCCATTTGTTATTCATCGAAACATACGTCTGGGACTCCATTGGTTTTTCTTATTGAATGGTGTTTTAAGTGATGAAAGCAAAATTAACTTTAACATTCTTTTATCTTACATTTATTTATCTTTTAGAAAACTAATTATTTATTTTTATTTATGTATTAATTTATTTTTATTTTATATATCAATTTCCTTTTTACGTTTTTATAACACAAAAAATAAACGAACAACGCACGCACACAAAAATACAAAATGAAAATGGCGGTCTGTATTTGTTTTGTTTTTTTGTTGTTTTCTTTCGATAAATTTTTGTGCAGGTAATTTGCGTTATTGAGCAAGCTACTTGGTTATTTTACATAAAAAATGAATTATGTTACTTTAACATCGACAAGCATAATATTAGCAAAAATTTGGTAAACATTTTTTTTTGGTATGAAAAAAGTTTTACCAAGTAGGATTGCTCAATCTTACACAGATTTTTTTTTGCGTGTAGTGTCGAGTCTGTATTTAGTCTGTGCTTATACCCTATTCACACTTACAGTTTTAAATCGTTTTTAGCAATTATTTTTAGCATTTTCTGTCAATATACTGTAAAGAAAGTGCTAAAAATATTACTGCTAAAACGATTTAAAACTGTACGTGTGAATAGGGTATTAATCGACGCGTGTTTCGGAATTTGTCAAGATTCTATTGTCAAGATTTTACCATGTTCTCACTTACAGCTAAAAACCATTTTTAGCAACATTTTTCGTTTTATGCTTAAAAACCATTTTTATGACTCGTTTTACCATACATTTTTTTGTTGTAATATGTCAAAATAAAAATGTTTTTAGCTCGTTTTAAAATTAAACGATTTAACACCAAATTCGCATTCATTTTTTTAAACATGTTTAAGCAATAAACATGTTTATGTACCTTAAGAAGTTTAAATTTAAACGTGTTTAAGTGGTTAAACATGTTTAAAAAAAATGAATGCGAATTTGGTATAAGTTCATAAAATCTGGTAACTCCAAATTTGAATTCGCTTGAAAATATTTCCCGTACAATATGCTAGTATTCTAGAGTGAATGTACAATTTTGTAAAAAGAAGCAAAAACGTGCTGTGAAAATTTGTAAAAAAGCAAATATATTTTACAATGTCTGAAAAACGGAAAATAAAACAATTTCATGAAATGGAATTAGATGATAGAATTCTCAAGGTAAGTAACCTAAATACTAAAACATTTTCCCCAAGTAAAAGTTGTGTACATTATTTAAATTAGGCAATATCAAAACTGGGCTGGACTGAACCCACTTTGATACAAGAAGCTGCTATACCTCTTCTACTGGAAGGTAAAGATGTTATAGTTAAAGCTAAAACTGGATCCGGTAAAACAGCAGCTTTTGCTTTGCCCTTAATACAAAAAATTCTAAATTCCAAAATGAATGCCGACGAGCAATGTACTAGCGCATTAGTTTTAGCACCCAGCAAAGAACTTTGCCAACAGACTTGTAATGCCATGACTCAAATGAGTGAAAAATGTGGCAAAGTTTTACGTGTTGTTGATTTGTCCTCAAGTGATGTAGTCGCTCAAAGACATTTACTTTCCGAAAGACCAGATGTTATTATAACAACTCCCGCTAAAGTACTTTCCCATTTATCCTCTGGTGCCATGGATTTAAAACATTTGGAAACTTTAGTAGTCGATGAAGCTGATTTGGTATTTTCATTTGGTTTTGAAAAAGATTTTAAAAAGTTGGTAGAATATTTACCGCCTATATATCAAGCCATATTAGTATCGGCTACCATTACCGATGATGTTATGAGTATGAAAAATATTATATTGAATAATCCAGTCATATTGAAATTAGAAGAACCAGAGCTAGTTCCCGAAAGTCAATTGTCACATCAAAGAATATTGGCCGAAGAAAATGATAAGCCAGCCATATTGTATGCTTTGTTGAAATTGCGTTTAATTAGAGGCAAAAATGTTATTTTTGTTAATACGGTGGATCGGTGTTATAAGTAAGTCGAAAATATTTAATTAATCTTAGAATTATTTATAAAAAATATCACAAGCTTTTTATAGAAAAAATTAATAACAATCCGGGAATTTTCCTTTACGAAAAATTTCTCAGAATTCAAGAGTTTTTCTTTTCCCAAAACTGTCTTAGAATCTGAAAATTTTTCTATACAGAAAAATGTTTCAGGATCTAAGAAATTTTCTATTTGGAAAAATGTCTGAGAATCTGGAAATATTTCTACATGGAAAAATGTCTCAGAATCTAAGAATTTTTCTATACGAAAAAAAGTCTCATAATCTGAGAATTTTTCTATACGGAAAAATGACTGAGAATCTGTGAATATTTCTACATGGAAAAATGTCGCAGAATATAAGAATTTGTCTATATGGAAAAATGTCTCAGAATTTGAGAATTTTTCTATATGGAAAAATGTCTCAGAATTTGAGAATTTTTCTATATGGAAAAATGTCTCAGAATCTGAAAATTTGTCTATATGGAAAAACGTCTCAGAATATAAGAATTTTTCTCTATGGAAAAATGTCTCTGAATCTGAGAATTTTTCTATATGGAAAAATGTCTCAGAATATGAGAATTTTTCTATATGGAAAAATGTCTCAGAATCTCAGAATTTTTTTATACGGAAAAATGTCTCAGGATCTGAGAATTTTTCTGTATAAAAAAATGTCTCTGAGTTTGAGAATTTTTCTATATGGAAAAATGTCTGAGAATCTGAGAATTTTTCTATATGGAAAAATGTTTCAGAATCTGAGAATTTTTCTATATAGAAAAATGTCTCAGAATCTGAGATTTTTTCTATACTGAAAAATGTCTCAGAATCTGAGAATTTTTCTATAGGGAAAAATGTCTCAGAATCTGAGAATTTTTCTATATGGAAAGATGTCTCAGAATCTGAGAATTTTTCTATATGGAAAGATGTCTCAGAATCTGGTTCAGAATTTGAGAATTTTTCTGTACTTAAAAATGTTTAAAAACTTGAAAATTATTTTTTTAAGGAAAAATGTCTTTATACGGAAAAATGTTTAAGAATTTTTCTATACGCAAAAAATGTCTCAGAATTTGACAATTTTTCTATACGCAAAAATGTTTAAGAATTTGACAATTATTCTAAACAGAGAAATGTATCAGAATCTAAAAATTTTTCTACACAAAAAATGTCTCAGATTCCTTAAAATTGTTTTAGAATCTCAAGTGTTTTAGAATCTTAAGATGTTTTTTTAATTTATTTTAAATTCCAATTTTATAAAATGATGAAAATTTGTTATCGAATGTACATATGAAGTTAGCATCTGTTTTACAGTTGGCTTCTAAATGATTTACATATCCTAATCTTCTCTCTGACTAAAACATTTACAAAATATATATTTTATCTTTTAAAAACATAAATTAATAAATAAACCATCATCTTATTTTACTTTATTGCAGATTAAAATTGTTCTTAGAACAATTTAGCATAAAATCTTGCGTTCTCAATTCAGAATTGCCTGCAAAAATTCGCATACACACAATAAATCAATTTAATCAGGGCATATATGATTTTATAATAGCCTCCGATGAAAATATGTTGGAAAATCCAGGACGCAATAAATCCGATCGTGAATCGGGTGCCTCAAGAGGCATAGATTTTCATTGTGTATCCAATGTTATAAATTTTGATTTTCCACAAAATGTTAGTTCGTATATACATCGTGCTGGTCGTACAGCTAGAGGTAATAACAAGGGCACAGTTTTATCATTAATTAGTATGAAAGATACTAAAATCAATGATGCAGTAGAAGAACGTCTTAAGGAGGGTTATATGAGTGAAGAACAAGTAATCAAGTAAGTTAAAAACAATATAGTAACGATCAGATTGACAAAACGGGTTATAATTAACAATTGGTAACGCTTAGAAAGCGTGGCTTCTGGCCAGCCAGATATACATAACCCAATCTAAGTTAAAACTAAACAAAACATTTTTAATATCAATAAATAACTTTGTTACATATTTTAGAAACTATCAATTTAAAATGGAAGAAGTAGAACCCTTCCGTTATCGTGCTAAAGATGCTTGGCGCGCTGTTACCCGTATTGCGGTACATGAAGCTCGTATAAAAGAAATTAAAATGGAAATTTTCAATAGCGAAAAATTGAAAGGATTTTTTAATGAAAATAGCCGTGATTTACAAGTCTTACGTCATGATAAACCTTTAAAAACGGTTAAAGTACAGCCACATTTATCACATGTTCCTGAGTACATTGTTCCCAAAGCTTTAAAGCGTATAGCCTCTTCTACTACGACCTCAAGTTCAGCTAAAACACCACGATATTTCCAATCTACAGCTAAAAAAGTTTACGAAAATCAATCAAGCAATCCTTTGTTGTGTAGTGAAATTGATTTTGGCAAAAAATCAGGAGGTAGAGGTGGTAAACGTCGTAAGTAGTAAAAAAAAAAAAGATTTGTTTTTTAAAAAATATTAAGTAATTAGTTTTTGTTTTTAAGTTATTTTTTTATAAAGAAATATATCTAGTTATATTTTTAATTAAAATGTTCCGTTATTTTTCTTTTCAGAATATCGGACAGCTTTAAAAAATTTATAAAGTGCAAACATAATTTGAAATAAAAAGAAAAAATTACTAATTCATCTGATTGACTGAAAAAACAGTTAATTAAAGGTAGGTGTTTAGGACTTTTTTGTAACGTGTATGTCCTGTATGTTTGTATAAAGGCTGGGTTAGCTACCCGTAACACCGTAGCGTAGCGATCAAAATCAAAGAAGAATAATTGCACTCATTTGGTCTCTTATAGCGAAAAACTCTCTACGCTACGCTAGTTTACGGTTACGGGTGCCTAACTCAGCCTTAAGCGTTTTACCAAAAATAAAAAGAAATAATACCTTTCAATTTTGTCTATAATTAATTTCGAATTTATAAGTAGGTCTATTCGATTACCTTACTACAATCTACTATTTTTTACTCATTTTACTACAGCTGGAAATTTTCAATACAAAAAGTAAAACTTTCCAGTTGTAGTAAAAAATAGTAAGACATTTTGGTAATCGAATAGACCTAGTAATTGCAAATAATTTCATTCTCTTTCTTTGTTAATTTGTCTCCAATACTTTATTTTAACTTTGTCAAATCTTTTTTCACTCAAAACTTTTTGTTCGATAAAATAAGTCTTTCTGTTGTGGGTTGTCTCTAGAATTAAAAATGGAGGATTTCCAAGGTCGTAAATCTGGCGGTGTCAGATTTACACCTCGTATAGACCTTTTGGTCCATAGCGAAACCACAAAACTTTTCCCGATAGCGGCTCAAGTTAAACGCGTTTAAAGTCTTTGCAAATCTTTATAATATTATAGGATCCATTCGCGTTATATCCTCCAAAGTAATAAACTTATCTGACCAGTGACACCGCCCGAAAAAAAATCGTTAAACACTAACTGGATAATATACGTTTGAAACTAGGTACCAAATGTAGAAAAACTGCATTTACAGATTTTCATTTCGTGATCCTGTTTTCTTTTAAAAATACTTCAAAGTTTTAAAGGAATACATTTTGAAAAATATTTTTTAAATATTTATACTTGTCCTAGGATGCCACTACTGATGGCAAGTGAAAGAGAAGGATCTCCCCAAATTTTCCCATTTTATTATTTTGACATATCAGGAATAAAATGAGGTAAGTTAAGTCCTTTCAAAACTTTGCCCTTCAATATCATTTGAAATTTTTAACAAAATATGTTGATAAAGCTTTGAAAGGACATTTTTCACATCCTATGTCCTGATAAGGTCAAATAAAATAGGGGAGATCCTCCTCTTTCATTTGCCATCGCTAGTGGCATTCTAGGACAAGTACAAATATTTAAAAACTATTTTACCAAATGTAATCCTTTAAAACTTTAAAGTCCCTTAAAAAGGAAACAGGGTCATGAAATGAAAAACTGTAAATGCAGTTTTACCCCATTTGATCTCTACATTCAGACGTACATATATCATCCGGTTCATGTTTAATATTGGCTGTCGTATTTTACCAAATGTATTCCTTAAAAAATTTAAGTCCTTTTAAAAGGAAACAGTATTACGAAATAAAAAACTGTAAATGCAGTTTTACTCCATTTAATCTCTACATTCAGACGTATATCATCCGGTTCATGTTTAATATTGGCTGTCGGAAGGTGTAATCGATCGGCGAATCCTTGCCAACGTTGGAGAGGGAAAAATAATATGTTATATCGTTTCATCCACTCCCGGTGAAGCGCATGTTTTATAACGGGCGTCTGAAATGAGTATTATTCATGGAATGAATGTCGATAAGACAGTGACCAGTTATTATTCCAGTCAGAGCTCGATTTTCCCTTCTCGTAAGTGATAAAGGTATTTAGTTTTCCTTGGTCATAAGGTTCTGCTGATTTTGCATGTTGCTAGTTCTCTTCACTTCTTCTTCGCTTTTGTAATATTGATAGAATCTCGTGTTAGTTTGTAGTGTTGGTTACCATCAGCTTCAAGTTTCGCGAGTTTTTCTGCACTTTTATTTCCTTGTATTCGTGTCCTGGTACTCATAATTTATTAACCTGGTTGTGTTCACACAACGTTTGCATGTTCTCGTAGCCCCATACAAATGCTAACTTTTTACCAGTGGGTATCAGGTTGGTTGGCTACCATTTAATTTCCTCTCTCAAAAAGTTGGTTCTCTTAGTGTTGCCTATGCTATTGCATGTAAAAACTCTCTTAAACATTAAGAGAACCAATTTATATAAAGTGACATATTGTTTTGGGGCCTATCAAAATCTCTGATATATTCTTTACTCTATGCTTTTTACTAACTCATAATTAGAAAGGCCACAACTCCATTTTTTTCTTTTCATTTCTTGTTACTATTTGATGTTTGTATTCTTGTTACCAGATGATGTTTGTAGGTAGAGCTGTTTTTAAAATTTAATATTTTCTTTTTCAATTTATTTCATAAATATATTATTTTAAAGATATCACTTAAATACATATGTATATGTTTTATAATTTTAAGTTTTTTTGTTATAAAATAAAAGTATTAACGATTTTTTTTTTGTACGATAGGTTTTTTATCCAAAATACATAATGATAATTAAAATAAACCATCAAAGTAAAAAAAAATCAAGTTAAACAAATGAAAATTCCAAAAAATAATATTCGAAAAAATACTAAAAAAAGGTTAAATACTTGCGACAAAAGTATGGTACAGTACAAAATATATAGCATAAAAAAAGAATAAAACAAAATGTTTAGGGAAGTTTGACTTAAATATTAACATTACACATATAAAAGGAAGTAGTAAAGTTGGTCATATTCTATATTTTACGGCGAACACAAATCGAATGTGAAAATTTTACTGTTTTGGAAATAGAATTTTTTGAATTAAATCAATAGACAGAAAAAAATTGAAATATTTAACGTTTTTTTTTAAATAATATAAAATTGATTGACTTTACTGAAATTTTTAAATATGAGATTTTGAGGTTAAAGCCTACTCACACCTGAGGTGAAATCTCGTTCTCGTTTTATACACAACCATATGATCGATATCTCGTTCAAACGAGATTTCACCTCAGGTGTGAATTGGGTATTGGCTTGAAATAAAGCAGTTCACCAATTCAATGCACAACAAGAACATGACAACACACCATTTCCAATTGTATTTCAGAATTTGTTAATTGAATTTCTGGAGTTATCAATTGCATTTAACAAATTTATTAATTGAAGCGTTTATTGTAAAAACTTAGCCACATTTTTTTTGATGTTTTTCACCTCTACTAGGGTTATTCAAATATATATTTGGTAGAAGACGTGCTTTAACTTTTAGTATAAGTATCTAGAGAAAAAAGTTAGGAAGTCTAACATTTTCTAAATGACACTTTTTTATACCCTGCACTTATTGTTATTAGTAGTGTCATTCTGTAATTTATCGAAATATTTCTCTGGCACGCCAGATTTTAACTCTAACAGTGACCGACTGTTGAAATTGTAATAACGGCCAAATATTACACAAAAAACCGAACAGAAATTTTCTTAAAATTGTCATGTGACGGAAATATTTGGGAGCCCGTTTTAAAATGGGATTATTAAAACCTATGGTTTTGTCTTTTATCCAATACGTAGCGACAACTCTCAAGATTTAAAGAGCTGTGTAATTTCTAAAATACAATTGGAAATGGTGTAGAAATGATAAATAAACTTAATTAAACTAAGGACGATTTAAAAATATACTAGAACATAGAACAAGGAAATAAAATTCAATATACCTAGTAAAAAAAAAATATGAAATAGGTAAAGTGGGAGGGAATAAAAAAATGAAGGAATGATTGTGTTAAGATAATATTAACGGGGGAGGCTTTTTAATGGGATGACTTGTTTTTTTAGTTTTCTGTATATATCTTAACCCAATTTCAATTTTCTTGGTTCAGTAGTGTGATTTTGAGTTGGTGGTCTCATGGGTACCGGTGCTATAGAAACGTTAACAGGTAACTTTTGTAAAAAAGCAGGACTTAGCAACGGCTCAAACCTTTTATGTCGTTGTCGCGATTCATCCTCATCGTCTGAGATCAATGAAATGCTTAAATCACTGGATAATTTCAGAGATATCGGAGCCTGTGGTGGTGAAACCACTGGCGGTTTTTGTATCGCACCTTTACGTCTTTGAGGGGATATTTTTTGTTGACCATCAGCAAATTCAGGAATGCCACATGAAGCCAAACCTTCACGGAGTTTAGTCAAAGACAATTCATAAATACGATTGGCTATAACCGTATGTACTGTCGTTTCGTCGGGCACCATGGAAAATACATGAGGTTTAGGGGGCGTTGTTGTTTTTGTTGCTGGTATTTGTGGCGCTGCTGGTGCTGGGGCACTTACCGACAGTGTAGAAGGTCTACTGGCACAAGAGGTGGCTGTTAGAGAACGAGGAACCAAGGATATTGTAACCTCTTCATCAACTTGCATAGTATTTTGTGGTGGCAAGCAGGGTATTTGATGGGAGGTAGGACATGTTATAACAATTTCGGGTTCATCATCATCATCATCGCTCAAGACTATAGATTCATTATTGAGTAAAATTGTTAGTTGAGGCGGTATTGAAGGCATTGGTGGCAATGAACGTCTTTTCTGGGGTCTTGATTTACGTTTGCGTGGCTGATTTTGGATTTGTGATTGCTGTTGTTTTTGCTGAAGAAGTTGATTATGTTGTTCTTGCCGTTGCTGATTCAGTTGGCGTTGGTTATGTTCTTGTTGCTGATTCAGTTGGCGTTGGTTATGTTCTTGTTGTTGCCTTTTCTGGTTTAGTTGGCGTTGGTTGTTAAGTTGTTGTTGCTGCTGTATAAGCTGGTGTTGATTATGTTGTTGTATCGAAATTTGTTGGGTCTGTGATATCTGTGGAATTTTATGATTGTTATTTAACGATATTAAAGGTGGTGGTGTTGATTTTTGCACAGGTCTTTCGACTGGCATTAAACCCAATAAAGCCGCTCTTTCCAAACACATACGTCCGGGCTGAACAATCACGGATTGTTCTTTAGAATTATCTTGACCGTTTACCATATCTTCATCGGATGACAGGTCAATCGTTATATCTGCTTGTAATAAACTCAACTTTTTTCTACGTACCGTTTCAGTCTTAAGTAATTGTTGGGATGTTGGTCTTGCCAATAGTGCCTTTTTTATATATTCT
The DNA here is from genome assembly GCA_963921195.1 of Pegoplata infirma. Lineage (NCBI taxonomy): Eukaryota > Metazoa > Arthropoda > Insecta > Diptera > Anthomyiidae > Pegoplata > Pegoplata infirma. Next base: position 146,731,782 of record OY992540.1, read on the forward strand.
GAATATCTGGAGCGTTTTAATTTTAAACGTCTATTGCGGCATAGTGTATGTGCAGAAATATGAAAAGGATTGGAATGTTTAACCACAATAGGACTACTATGTAAGGGTGTTTGTTGTTGCTGTTGTTGAAGTTTTTCCGGAGCTTTTGGTGCCATGCTGACTTGCTTTATTGGTTATTTAATTATTAAAATATTTTCTTTATGGCCATGTTTACATTTGTATTTTTGCAATTAATCCCATATTCAATATGAAAAGTTTCAAAATCACTTAATTTTCTTTATTCCCTTTTTTTAGTTTTTCCTAATAATTCTTAATTAATTTCACAAATTGGGGTGCTCCTTCTAGGACTAATAATTGCAACCACCAAAGTACAGTTTTGTTTGTTTTTCTTTTTTTGTCATTGCGTTTTAAACTTGCATAATATTTAAGTTTTTTTCTTAATTATATCGAGTTTTTAATCAATTTTTTTTAAATTAATTTATTAAAGTTTTATGAAATTTGTTAAAAACTATAATTTTTTTAATTTTAGTTCTAATTTTAGTGGGAAATTTGTAAAATTTTTATGAAATTATGCACTTTTTGATACATCTGCTTTGCACTTTCTTCGGTGTGTTTTGTTATGAAAAAAATAACACGATTTTAGTAATTACTCGAGTACCGAGTCATCGGTAGTCGTTAGACTGACAGAGTTACCAGAGTCAAGAAAAATGTATAGCATTGCCATTTATTGAAAAGTTTAAATAAATAAACGTTAATTTTAAAAAAGTTTGAATTAACAAAATACGTTTACTTTAGGGTCGAACCAGAATCAAATGCGTAGCGCAAGACGTAAATAAAAACAAAAACAAACACATCAAATTTGAAATTTGTGCGTCCGTTTGATTTAGGTAACTCACATTTAAATATTAGAAACGAAAAATTATTGGGCGTTAAGCCTTACGCGACGACGTAATTTGATTCAGGTTGGGCGCTTAAAACTTTTAAAACTGAATACCGAAATTGCAGAAAATAAATAATAGGTAATTTTCTAAAATGTGGGTAATCACCATATCGCTCATTTACTACAATAGTGACATAACTCAAAAATCCTGATTTTGCAGAAAACGTGTTTGAAGTTTTCAATTGGAAATGGATTTTCACTGAAAACCACCGATACATGTAAAATTTAATGATGGCATATTCTCCTCTCAAGCAACGAGTTTGCCAAAAATAGCCAAAACTGGTCATCAGCAAATCTATATAATAATTTTCATAAAAACTTTAATTGCAATTTATTTTTTTACTTAAGTCGATAAAGCGAAAATAGCTACATAAATCTGGTTATCAGCATAAAGAATTATGTTCTTTTAAACAACAGAAATTACAAAAAAATCCCTTTTTAAAGTAGACAGAAAAAAATAAAGGTGATAGAGCAAAATAGCAAAATCTGGTGATAAACATCAAAATTTTATTTTTGTATAACATTTTTGTTCAAAGACTTTAACTAAATTTGCTACAGAAAAATAGCAAAATCTGATGATCACCATTAAAAATCGATTTTTGTATGGAATTTTAAAAATAAATTGTAATTTTTTTACTGAAGTTGATAGAGAAAAAAAATCTCGTGGTCACCATGGAAAATCGATTTTTGTACAAATATTTTCTAAAAAACTTTTATTGATTTTTTTTTCTTAACTTAAGGAGATAAAGCTAAAAGAGGGAAATCTTGTGATGATTATCATAAAAAACTTTTAAAATTTTTAATAGCAATTTATTCGGCAACCGATTTTTGTAAAAAAATGTAATTGTAATTTATTCTTTAAGGAGATAAAGCTAAAATTGTGTATTCTGGAAAATAGATTTTTTTCGATTTTTTTTTTTATTGCAAAGATCAAAAATCTGGTAATCAGCATTAAAAAAACATTTTCTAAAAGACTTGTATAGCCATTTTTTATTTAACTAAAGAGGTGATTGGGCAAAAAATCCAAATCTAGTGATAACCCTTAAAAAATATTTTTTATTAAATTTTTCCAAACAATTTTAATTGTTATTTACATATTCCTTAATTTTGTAAGTAGCAACAAATGTTTTATTGTATAAAAAAAATAAATCCCGATTTATTCCTTTACTTAAGGTGATAGCAAAATATGGTGATCAACATCAAAATTTTGTTTTGTCTGGAATTTTTCTAAAAAACCCTAATACCAAATTATTCTTTTACTCAAGGTGATACAGCGAAAATACATTTTTGATCAGAACAAAAATATATATGAAACTTTTTAAATAATAAATGCGTTATTTAAGCTCGAGGCCAATATTGAAAGAAATTTTCCTTATTATTTGCCGAAACTTTTTATAAAAACTTAAATTGCAATTTAGTTTTTACTCAAGTCGAAAAAGCGAAAATAGCTTAATCTGGTTATCAGCATAAAGAATTCAGTTTTTCTCAACAACAGTAATTGCAAAAAAATCCTTTTTAAAAGTAGACAGAAAAAAAAATAAAGGTGATAGAGCAAAAACAGCAAAATCTGGAGATCAACATCAAAATTTTATTGTTGTTTGTAATTTTTCTTTTAAGACTCAAACTGCATTTTATTTCTTAATTAAATGTGCTGAAGCAAAATTAGCAAAATTTAATGATTACCATTAAAAATCGATTTTTGTATGAAATTTTAAAAATAAATTGCAATATTTTTACTAAAGCTGATAGAGCAACAACAAAAAAATCCTGTTGTCACCTTAGAAAATCGGGTTTTGTACGAATATTTTCGAAAAAAATTCAATTAAAGTTAAGAATTAAGGAGATAAAGCCAAAAGAGCGAAATCTGGTGATCATTATGATTAAAAATTTACTTTTTTGTGTGAAATTCTTTTAACATTTTTAACAGCAATTTTTTTTGACAACCATTTCCTGTAAAAAAAATGTGATTGTAATTTATACTTTAAGGAGATAAAGCTAAAATTGCATAATCTGGATGTTATCTGGAAAATCAATTTTTTTGGGAATATTTTTTATGCTAAAAAATCTTTTTTTTTTGTATAAAATTTTTCTAAAAAACTTTTATTGCCAGTTTTTATTAAACTAAATAGGTGATAGAGCGAAAAATCCAATTCAAGTGATTTAAAAAATATTTTTGTTTTATTACATTTTTTCAAACAATTTTAATTGTTATTTATTCCTTAAATTTGTGAACAGCTACAAATTTTTTATTGTATAAAAAAAAAAATCCCGATTTATTCCTTTACTTAAGGTAGGTAGCAAAATATGGTGATCAACATCAATTTTTTTTTTGCCTTGAATTTTTCTAAAAAACCTTAATAGCAAATTATTTTTTAACTCTAGGTAATACAGCAAAAATAGCCAAAACTGGTGATCACAAAATCTATACGATAATTTTTATAAAAACTTTAATTGCCATTTATTTTTGTACTTAAGTCGATAAAGCTAAAATAGCTACTTATAACTGGTTATCTGCACAAAAAATTACATTTTTCTAAACAACAGTAATATCAATAAAATACTACTACCTTTATAAAATGGATAGAAAAAAATTAATGGTGATAGAGCAAAAACACGCAAAATCGGGTTATCAACATCAAAATTTTATTTTTGTATATTTTTCTTTTAAGACTTCAGCTGCATTTTATTTTAGAACTAAATGTACTAGAGAACAAGTAAGAAAGCTATATTCGGCTGTGCCGAATCTTTAAATACCCTCCACCAATGTGATGATTTAAAAAACAAAAAAGTTTGTTTTATTTATACCTCAGGAAATAAAAAAGTACCAAAAAGTGTACTTTCGGTACCTTTAATAAAAGGTACTTTTTATAGAAGGTACTTTTTATAAAAGGTACTTTTTATATAAGGTACTTTTTATAAAAGGTACTTTTTATAAAAGGTACTTTTTATAAAAGGTCCTTTTTATAAAAGGTACTTTTTATAAAAGGTAATTTTTATAAAAGGTACTTTTTATAAAAGGTACTTTTTATAAAAGGTACTTTTTATAAAAGGTACTTTTTATAAAAGGTACTTTTTATAAAAGGTACTTTTTATAAAAGGTACTTTTTATAAAAGGTACTTTTTATAAAAGGTACTTTTTATAAAAGGTACTTTTTATAAAAGGTACTTTTTATAAAAGGTACTTTTTATAAAAGGTACTTTTTATAAAAGGTACTTTTTATAAAAGGTACTTTTTATAAAAGGTACTTTTTATAAAAGGTACTTTTTATAAAAGGTACTTTTTATAAAAGGTACTTTTTATAAAAGGTACTTTTTATAAAAGGTACTTTTTATAAAAGGTACTTTTTATAAAAGGTACTTTTTATAAAAGGTACTTTTTATAAAAGGTACTTTTTATAAAAGGTACTTTTTATAAAGGGTACTTTTTATAAAAGGTACTTGTATAAAAGGTACTTTTTATAAAAGGTACTTTTTATAAAAGGTACTTTTTATAAAAGGTACTTGTATAAAAGGTACTTTTTATAAAAGGTACTTTTTATTAAAGGTATTTTTTATAAAAGGTACTTTTTATAAAAGGTACTTTTTATAAAAGGTACTTTTTATAAAATGTACTTTTTATAAAAGGTACTTTTTATAAAAGGTACTTTTTATAAAAGGTACTTTTTATAAAAGGTACTTTTTATAAAAGGTACTTTTTATAAAAGGTACTTTTTATAAAAGGTACTTTTTATAAAAGGTACTTTTTATAAAAGGTACTTTTTATAAAAGGTACTTTTTATAAAAGGTACTTTTTATAAAAGGTACTTTTTATAAAAGGTACTTTTTATAAAAGGTACTTTTTATAAAAAGGTACTTTGAATAAAAGGTACTTTTTATAAAAGATACTTTTTATTAAAGGTACTTTTTATAAAAGGTACTTTTTATAAAAGGTAATTTTTATGAAAGGTACTTTTTATAAAAGGTACTTTTTATAAAAGGTACTTTTTTAAAAAGGTACTTTTAATAAAAGGTACTTTTTATAATAGGTACTTTTTATAAAAGGTACTTTTTATAAAAGGTACTTTTTATAAAAGGTACTTTTTATAAAAGGTACTTTTTTTAAAAGGTACTTTTTATAAAAGGTACTTTTTATAAAAGGTACTTTTTATAAAAGGTACTTTTTATGAAAGGTACTTTTTATAAAAGGTACTTTTTATAAAATGTACTTTTTATAAAAGGTAATTTTTTAAGAAGGTACTTTTTATAAAGGAACCTTTTATAAAAGGTACTTTTTGAAAACGGTACAGAATTTTCGGAAAGTACTTGTTCCAGAATGTTTTATTTCACTAAAGGATCCTACATTTTAAATTTCAAGTTTGAATAAAATTTCAGTAAATAAAAAAAGTACCAAAAGTACTTTTTTACCCATTTTACCTCAGTAGAATCAACATTGGCAAAACCCGAGCCTTAGTGAATCTTTTTTCCGGAAGGTGAACCGACATTGCAAATTTCCATTTTCTAGTATGTACCATTATTTAAGGAAATATAAAATATAACAAAAGTACATATTTTTACCCTTTTTACCCTATTAGAAAAATCATTGTCAGAAACCCTGCCTTAGGGGATCTATATTTCGGGAGGTGAACATACAGTCCAAATTTCTAGTCTATGTGACAATTTTTTAAGGAAATATAAAAGGTGCCAAAAGTACAGATTTTTTTCCCTTTTTACCCTCCTAGAATCAACATTGGCAATAATCCAGCCGTACTGGATCTATATTCTAGGATGTGAACATACTGTCCAAATTTCAAGTTTCTATGACCATTATTTCAGGAGATATAAAAAGCACCAAAAGTACAGTTTTTTACCCTTTTGACCCCCTTAGAATTAACACTGGCAAAAATCCAGCCTTAATGGATCTATATTCCGGGAGGTGAAAATACAGTCCAAATTTCAAGTCTCTATGATCATTATATCAGAAGATTTAAAAAGTACCAAAAGTACAGTTTTTTACCATTTTTAGCCCCTTACCATTGGCTAAACTCCAGCCATAGTGGATCTATATTGCGGGAGGGTAACATACAGTCCAAATTTCAAGTCTCTATGACCATTATATCGGGAGATATAAAAAGTACCAAAAGTACAGTTTTTTACCCTTTTTACCCCCTTAGAATCAACATTGGCAAAAATCCAGCCTTAGTGGATCTTTATTCCGGAAGGTCAAACTACAGTCCAAATTTCAAGTCTCTAACTTCAGCGGTTTGGGCTGGGCGATGATGAATGAGTATGTCAGTCAGTCATATTACTCTTTTATATACATATATAAATTTTCCGGATTTGGGCGATTTTTGCCATAAAGTTTATTTCTGTCTTTTATTATTTAACAAAATTTATTTTTTTAAATGAAAATATTTTTTTTTTTAAGAAATCTGAAAAAAATTGAATTTTGGCGATATTTTACATCCGGTTTGGCGACAAGGCCAAAAAAAAGTCTGGCAACCCCGTTAATATGACGAAGCAAAAAATGGACACACACACACACATGCTATATAAAAATAACTATTAATTTTTTTATTATTACTTAACGAACTTTTTTTTAATTAAATTTAGATTTTGTTTTACATATTTTAAAGCTTTTTTGTAAAGATTTATTTCCTTTCTCTCAGTTTTTTTTTTCATTTCCGTTTTCTTTCTTATGTATCACACAAAATATGAGTTAAATTAGGGTTATGTTGAAAAAAAATTGTGTTTTTTAGTAATTCGCTCATAACTTTTAAAATACTTAACCGATTTAAAAAAAAAATACAGGAGTTTTTGCCTGGGAAAATTACGCAACTTTTGGTACCCCATGCGTTTAAATCGGTTTCGGAGTATTGCCAAAAACGTGATTTCAACAGACAGACAGACAGACGGACGGACAGACAGACAGACAGACAGACAGACGGACATCGCTAGATCGACTTAAAATCGATCAAGGATCATGAATATATATACTTTATGGGGTCCTAAACCAATATTTCAATGTGTTACATACGGAATGACAAACTTATATATACCCTCTATCACCAGAGTGGAGGGTATAAAAATAGCAAAATCTGATGACCACCATTAAAAATCGATTTTTGTATGAAATTTTAGAAATAAATTGCAATTTTCTTACTGAAGGTGAAAAAAAAATCTTGTGGTCACCATGGAAAATCGATTTTTGTGCGAATATATATTTTAAAAACTTTAATTGAAATTTATTTCTTAACTTCAGGAGAAACATTTTTTTAAGAAATTTATTCGACTGGTGATCAGAACAAAAATCTATATGAAACTTTTTAAATAATAAATGCGTTGTTTAAGCTCGAGGTCAATGTTGAAATAAATTTTCTTTATTATTTGTCGAAACTTTTTATAAAAATTTTAATTGCAATTTATTTTTTACTTAAGTCGAAAAAGCGAAAAAAGCTAAATCTGGTTATCAGCATAAAGAATCACCTTTAATTTAAAAAAAAATTAAAGGTTATAGAGCAAAAACAGCAAAACCTGGTGATCAACATAAAAATTTTATTTTTGTGTAAAATTTTCCTTTTAAGACTCAAACTGCATTTTATATCCTAACTTAATGCTAATGCAAAATTATCAAAATCTGGTGATTACTATTAATAATCAATTTTTATGTGGAATTTTAAAACAAATTGCAATATTTTTACTGATGTGATAGAGCAAAAGTAAAAAAAATCTTGTGGTCACCATTAAAAATCGATTTTTTTAAGAAAATTTTCTAAAAAAAACTTAAATTGAAATTTATTTTTTAACTTGAGGAGATAAATCTAAAAGAGCGAAATCTGGTGATCATCATCATTATTTTTTGTTTTGCATGAAATTCTTCTAAAATATAATTTTAATTTATTATTAATGGGAAAAAGTTAAAATTGTCTAATCTGGGTGTCATCTGGAAAATATTTTTTTTGGAAATTTTTCATTATCGCTAAGAGCGAAAATCTGGTAATCAGAATTGAAAAAATTTTTCTAAAATTTTTTATAGCCATTTTTATTTAACTAAAGAGGTGATAGGGCAAAAAATCTAAATCTAGTAATAACCTTTAAAAATTAATTTTTTATTAAATTTTTACAAACTATTTTAATTGGTATTTATTTCTTAAACTTGTAAATAGCAACAAATTTTATATTGTATAAAAAAAACAATAAATCCCGATTTATTTCTTAACTTAAGGTGGTAGCAAAATATGGTGATCAACATCAATTTTTTTTTGCTGGAATTTTTCTAAAAAAAAAACCCTTAAAAGCAAATTATTCTTTAACTCAAGGTGATACAGCGAAAATAGCCAAAACTGGTGATCAGAATACAAAAATCTATATGATAATTTTCATAAAAATTTTAATTGCAATTTATTTTTTTACTTAAATCGATAAAGCGAAAATAGCTAAATCTGGTTATCAGCATAAAGAATAAAGTTCTTCTAAACAACAGTAATTGCAATAAAATCCTTTTTAAAGTGGATAAAAAAAAAACAAAGGTGATAGAGCAAAAAATCTGGTTATTAACATAAAAATTTTATTTTGGCATAATATTTTTCTTTAAAGACTTAAGCCGCTTTTTATTTTTTAACTAAATGTGTTAGAGAAAAACAGCAAAATCTGATGATCACCATAAAAAATCGAGTTTTGTATGGAATTTTAAAAATAAATTGCATTTTTTTTACTAATCGATTTTTGTACTTTACATAAAGCCAAAAGACCGAAATCTGGTGAACATAATCATAATTTTTTTTGTAAAAAATGTACTTAATTGTAATTTATTCTTAAAGGAAATAAAGCTAAAATTGCGTAATCTGGGTGTCATCTGGAAAATACAGTTTTTGGTATTTTTTATTACTAAGAGCGAAAATTTGGTATTGAGCATCTAAAAAACTTTTATTGACATTTTTTATTTAACTAGAGGTGATAGAGCCAAAAATATTAATTTTTTATTAAATTTTTCCAAACAATTTTAATTGTTATTTATTCCTTAAACTTGTGAATAGCAACAAATTTTTTATTGTATAAAAAAAAAAAAATCTGATTTATTTCTTTAGTTAAGGTGGCAGAAAAATATGGTGATCACCATTAAAATTAGAAAACATTAATTCCTAAATATTCTTTAATTCAAGGTGATTCAGCGTAAATAGTCAAAACTGGTGATCAGAAAGACTTTGATTGCAATTTATATTTTTACTTAGGTCGAAAAAGCGAAAATAGCAATTTCTGGTTATCAGCATAAAGAATTAAATTTTCTAAACAACAGTAATTTTTTAAAGTGGATAGAAAAAAATTAAAGGTGATATTGTAAACTTATGGTGGTAGCAAAATCTGGTTATCAACATCAATATTTTATTTGTGCATGAAATTGTTCCAAAAAGCTTTAACTAAAAATTATTTTTTAGCTTAAGGTAATACCTCGAAAATAGCTGAAACTGGTGATCAGCAAAAAAATCTATATAAAAATTTTCACAAAAACTTTAATTGCAATTCTTTTTCTAAAGTCGATGTCGCGATAGCGGTAAGGAAAGCATCTGCCAACATTATGTAGGAAAACCTATTGCAGTCCCTTGGTATCACAATGGACTCAAGAGTCTATTTGTGCTGACATAAAACGTCTTCAATCTAACCTAGAGTAAACATTACATTTTCATTTTGTAAGCTGCAACTTTTTTATTTCTGCCAATTTCTTTCCAATTAATTCCAATTTATTCTTTAACTAAAGGAGATAGCAAAAACAACTAAAACTGATGATCAACAACAAAATTCCTATTTTGTATACAATTTTTCTAAAACACTTTCATTGCAATTTACTTCTTATTTGAAGGAAAAATATTGGCAACAATAATTTTACAGAAAAATTTTATTGAAAATTATTCCTTAACTAAAGGTGATAGAGCAAAAACAGCTAAATCTGGTTATTAGCATACAAAAATTTAATTTTCATAAAAATTTTAATGGCAATTTATAGCTTTATTAAAGGTGACCAATATAGAAATAATATTTATTTTTAAATTTTTCTACAAAACTTAATTTTCAATTTGTTCCTTAACTTAAGGAGATAGAACAAAACTATCAAAAACTGGTGGTTCATTGGCTGAATGAATATTCATTAGTATTGTGAAATATTTCATAGAATTTGTTAGATTCATAGAAAGAATTCATAGAAAAAAATTTCATCAATAAGCCTTTTAATTTTTTAATAATTAAAATAATGTTACAATAATTTAAATAAATGAATAAATAATTAAAAAAATATAAAAAATTAAAAAAAAACATAAAAAACGTAAAAAAAATATTGCTGCCCTGGCGGGATTCGAACCCAAGACCTATCGGCTGTGAAATTTATAATCGACGCCTTAGCTATCAGCACCACCAAAGGAGGAAAACCTCGCCGACTAACACTTATGGTGTTTTCTTTTCTAAAAAAATGTCAACCCTTTTAAAGAATATTGTGTTCTTTTCTAAAAATGTCTGCCCTATAAAGTACAAAAAGTTGCACTTTTTACCCTGTAAAAAATCACGGGGTTGAAATTGCCTTATACAACAGCTGACTTTTCTGTGTTGTTTTCTCAAAACAGCTGTTAAAAAAATACAGGGCAGAGTATTGCTGTATGTTGTGTTCTATTCCAGTCAAATAAAATGCAAGTTTTTGAAGGCGTGAGTTAAACATTTTAAAAATGTATACCCTAAAAAGGCAAACATTTTTTTTCAGAAAAGAAAACACCATTAGTTTTATAATGTTCGTTATTTTTTTTTTGCAAATACACAAACATTTTGTTTTCTACAAACACACACACATAATTTGGCAGAGCATTGTAGCAGAGCATAGATACAAACTCAATATGTTAAAGCAAAATATTAAACAAAATGGATTTTAAGTGTTATAAAATGTTTATATTCTTTAGATCAGTGACTAGAGACTAAGCTTCACGAACAACTGGTTTTGTATTCGAATCTCGGTGGGGATAAGTTTAAAATAAAAAAATTTTTAAAAATAGAATATTGTAAATAAATAAAAATAAAATAATAAAAATTAAATAATAAAATAAATAGAATTGAACAATAAATTTTTTTTCATAGCCTATGAACTTTTTCATAGGTATCTGGAATTTGTTTCATAAATTCTGTGAAGGGCATCATTGCCTGACTTCTAATGATTTTTTTCATAGAATCAATGTACGTTTTCATAGCCGTAATAAAAAAATTCTTTCAGTGTATATGGTGGCCAAATCGTTTTAGTAACAACGACCTGTGGGTACGGGCCGATAAAAAACCGGTTCCCATAGAAATAAATGAGCGAAAATGAGAGAGAGAAAAAAGGTGATGGAGGAAAAATAAGAAAATCTGGTAATCTTTATTTTTTGTATGAATATGAAAAAAAATTGTGATCACCTTAATAAATTTCTATACGAAAATTTGTCATTTTTTCCTTACCTAAAGTAGATAGAGCAAAAAGAAAAATCTGATGGTAACGCAGTAATATTTTTAAAAAATATTTTTTGTATAAAATTTATTTAAAAAAAATTTTATTGCAATTATTTTCTAACTTTAAGTTAATAAACAGCATTATCTGGTAAACACTATCAAAATTTTATTTTTGTATAAAATTTTTCTAAACAGCTGTTTCCAAATTATCCTAAACCGAAAAAGAGATAGAGCAAAAACAGAAATCGGGAGAGTGTAGGAATGGAACCCATGGAAACCTCTTTCTTGTGAGACATTTTTTTCAAATTATAAATTTCTTATTTCAAGGTCATTGGTAAATTTTTTATTGTATTGATGACAAATTTCGAGCAGCAAGTTATAGCTGGAATGATATCACTAGTGAAGGCAATAAAAAAGTCAGATACATAGTAATAGTAAAGCCCCTATGCTCCAGTTTGTGAAAAGGATGACAGAAGAAGAAGAAAGGTGATGGCACGAAAATAGCCAAATATGCTTATCTCTATCAAAAATTTGATTTTTGTATAAAATTTTTTCTAAATAACTTTTATTGAAAATTTTTAATAAAAAAAAACTTTTTGCAAGTCATTTCTTAAACAAAGGTTATATATGTATACCGAAAATAGCAAAATCTTGTAATAATCTTAAATTAATTTCTATACGAAAATTTGTAATTTTTACCAAAATTAGATAGAAAAAAGCAAAAGTAGATAGCAAAAAGCAAAATATCGTGGTTACCAGCAAATATTTTTAAAAATATTTTTTTAAATGAAATTTCCTTAAAAAAAATTTAATTGCAATTCTTTTTTTATCTTAAGTTAATAAAGCAAACGCATTTTTGTATGAAAATTTCCTAAAAACCATTTTTTTCTAATTATTCCTTAACTAAAACAGATGGAGCAAAAACGGCAAAATCTGGTAAGTGTAGGAATTGAACCCACGAAAACCCCTTTCTTGTGTGACATTTTTTTCAAATTATAATTTTTTTATTTCAAGGTCATTGTAAAATTTTTTATTGTTTCCTTTTTTTAATACAAAGCACTAAAACATAAATATCTTTGTAACTACTTTGTGCAATAAATGTCCAGACATGGTAACGGAAGAAAAAAAGAAAACATAAAAGAAAAGCCAACAAACGCATTAAATAAAAAGTCAACCAACCAACCATTTCAAATTAAGTAACCAACCATTTTAAACGACTTGACTTTCAAACAGGGTGCTTTTAAATAACATCTTCAGATTTGAGTTAACAGCAAAACAAAATTTTCGAAAGATAGAAAAAGTTTACACAGTTCGTTGTACGATCTATGACCTCAAGAGATGATAGAAAATTATCATCACCATTAGACCGCCGACCACCAACAAAAAGACCCACACTAAAATATGTTTTATATCTAAGAAGTCAAGCTATTTACTACTTACACTCACACTCTTACAATAACTTGCATGCACAAAGTCAAGTAAGTTTCATTTAATTTATTCCAATCCAGACAAAGTATCTCAACGATTTTCTAATACATTATATACACTTTTGGAGTCTTATTTGCTAAAATGTTAATGCTTAAATACTGTTGAATGAATATACATACAAAAATCTTGTGAAGGTGAGCTGGTTACATAGAAAATGAGAATATAATATAAAGGGCGTAGTTAAAAAACATTCAAAGAGGATTTGAGATATTTTTCATATAGAAAAAAAAATGACTCAGATTCTAAGAAATTTTTCTTTATAGAAAAGTCTCGGATTCTAAGAAATTTTTCTTTATAGAAAAGTCTCAGATTCTAAGAACATTTCTCTGCAGAAAAGAATCTCAGATTCTAAGGCATTTTTCTATATACACAGAAAATAAAATCGTCAAATTTAAATCAACAAACAACAATTGTAAATCAACTTAACACGATATTAACCAAACATTTAGTAAAAACGGCTGCCTGTAAGTCCATAACACAAAACTTCGATTTTGTTTTCAACAAACTCAGTCAAGTAATTTTATTTAAAAATTCTTTTATCACGTCAACAAATAGTGTTTGTATTTGTTGAATTTCTTTGTTGAAAAAAATAAGATTTTTTTACTTTTGTCAGATCAACAAATTGTGTTTGTTGAATTTCTTTGTTGAAAACAAAAAAAATCTTTTTTCAACAATCAAAATTTACAAACGTTTGTTGATATTACAAATTTCCGTATAGGAGCACTTTCAGTGAAAAAATTAATTGTATTCACAAATATCTCACAGAAAAAAATATGGAGGAAACAAATTTGAGTAATCACTTGTTTAAATTTAAAAACAAAAATTGAGTAATTTTGTAATTGACACAATTAAAACTTTACTTAAAAATTTTAAAAACAATTTAAGTAAATAATTTAATAAAAATTTAATAGTTTTTTTAATTTTTTTTAAACTCTCATAGTTTTTTGAATTCTCGTTTAGTCTATAGTTTTTTGTGTATGTAGTATATGAAAGTTTGTAATCGTCTTTATAAAATTTTCCTATGTTTTTGAGACATAAATATGTTTGGTAAAGTTTCAAAAAACAAGTTTTTTGTTTTTTATTTTGTAAAAAAATTTAAAACTTTTTTAAACTTAAAAAAAAATAAATAGATAAATTTTGAGTAAAATTTTAATTGTGTCAATTAAAAATTAACTTAAATTTTTTTTCAAACATTTAATAAATTTTTATTAAAAATTTACTCAATACTATTAAATCGTTTACTGGTGCAAAATTGAGTAATTTATTACTCAGTAGTATTAAAAATTTACTCAAATATTTTTTTTATTTTTTTCTGTGGGGGGGTCAATATAACAATTCGTTTTTTTCTTTGTAGAAAAAGTCTCAGATTTTGACACAGAAAAAACCCTCAGACAAAAAGAAGTCTCAGATTCGGAGACATTAAAATCACAGATTAGGACTACGAATTTCGGAGACATAAAATTCTCAGATTCTGAGACATTTTTTTGGCCAATTTTTTTTCTACCAAACATTTCTCTCAAAAAAAATTGTAAAAAAAAAAATGTAAAAAAAAATTGTGAATAACATTTTTTGTCCAAAAAAAAATTGGTGAAAAATCTTTTTTTTTTAAACAACCTTTTTTTAATTTTTTTTTTTTTATTAAAAGAATTGTACTCTAAAAGTGGTGTACTCTAAAGCAAATGATTTGGTGTCTGCTGGGAAATTTCAGACTCTGGGATATTTTTCCATTCTAGATGTTGCTGCTTTTGTTTTATCTTCTTTAGTTAATGGATTAATTTTAATGGCATAGAAAAATTGAATTTTGATGTTGATTATCAGTAGGGATGAGATTTCCATGCAAATGCATGTTTTTTGTGTTTGGTCTAAAAACGATATCGACCAATTATCTTACCGAATCAAGAAATTTGCGTTAAAATGGCATCGATTTGTTATTGCATATTTTTGCATATTTTGGTGAAAATGCATATTTTGGTTTTAAATGCATATTTTGTGCATATTTCCAACTTTTAAGTGCATATTTTTGCATATTTTGACATATATTAGCAAAAACACAAATTGTAATTTATTTGTTTCAAAAATTATTTTAAATTTTAAAAATTTATTTTGGAAATAAGAAAAATTATTTTTTTTTTCTTTAATTTTTTTTTATAAATTGTCTTAATTTCTAAAAAGTCTTGTTTATATAAAATTTTAAATGTTACTATTAAAACCCGGCGTTAGTTTTTGCTTTTTAAGAAGTTTTTCCTATAAAAACAAGATTTTTATTGCACACATTTTAATTTTTAGTGCATATTTTTAGGTTTTTTAGTGCATATTTTGAATTTTTTAGCGCATATTTTAATTTCGATTTTTTAGTGCATGAAAATCTCATCCCTAATTATCAGATTTGGCTATTTTTGCTTTATCAACTTTAGTTAAGGAATAAATTGCTAATTAAAAAAAAAAAAATTATAAATAAAAATAAAATTTCGAATTAATTTTTATTAAAACGTATAAATTGTTTTATTCGACCTTTAAAATATTATATTTTGAGTAGGTTTATTCTAGCTCGAGGTCATTATTTCCTTTAATAACACTGTGCAATACGATTTTGTTTCTTGGATGAGACAAAAAAAAAGTATACCAACAGTAGAGCAAAACATCCGAAGGGTTTTGAAAACTTATCTCTAGTTCTTTTTTTATGGCCCACTGAAGTTTTTAAATTTTTTTTAAAGTCGTTATAAATCTGCTTCTGAGTCAAATTACTAAAAAAGATGTCTTCGGTGAAAATGTATGGTGTTTTTTTCTTAGAACATATTAACCCTCTTTCTCCCATTTTTTGGAAGACTTTACAGAGGCTACTGAAGTTTGGCATGTATGTTGGTCATTTACCTGGTCAGGTTGGTATTTCAATCCAGCCAAATCGGTCCAGTGGTTCAAAGGTTATGAGCAAAATAGTAAATTTCGGCAAGGGTTTTTCGCGAATTTACGAGATAAAAAACACGATAACTTTCAAAAGGCAATAATGAGACTGCGAAAACGTAGCATGTATTTTTGCCGTTCTCCAGGTCTGTTTGGTATTGAATTTAAGCTCAATCGGTCTAGTGGTTCAAAAGTTATAAGCAAAACCCCGAATTTCAGATTTGGTTCATCTTAAATGCCACGTGATAAACAAGTTTTAAAAGCATTGGCGGTAACTTAGCAATGCTTTTCAAACTTGTGTAGTTTTAAAGCAATGCTTTTAAAACTAGCTTACACTCGAAAAAAGTTTTACATTTTATTTTTTTTTAATGACAAAAAAAGAGTTTTTTACTCAAAACAAAATATTTCTAATCAAAATTGTTAATTTTTTTCACGTTAAAAATGTAGGGGAAGCTCGACACACTTGATCCCTTAGAAGACTTGATCCCCCCCCCCAAATCTCAAAAACTAAATAAGTTAAAATTTTTTTGTGTAGCGTTTATTAGTCCTATTAGTAGCCTTATTATTTTAATATTTTGTTTTTGTACTTCTCTTAAATGGGGAGCATGCACCGAACACCACTGAAAATTTGACTATGTTTGTGTTTTTTTCTGAGGTTACTTGAAAAGGGTTTTTGAAGTTTGTGTTCAATATCCAAAATGGCTCTTGTTCTGTGGTTAAAGAGTACAATGTCACGTATTAATTTGCATTTATAATTTTTGGATTGCCTTTTTTACTTTTTTTGTATTACACAAAAATGTAAAAAAGTTTTTTTTAACACACTTGATCCCTTTTTTAATTATACAGTTGATCCCGAGGATCAAGTGTATATTGTTTGACAATTATATATTTTAACGGTTGGTATAAGTTCGTATTATTGATCTTGATGTTGGTATTTATTATTTATGTTTATCTATCAGTTGGCTGCAGTGTTAATAAGTTGTGAAAAGTCAACGACTTCAGAAAAGTCTTTCTTTTCAATTTGATGTCGAACTGGTCAGTTCAATTAATCGTCCGGTGTAAGTATTTAGAAGTTTAAAAAAATTATTAAATTTATTTCCTATGTGTACTTAATAAAATAAAAATAAATATAAAAATTATGTGCTTTTAGTGAAAAATTTTAAATAAAGATGGAAACTTCTTATAAAAGAAAAGCAGGTGTCAAAAAACGATTTCCAATAAATTCTGAAAATTTAAAAAATGCAGTATTTGAAGGGATCAATGACGCAAAGAGCATTAAAGGTACGGCGAAAAAATTTAAAATTAATGTAATGACTTTGAAAAGATATGTAAGGAAACAAAAGGAGTCTAAAAATGTAATAAACTTAAAATAAAATCACCAAAAATCGTTAATATTTAGTTTGGAGGAGGAAATAAAATTAAGAGACAATTTATTAGATGCTGCAAAATTGTATCATGGCTTAACAACCATGCAAACACAAAAATTTGCATTTGAGTATGCTACAGCTTTAAATAATAAAAATCCACAAAGCTGGAAAGAAAAATATCCATATTAAATATTTTATGAAATAAACGAAATGTGTTTTTAAGTTACTCAATACAATAAATATTTTTAAGAGAATACAAATAATTTGTTTTTTTATGTTACTTAATAAAATAAAAAAAATAAATAATTTTTGTGACATTGTTGTATATTTTTTTTTTCTTGTAATACACTTGATCCCCGGGGATCAAATCACTTTAATGAATACACATGATCCCGGGAACAAGTGTCTAATGCGAGGGATCAAGTATGTTGTAGCATATAGACACTTGATCCTTTTTCGCAATTTTAATTTTTTTGCTATAAATAAAAAAAAAAATTTTGTAATTTTTTATATTGCCATTGGAGATACCCCTTACAGAGAGCTTTTAAAAAAAATTTACTTCAAGAAAATATATGAATTAGTTTAGAAGTTATAAGCGTTTGCCTTTTTAGGGATCAAGTGTATGGAGCTTCCCCAACTATCCTTTAAAAAAGGCATTGTGGAGGGTATTCATAGATTCGGTAAAGTCGAATTTAACTTTTCTACTTGTTAATATTTGTACTTGTCTAGGATGCCACTATTGATAGCAAATGAAAGAGGAAGATCTCCCCTAATTTGCATATTTTATTATTTTTACATATCAGGAAAAAGGAGTCAAGTTACGTCCATTTAAAAATGTGTCCTTCAATATCATTAAAATTTTCAACAAAACATTTTGATAAAGTTTCCAAAGAATTTTATTCACATCCTTTTACTTTAAAGTCCTTTTAAAAGGAAGTCCTTTTAAAAGGAAACAGGATCACGAAATGAAAAACAGTTTTACTCCATTTGATCTCTACTTTCAGATGTATATCATCCGGTTCATGTTTAATATTGGCTGTTGGACGGTGTAATACAACATTAGATAAACAATTATAATTAACCGTAATATTTTATTAATATCCATGTCCACGACCTGTGCGGACCAATATAAATGAGTGATTATTAGGCCGTCCCGATAATTATAAACTTATGAATTGTGTCGGAATACCTGCCGAGTATGGCCGCCGGAGAGCGCAAGATGGGAAAAATTTATAAAGAAAAATTGCAAGGGCATCTGCAGTTGCCAAAGTTTAAACAAATTACGTTTCTCGACCAAAATGCATGTTTTAATTTTTGGACCAAATACGGCTTAAAAATTAGAAAATTTTGCGTACTCTATAGAAAAAATATTTGAAAAAAAACCGAAATCGCGGTTTTGATCAACAGGTGCTTACACCATAGATGAGGGTCGTTTTACTGAATATTTTGCCATAAAAAAGTAATTTTCGTGAAAGGAAAGATAGAGGGTTTTGCATATAGGCCCTCGATATGCTTGTTGTTATTGCAAATTTTTGTATTTTCGAGAGTAATACCAAATATGGGTTATTTGTTCAAATTCTGATTAATTTGTATTAAAAAACTAGCTTAAGCGCCCGACGTTGCCCAGGTTGACTTAGACATGAATATCTAAATAGCTTCGCCCCGGCGACATCTATTGGGTCCATTTATACATATTAATTTTCTCATGACGATACATTCCGAAGTGCCGTAAAATTTCACTGAAATGAAGAATTTTGTTAATAACTTCAACCCAGCGCCATCTACCGGGTCCAAATTTTATCAGGAAACTTTTTTTTCTTTAATAAATATATCTTGTAAATTTAAGCCAAGTTGTACCATAAATACAAAAAATGGAATTAAGACAACAGCGCCACCTATCAGGTCGAAATTTTATTAGGAAACTTATTTTTGTTTTAAAAATATATTTTGTGAATTTCAGCCAAATCGTACAATAAATACCAAAAATTGTAATATTGCGACAACAGCGTCACCTATCGGGATTAAACTCAAGAGAAACCTGGATCCAAACTAAACTAATACATTATCCAAGTTTGGTGTCAATCGGTCCAGCGGTTCTTAAGTTTTAGGAACACGTACCTCGCACAAACGTTTTTATATATTAAGATAAAAATTGTTTTATTTGACCATAAAAATATAATATTTTGACCTTTAAAATATTATATTTTGAGCTTATTTTAGCTCATGATCATCATTATTGCTTAAAAATATTACACACAATTTTTTTAAGGTTACC
The DNA here is from genome assembly GCA_963921195.1 of Pegoplata infirma. NCBI lineage: Eukaryota > Metazoa > Arthropoda > Insecta > Diptera > Anthomyiidae > Pegoplata > Pegoplata infirma. The sequence goes on from OY992540.1 coordinate 146,751,187, forward strand.
ACCAGATTTCGCTGTTTTTGTCCTATCTCCTTTGTTAAAAAAAAAAACAAATTGCAATTAAAGTTAATTTTTAGGAAAAAATTCCAAAAAGGGAGAACAGTTGTTGCTAACCACTAGTTTTGACAATTTTTTGTTGCTGATTACCAGTTTTGGCTGTTTAGTCTTTATCGCCTTTAGTTATGGAATAAATTGCAACTAAAGTTTTTTATAAAAATTTTATACAAAAATAGCCAAAAATGGTGATGACCAAATTTTCTGTTACCTTTACACTCAAATAATTATGTCATTAACTGTTTGTAGTTTATTTAAAAAGTTTTACGTTTAGTCGTTTTTAAAAGAAAAAAACATTTGTTAGATGTTCAGTTTTTATTAATGACTAGTTCTGTCCTTTGTTTAAAAAATAACACACTAAAAAATAAAGAACTTCATTAACATTTAATTTTTAAAGTCATTTATTTTTGTTCTGTAAGTAAAAACTACTGATTATTCTTTTAATTTTTAATGATTTGTGTAAGTAATTTTTTTTTAAATTGTTGGTATTTTTTAATGAGATATCATTAGTTTTTACCTACACAAGTAGGTTATTTTTTTGCAGAAAAAAAATCAAAAAATTATTTATAGAAATATAAAAACATTTTTGTATCATGTGACTTTGGCACGATGGGTAGAGTGTCTGGCCAGAAAGTAGTTGATTGCGGGATCGATTCCCCAAAATTTTATTAAACATTTTTAAAAAAATATTTCAATAGAAAATTGTTAAATCATTAATTTTTAATGTTAATTTTAATTTTTAATGTTTTCGTAGGTTATTTTTTTGGAATTTGTTGGTAAAAATAACAGAACTATCATTAATTTTTAATGTTTTTTGTAGGTTTTTTTTTCGAATTTTTTGGTAAAAAAGAATGAAAAACCGTAATTTTTTAATGTTTAAGTTATTTATTTTAGAAAATTTTGTCAATAGTTAAAAATAAATGTTGATGATTGTTAAAACAAATGAATAATTACTGGGATGGTTTTCAATTGTTTATTCACTGGTTTTAAGTGTGTTTTTCATTTGTTTTTGCCTTCAAAATATTTTGAGTGTAGTAAAGGGATAACTTGTAATTAAAGATATTTTGTTTTAGAAAAAAAAATGTTGCTAACCACATGTTTTGTTTATTTTTGCCCTATTACCTTTAATTAATGCATAAATTACTGTTATTTTTGATGTTGATCAAATGGCACTGTTAGTGAAGTAATAAAGTCTCAGATTAAAAAAAAAAAAAACAGATTTTTTCGTACAGAAAAAATTTCAGATTCCCAGACATTTTTCGGTAGTGGAAAAAGTTTCAGATTACGAGATGTTTTTCCGTATAGAAAAAAGTCTCAGATTCCGTATAGAAAAAAGTCTCAGATGCTAAGATATTTTGCCGTATAGAAAATAAGTCTAAGACTCTAGAACATTTTTCGTATAAAACACAGATTCTGAGACATTTTTCCGTATAGAAAAATTTCGCAGATCCTGAGACATTTTTTCTTATAAAAAAAAAAAAATTCTGGGATCCTGAGATTTTTCCATATAAAAAAAGTCTCGTGAGTTTTTCGCCTTTAATTCTTTATCTACGCCATTGGCGGAGAAAAAAGAAATATGGCTAGAAGTCATGCTCATAAAATACATTCGTCTATATGTGGAAAACAACTACAACAAATATTATGTATAAGAAAATCTACTACCAACAACAAAACTCCTGCATAAGTAAGACAAAATTCAACCACATCTAACAAAAAATCACACACACACACACATTCATACTTACACAAATACTTTTATAAACAAAGAGTTTGTATTGTGTTTGTGTTGTTATTTTTTTGTTTTTCTGTTTTGTTTGTATGTGAAAATTTTTTAGCGCCACCCACAAATTTTGTGAGTACATGTATTCTTTCTTACTTCTGTTAAGGATGATAACCTACACAAAATTGGGGCCAGAATGATAATAAGTTAGTATTGTTAACAAATACTTATTACCGGCTACCGGTTAAAAGTTTTCTAGGAGAGAGAGATAGTGAGAGAAAGAGTGAAAGAGTATTGAGTTCACATATTGAGCGCATACTCATAAGTGAGTTTATGTTAAAGCTTTTTATATCCTTTAAAGAATCCTTTTTGCAGACATAAAAACAATTGAATTTAGTTCATAAAAAGGGATAAGAGTGTTATTACAAATTTTAGTTGTCTTAGGTCGCTGGTAGTGAATGGAAAGCTTTTTCATATAATTTAGGAAAACGAAAAATTTTCAATATTAGCGTAATTTCGAAAAGACAAAAATATTTGATGTGTTTCTTATTATCAAAAAGATAAAAAAAACGAATACTGAAGGTTTTTTTATACATACAGACCTTTAAATAAAAATAAAGCAAAGAAAAATATTTTTTATATCAATTAAACTGGCTTTATTGGATAGATATCAATTAAACGTATGATTATTTTTTTTTTATTAATTATACATTTTGGAAATATTACTAGTTTTAATGCTGATCACCAGGTTTTGCTAATTTCACTTAATCAAAATAAAATAAAATATTTTTAACTAAAAAGGATTTTCTGCAAAAATGGTCCAAATTCAAAATTTTTTTTATTTTTTTTTTGTTTTTTTACGTACTTTTTAGAAAAAAAATATTAAAAAAAATTTTAAAAAGGGTTCTATAGCAATTTTTATGTTTTAAAACCAGAGACCATAACTGTTATGTGGTTTATTAAAAAAAAATCAAATTTAACTGTTCAAAAATATTTTTTTAAATAAAAATTAAAAAATAACAGTTTCAAATGATTTATATAAGGGGCATTCCATGTCAAATCGGACACTTTGAAAAATTTTTTTTTTAATTTTCCCAATTTGTTTACAGTTTTTAGTACCCTTCGAAAACTCCTTCGTGGTAAATTTTTTAATGACCCGTTCAAAAGATATCGAATTTTTAAAAATTGGTAGTTTGTCCCTTTACTCAAACTTCTTTTACTCATAAATTCTTCAATAATGGTCCAAATTTCAAACTTTTTTTAACATGATAATGTTTTTAGGCTGGTGTCTAATTTTAAAAAAGTTGCAGGCCGCTACCTCAGTTTGAGTATATAAGCTAACAAATAACGAAAAAGAAAACAGGAATTATAACAAATATAATTAGAGCCCGTGCTCGATCTTTACTTACAGAAAAAATCAAATAAAATTACTGACAAAAAGTTGAAAGAAAGTATGAAGTGAGGTTGAGATTGTTAGAAATAGAATTGTAGTGTTAGAAACTGTCAAAATTTATTCTGTAGAAACTATAAATATTCACATATATAAAAAACAGTTTTCATTAACAAGACAAACCGACATTTAAAATCCTACTGATGATAACACTAACTGGGGTGTTTGAAACCGGTATGGGAAATACCAGAAATGTCTATAATTTTTAGAAATTCGATTTTTCTTCTGCATTTTTTTTCAACTTGAACCCTTATTACTATTTTCATTTTCTTAAAACCTAAAAGTTTAGTAGTAACTTGGGTTTGTAACTTTGATAATAATTCACCTCGTGGTGAGTAAACCCGTTTTTCACCAGCTGGTGAATAAAAAGTAACATAATTATTTTTCAACAAAAAAAAAAAAAAAAAATTCATCAAAGTTTTTTTTATCAATTTTTTTTTCATCAATTTTTTGTTTTTTTTATAATTTTTTTTTTCATTTTGCAAAAATGACCAACATAAATAAATTTAAAACAAAAAAAAAAATTTTTGAGAAAGATTATTCTAGCTCAAGGTCATATTTCTTTTACTAATCGTTACGATGATATTGTCAAAGTAACAATTTTCAAGAAACTTTTTATAAAGTTGTTTGTTTTAAATTGATTGGTTTGGTCATTTTGCAAGACTTACTCGACACGTGTTTCGGAATTCGTCAAATTCCTTTATCAAGAGTATTTAGCAAATTGACAATCGTTTGTGGCAAAACATAAAGACTTATGTAAATAGTCATAACGAGAAATGTACTAAATACACAACATAATTCAGCTCTAAATTTTCAAACGAAAAGCCATAACCAAACCATCACTATTCAATTCAAACATACATGAGGATGTTTATTCTGGCTCGAGGTCATTATTTTCTTTACTAATTAAAACCATGATATTCTCATAGCATAATTTTCAAGAAATTTTTTTTTTTTTTCATTAATTTTTTTTTACCAAAACTACTTTATCACCAAGTCTAAACTTTTTACATAAAAATCTTCTATTTGTTTATCAAATGTATATAAAAAAGTGAAAGTTTTAAATTCTTCGGCGCCGAATCTTTTATACTCTCCAAAATGTAAAAACACTTTTTTCACCTATTTTTGCACTCATTTAACAAATGTGCAGCTCTTTTGGTTTGGACTGCATCTTGCTTTCCACAGACAGACGGACGGATGTATATAGCTAGAGTGTCTTAGAAGTGGATCAATAATAGCTCTATTTCCGCATAACCGTATATACGCTTAGCGTGTATAATTATCAGCGTTAATTTTAAGCTTTGATAAAAAGTGAAGCCAAGTTTACATTTTTAATGAATTAGCATAGACACAACCCATTTCCAACCACAGTGATGCCAAGTACATTTTGTAAACGTGGATGCGTTTTCGGTTAAAACAGAGCTAATATATAAACTTAATGGGATCCTCTACTGATATTTCAATTCGTTTTGCATGGAATATCAAGGCAATATAACATCACTTTTTTTAAAAAAAACGAAAAATTCTTAAAAGCGCTCTAGTATGTGATTTTTAAGTTTTAAAATTTAAATCTCATTTTGAAAATGTTTGTACTCTTCGATTTTTTTGAAATAAAAAGTACCTTTTATAAAAAGTACCTTTTATAAAAAGTACCTTTTATAAAAAGTACCTTTTATAAAAAGTACCTTTTATAAAAAGTACCTTTTATAAAAAGTACCTTTTATAAAAAGTACCTTTTATAAAAAGTACCTTTTATAAAAAGTACCTTTTATAAAAAGTACCTTTTATAAAAAGTACCTTTTATAAAAAGTACCTTTTATAAAAAGTACCTTTTATAAAAAGTACCTTTTATAAAAAGTACCTTTTATAAAAAGTACCTTTTATAAAAAGTACCTTTTATAAAAAGTACCTTTTATAAAAAGTACCTTTTATAAAAAGTACCTTTTATAAAAAGTACCTTTTATAAAAAGTACCTTTTATAAAAAGTACATTTAATAAAAAGTGGCACTTATAAAGAGAACCTTTTATAAAAAGTACCTTTTGTTAAATGTACCTTTTATAGTACTTTTTATAAAAAGAACCTTTAATAAAAAGTACTTTTCATAAAAAGTGCCTTTAATAAACATTTTTATAAATGTACCTTTTATAAACTTTTTTATAAATGTACCTTTTATAAAAAGCACCTTTTATAAAAAAGCCTTTTATAAAAAGTATCTTTAATATAAAGTACCTTTTATAAAAATACCGAAAGTACACTTTTTGGTACTTTTTTATTTCCTGAAATAATAATCATAGAACATTTTTATATTTCCTAAAAAAATGGTCCTAGAATCTTAAAATTTGTAATGTAGGAGGAATCGGTAAACAAAAAACATTCTGGAAAAAATATGTTTTGGGTAAAATGGCTAAAAAATTTTATTATTGGTACTTTTGATATTTTCTAACGTAATGGTTCTAGAAACTTAAAATTAGGAATGTAAAATCCTTTTTGTACTTTTAATATTTGCTGAAACAATGATCCTAGAAACTTGAAATATGGAATGCAGGATTTTTCGGTGAAGAAAAAAACATTCTGGAAGAGGTACTTTTTGGAAATTTCGATTCTAACGGGGGTAAGAAAGTGCACTTTTGGTACTTCTTTTTCTGTTTAAAAAATTCTGTTTCTAGAGCTGTAAAAAAGTGTTTTTTAATTCTTTTTATATTCCATGAAGTAATTATCCTAGGCACGGAAATTTTAAATGCTTTAAAAAGTTATTTTTGGAAATTCTGTTTCTAAGGGTCGCGGCCGATCGTAAAGGGGATAAAAAATGCAAATTTGGTTATTCTTATATTTCTTGAAACAATCGTTCAGATATTTTAAAAACAGAAACTTGATGTTTTAAATATTTAACCTGGCACAAAAAAAACAGTTTTTGTAAAATTTAATTTTGTGGAGAAAAAAGGGAAAATGGTTATTTTTAGCCATCCAGCTATTAAACTAAAAGCCCCAGAAATAACACCCAAGACAAGGACATATTTTAAAATTTTAGGGTAAAAAGGGGTACCTGGTAACAGTGGTATAAAATGGTACTTTTCTTATCTATAAGATAAAGACAATAGAACTTTTTATTTTTTTAACGCATATTATACGGAGATGAATGAAACTTACATGGAACGAAAGGAGATGGAATTGGAAATGAAATGGAGTAGAACGGGGAAGGAAATGGAATAGAACTGGGAACAATATGGAATGATACTTTTTACTTAAATTTTACGTATTTAACTTTTTTTACTCCATATTTTTTCTCTCTATATGTTTTTCCACTCAAACTTATTCTTATTCCATTTTTTTTTTTCACTGAAATATTTATTTACTCAAAATCCCACCGAAACGAGCATGATGACGCACCAGCGAAGTTTTTCAAATTTTGTTTAAATTATTCATTAAAATATTATTTTATGAAAGACTTAAACGTCCACAAGTAAATAAAACAAAGACTACGTAGAGGAAGTTTTTTGAAATCAATAGAGTAATCTTGATCCTTCTATTATCCGGTATTTAATACATACGGTAACGAAGTACCGGGATGGTAAGCTAGTAACTGTTATATTTGGTCTCTGTTCAAAACATAAATCTCATTTAAGAAAATGTTTGTACTCTTTGTTTTTTTTAAATTTTTTTTTTGTGGAAAACTTTCTACTAACTTTTTGTCCAGAAAGATCGTGGGATTATAAAACCGTCCGACAGCCCATATTAAACATAAACTGGATGTTATACGTCTAAATGTAGAGATCAAATAAAGTTAAACTGCATTTAAAGTTTGTCATTTCGTGATCCTGTTTTCTTTTAAAAGGACTTCAAATTTTTAAAGGATGACATTTTGTAAAATATTTTTTAAATATTTGTACTTGTCTTTTAATGTCACTATTGACGGCTAATAAACAAGGGAAATCTTCGCTGATTTTCAATTTTTTTTATTTTGTCATATCAGGAAAGAGGATGTGAATAATATTCTTTACAAACTTTATCAAAACATTTTGTTAAAAATTTTAAATGATATTTAAGGATAAAGTTTTGAAAGGACACTACTTGCCTCCTTATTTCTGATATGTCATAACTAGCTTACAATCCCGGTACTTCGTTACCGGTTGTATTGAATACCGGATAATAGAAGGATCAGAATTATTCTATCGATTTCAAAAAAATTCCCCTACGTAGTCTTTGTTTTATTTACTTGTGGACGTTAAAGTCTTCCATAAAAAAATATTTCAATGAATAATTTAAACAATAAAATTTGAATAACTTTGCTGGTACGTTATCATGTTCGTTTCGGGGGAAAAATATAATAAGAATTTTCGAGCCCTTATGTCGGGATTTTGGATTTTGAGTGAATAAATATTTCAGTGAAAAAAGAAATTGGAATAAAAAAATATGGAGTAAATAAAATAAAAGCTAAAAACCAAAAATTTGAGTTGAAAATATTATTCCATATTGTTCCCTGCTCTATCTATTTCATATTGTTCCCCGTTCTACGCCATTTCATTTCCAATTCCATCTTCTAAGGTCATTATTATAGGAGCAAAAAAAGTACCAAAAGTACACTTAATTACCCCCATTAGAAACGGAATTTAAAAAAGTACCTCTTCCAGAATGTTTTTTCTTCATCGAAGGATCCTACAATCCATATTTCAATTATCTAGGATCATTGTTTCAGCAAATATTAAAAGTACTTTGTATCCCCGTTAAGAAACGGAATTTCCAAAAAGAATTTTTCCCAATCTCTTTTTTCACCGAAGGATTTTATATTCCAAATTTTAAGTTTCTGGGACCATTATATCAGGAAATAAATAAGTACACTTTTTTATTCCTTTTAATCCCTTTATTTTCCGAGAGCCGAACCTTTTCCAATTTCAAGTTTCTATGTTTATTATTATTTCAGGAAATAAAAAAGTACCAAAAAGTGTACTTTCGGTACTTTTAACAAAACGTACTTTTTATAGAAGGTACTTTTTATAAAAGGTACTTTTTATAAAAGGTACTTTTTATAAAAGGTACTTTTTATAAAAGGTACTTTTTATAAAAGGTACTTTTTATAAAAGGTACTTTTTATAAAAGGTACTTTTTATAAAAGGTACTTTTTATAAAAGGTAAGGTAAGGTAAGGTAAGGTAAGGTAAGGTAAGGTAAGGTAAGGTAAGGTAAGGTAAGGTAAGGTAAGGTAAGGTAAGGTAAGGTAAGGTAAGGTAAGGTAAGGTAAGGTAAGGTAAGGTAAGGTAAGGTAAGGTAAGGTAAGGTAAGGTAAGGTAAGGTAAGGTAAGGTAAGGTAAGGTAAGGTAAGGTAAGGTAAGGTAAGGTAAGGTAAGGTAAGGTAAGGTAAGGTAAGGTAAGGTAAGGTAAGGTAAGGTAAGGTAAGGTAAGGTAAGGTAAGGTAAGGTAAGGTAAGGTAAGGTAAGGTAAGGTAAGGTAAGGTAAGGTAAGGTAAGGTAAGGTAAGGTAAGGTAAGGTAAGGTAAGGTAAGGTAAGGTAAGGTAAGGTAAGGTAAGGTAAGGTAAGGTAAGGTAAGGTAAGGTAAGGTAAGGTAAGGTAAGGTAAGGTAAGGTAAGGTAAGGTAAGGTAAGGTAAGGTAAGGTAAGGTAAGGTAAGGTAAGGTAAGGTAAGGTAAGGTAAGGTAAGGTAAGGTAAGGTAAGGTAAGGTAAGGTAAGGTAAGGTAAGGTAAGGTAAGGTAAGGTAAGGTAAGGTAAGGTAAGGTAAGGTAAGGTAAGGTAAGGTAAGGTAAGGTAAGGTAAGGTAAGGTAAGGTAAGGTAAGGTAAGGTAAGGTAAGGTAAGGTAAGGTAAGGTAAGGTAAGGTAAGGTAAGGTAAGGTAAGGTAAGGTAAGGTAAGGTAAGGTAAGGTAAGGTAAGGTAAGGTAAGGTAAGGTAAGGTAAGGTAAGGTAAGGTAAGGTAAGGTAAGGTAAGGTAAGGTAAGGTAAGGTAAGGTAAGGTAAGGTAAGGTAAGGTAAGGTAAGGTAAGGTAAGGTAAGGTAAGGTAAGGTAAGGTAAGGTAAGGTAAGGTAAGGTAAGGTAAGGTAAGGTAAGGTAAGGTAAGGTAAGGTAAGGTAAGGTAAGGTAAGGTAAGGTAAGGTAAGGTAAGGTAAGGTAAGGTAAGGTAAGGTAAGGTAAGGTAAGGTAAGGTAAGGTAAGGTAAGGTAAGGTAAGGTAAGGTAAGGTAAGGTAAGGTAAGGTAAGGTAAGGTAAGGTAAGGTAAGGTAAGGTAAGGTAAGGTAAGGTAAGGTAAGGTAAGGTAAGGTAAGGTAAGGTAAGGTACTTTTTATAAAAGGTACTTTTTATAAAAGGTACTTTTTATAAAAGGTACTTTTTATAAAAGGTACTTTTTATAAAAGGTACTTTTTATAAAAGGTACTTTTTATAAAAGGTACTTTTTATAAAAGGTACTTTTTATAAAAGGTACTTTTTATAAAAGGTACTTTTTATAAAAGGTACCATTATTTCAGTAGATTAAAAAAAGTACCAAAAGTACACTTTTTTCATTTTACCCCCGTAGAGTCAACATTGGCAAAAACCCAGCCTTGGTGAATTTTTTTTCCGGGAGGTGAACCTACATTGCAAATTTTAAGTTTTTAGGACCATTATTTAAGAAAGTATAAAAGGTACCAAAAGTACAGTTTTTTACCCTTTTTACCCTTAAAAATCAACAATGGCAAAATCCAGCCTTAGCAGATTTATATTCCGGGAGCTGAACCTACATTCAAAATTTCAAGTGTCTCGGACCATTTTTTAAGGAAATATAAAAGGTACCAAAGGTACATTTTTTTACCCTTTTTACCCCCTTAGAATCAACATTGTCAAAAATCCAGCCTTACTGGATCTATATTCCGGGAGGTGAACATACAGTATAAATTTCAAGTTTCTGTGATCATTATTTCAAGAGATATAAAAAGTACCAAAAGTACAGTTTTTTACCCTTTTTACCCCCTTAGAATCAACATTGGCAAAAATCCGGCCGTACTGGATCTATATTCCAGGAGTTGAACATACAGTCCAAATTCCAAGTCTCTGTGACCATTACTTCAAGAGATATAAAAAGTACCAAAAGTACAGTTTTTTACCCTTTTCGTCCCCTTAGAATCAACTCTGGCAAAAATCCGGCCTTACTGGATCTATATTCCGGGAGGTGAACATACAGTCCAAATTTCAAGTCTCTATGACCATTATTTCAGGAGATATAAAAAGTACCAAAAGTACAGTTTTTTACCCTTTTTGTCCCCTTAGAATCAACACTGACAAAAATCCAGCCTTAGTGGATCTATATTCCGGGAGGTGAACCTACAGTTCAAATTTCAAGTCTCTAGCTTCAGCGGTTTGGGCTGGGCGATGATGAATGAGTATGTCAGTCAGTCAGTCAGTCAGTCAGTCAGTCACGTTACTCTTTTATATATATAGATAATAAAATAGAAAACTTAGTGCAGATCCTCCTGTTTCATTTTTTTAGAAAAACTTTAATACAGGTTAAAAGTTATAGTTTGCTAAAATCAGCTGATTAATCTGTGATTTGACAAAAATTTCCATATAAGTCTTTTGAAATTAGCAGAGTTTTAAGCAGAAATCTTATTTTTCTCTAGAATTTTTTTAAATGTTTTCAATTTTTTTTTGTCAATATTTAGGACAGTTTATGTGAAACCCTAAAAAGCCTCTTAAAAATATCACTGCTCTTAAAATATTACTGCTTATAAAATAAACTAAATTAAAATCAAAACATTTGTTAAAAACTGTCATATTTATTAACACCAATTACATTCCACCATAACACCAGACAAAATGACAACACAATTTATAATTTAATTATAACAGACACATAAAAAAGTAAAGTTAAAGTATGACCTACACTCGAAAGAAAATCTCTGTCAGAAAATGTGTATTAAATTCTGTAACGTTTAAAAAATTAACTCTTAGGTTTTGAGTCTCAGATTCTAAGACATTTTTTCTATAGAAAATATCTTAGATTTTTCTTATAGAAAGTCTTAGATACTGAGACAATATTTTTATACACAAAATCTCAGTCAAAAGAAAATATCTGTCAAAAAAAGTGTCAAAAGTTCTGTAAAATTTTCTAATAGCAAATATTTTAAAAAAAATTTAAGGTTTTTCTAAAGAAAAGGTCTTAGGTATTTCCTACAGAAAAGGTCTTAAATTTTTGCCATAGAAAAAGTTTCAGATTCTGAGACAATCCAAAAATTCACTGATTTTGAGACATTTTTCTTTCAGCCAAATTATAAAATTTTGAGACATGTTTTCTATGATTATCAAAAAAAGTTAGTGCAACACATCTCAAAAAATCTGCAAATTTTTTGACTCATACTGATTCATCAGATATTTCTACTGATTCAACAAACATTTTATTTTGAGTTTGTACTTTAGGGTGGTGCGAAATTTACTTTTTTTTTGATTTTCAATATCGTTTGGGTCGGATTAGTTGCTGTTTTAGTTCAATATTAATACAACAAAATATTGCACCTGTGGCGAAATGTCTTTGGGTTCCTTTTTTATTTGAAAATTGACAAGTTCCGAATAAAGTGAAAAAAGAAAATATTTTGATTTTTTTTGTTGCTAAACATATTTTTTAATATTAGGACATTACTAAAAAAAAAGGTTTTCATAATGATGTGATACAGTTTTTGGTCCCTACAACATTAAAAAAAATCTTCAAAATAACAAATAATACGAACAAAAACTATTCATATTTTCAATACTGAGGTAATACTATGATATATTTTCGGAAAAAACTGATTAAAAATAATTTTTTTTTGCAAAAAAATAAAAAAAAAAATTTTTACAGACCAAACTGTTTTTATATCCTCCACTGATAGTGATAGAGGGTATATAAAAGTTTGTCATTCCGTTTGTAACACCTCGAAATATTGGTCTAAGACCCCATAAAGTATATGGGACATTCCAAGCCAAATCACTCACTTTTAAACCCGACCCCTTTCGATTTATTTTATTTTTGGATATGTTTTAGTATTTATTAAATGCACCCAAATTTCAGCCTTTTATTTCAAGATGATGTTTTGAGTAATCAATTTTTCAAAATGGTGATTTTCTCAAAAAAATTAAAAAATTGAAATTTTTAATTAATTTTGACCATTAAAAATATAGATATTTTAAAAAAAGTTGGACAACATTTTGTTGGTATTTCAATATAGTTTTAGAAAAAAAATATGAAAAAATTTTTCGAAGTAATTATCACTTACTTTTGGACGTTTAAAAATTAAAATCGTCTTTTTGAAAAAGTCCTTCGATTTTTTTGTAAAAAACTATAAAAATTCTACTCTAAATTACGCAACTTTTAAGCCATAATTCGAGATGTGATCACAATTCTTTCTATTTTTTTTTTAATTTTTTAATATTGCACGTTTTATTTTTTGGCTCTGATTTATTTTATATGGTGCTCCAAAAAAAAAAATTGGTAGATACTGACCCTAAATTACCCTAGATATATTCATTTGGAGGTAAAAATACGTCTCACAAAAATTGAGGACGATCGGACATGGGTTAGGCGTTTAGCATGGTCCTTGAATTTAAAAAAAACGGATTACAAGGAAAAATATTAATTTTTTTCTGTTTTCGCAATTTTTTTGGTATTTTAATTTAAGTTTTTATTCTAGTGATTACAGAATTATGATGTGGAGTAAAATGCCTTTCTAATAAGGTACTAAAAACTAAAATCGGTTGAAAATCAGCCGAGTTATTACAACTTCCCCAGGCATCTAGCGTGTGTCATATCACTTGATTAAAGAATACGAGTCCCTTTTTTTTAATTTATTTAAATTTTCTACTGTAACAACATTTTTTCATTATTCATGTTACAGTGTAATATTTTTTTAGTTTTTCCAAATTTTAAAACAAAAACATTTTTTTTTTTTAAATACAGATTTCAAAAGGGTGTTGAAAATGCAGACATTTTTAGCATTAATTTAAAACATGTTAGCAAAACACTTTTTTTATTGCATTGCTTAATCAAGTGGTCTGCCATACGTTAGATGCCTGGGGAAGTTGTAATAACTTGGCTGATTTCACCGCTCAACAAATCGAAGGTTTTTGGCTCCGGTTTGAAGTTTGATATAAAATTTTTAAAGATTTTGACTCGCTGATTCCAAATTCGTGCTCCAAATTTTTCCATCACGTCTAGAATTTTAATTATTCGCGGTTGAAAATGCGAAAAAACGCGAATTTTGCCTTTTTTGAAAGCCTGCACAGCAGCCGCTGGGTGGAATAAAAATCAGGTATAAAGCGTGAGAGTAGAATTGAACTATGATCTCAAAAATATGATCAAAAAAATTTCAAGTTGTTGCACTATTATTGGCCAAACATGCATTTTAAAAAAACACTGTCAAAAAAATTAGAAAAAGCACCATTTTTAAAAGGCTCTAATACAATAACCAGATGATCAATCTTTACTGTGATGAGCTCAAAATTTAGGCAAAAGTTCATTCTTACTTATAGACTTTTAAACCCATTAAATATATCTTCCGGTGTATGCGAAAAATAACACAGAAATCTTAAATTTGTAAAATATTTATTTTTTTTTAGTTTTTCTTTGAAAAATATCAAAAAAAAACTAAGGTATCTATCTACCTTACCTTTTTTACAAAAATGGTAATTTTAACAGTATCATTTTAAAACGCAAGTAAAGCCCAACCAAACGTAATAATTTGAAAAAAATTGTGTTCTATGTTGGAGACCATAGACAAATTATACTTTTGCGCTTTATACCAGATTTGTATTCCACTGAATGGCTGCTGTGCAGGCTTTCAAATAATGCAAAAATCGTCATTTTTCGCATTTTCAACCGTGAATAACTAAAAATCTGGACGTGATGGAAAAATTTGGAGAACAGATTTGGAATCAGGAGATCAAAGTCTACTAAAATTGATCATCAGAATTCAAACCGGAATATGAGTGTTGAGCGGTGTTTTCAATCGATTTTAGTTTTTGGTACCTTATTAGAGAGGAATTTTACTCCGTATTATAATTCTGTAACCACTTGAATTTTAACTTAACTTCAAATACCAAAAAAAAATTGAGAAAACAGAAAAAAATCATATTTTTCCTTGTAATCCGTTTTCTAAACTTCAAGGCCCATGCGGATCTCCTTACCCATGTCCGATCGTTCTTAATTTTGTGAGGCGTATTTTTACCTTGAAATTAATATATCTAGGGTAAGTTAGGGTCAGTATCTACCAATTACATTTTTTTTTGGAGCATCATAAAAAATAAATCAGAGTCAAAAAATAAAAGATGCAATTTTCTAAATAAAAAAAAAAAATAGAAAAAATTGCGATCACATCTCGAATTATGGCTTAAAAGTTGCGAAATTTAGAGTTGAACTTTTAGACGTTTAAAAAAAATCGAAGGTTTCGGACTTTTTCAAAAAGTCGATTTTAATTTTTAAACGTTAACAAATAAGTGATAATTACTTCGAATAATTTTTTTAATATTTTTTTCTAAAGCTGCATTTAAATTCCAATGAATTTAAATAAAAATTCGAATTTTTTAATTTTTTTTTGGAAAAAATCGCCATTTTGAAAAATTGAGTACTCAACCAACTTGGAATAAAAGGCTGAAAATTGGTGTCCAAGTTGCATTTAATAAGTACTAAAACATATCCAAAAATAAAATAAATCGAAAGGGGTCGGGTCTAAAAGTGAGTGATTTGGCCTGGAATGCCCCATATATATTAATGATCCTCGATCGATTTTAAGACGATCTAGCGATGTCCGTCCGTCTGTTGAAAACACGCTAACTTTTTAAAGCCTTTACGGAGGCTCTTGAAGTTTGTCATATATGTTGGGAATTTTCCTGATCAGGTTGGTATTGCAATCCAGCGAAATCAGTCCAGCGCAAAGTTGGCCAATCTAGCACGACAAAAATAAAAAAAATAAAATTCCCCGATTTTCATGATATTTTTTATGTATTATAGAACATTCCTAATAGCACGGAAATAATCATATAAGAACGATAATTCTGTTCGTTACTAACAGGTGGGCGCATATAGTTGCATCTTGTAAAATCCTGTAACTAGTGTACATTATTTCGCATAAATTTAGGCGAGTTTAAACTGTTGTAACTTTTGAACAAAATGAGATATTTATCCACTCTTTTTTGGTAATTTTA
This sequence comes from Pegoplata infirma, assembly GCA_963921195.1. Taxonomy (NCBI): domain Eukaryota; kingdom Metazoa; phylum Arthropoda; class Insecta; order Diptera; family Anthomyiidae; genus Pegoplata; species Pegoplata infirma. The sequence goes on from OY992540.1 coordinate 146,766,561, forward strand.
AAGGATGTTTAAATGCTTTAAGTCATATCTTTTCTTTTTTTTTAAACAAATTTTTCTATTTTTTATTAAATTTTTAACAAAATACAAATTTTTGAAAAGAAAATTATATATATATTTTTTTTTGATGGAATAGAACTTTTGTTTTTGGGCCGTATTGGTCGCCGGACTTTTTCAGATATATTGACCAATATCCATAGTACTTATTTCAACAGCTAACTTTTGCGACCGTCTGCGACGCCGACTACAGTGGGGCGATATGTAAACCTTGTTTTTACATAATTTTTAAACATATTTTAAAAAATTGGGCGTGGCAGTTGTCTGACCGCCCCCATTTTTTGTGATATTATTTCTACAGTCATTGAGAGTATATATACCAAATTTAAAGAAATTATAACCAAAATTACAAATTTTTAAAAAAAGTGGGCGTGGCCCTTAACCGGCCACCCATATTTTTCAAATTGTTATTTTCGAAGTCAAAACGAACATTTATACCGAATTTCAAGTCAATATAATTAAGATTGGGTTTTTGTCGTCCTAGATTGGCCAAATGTGGCACTGTGCAGCGCACATTGGGTTCGATGGTACCCAAAATGGCGATTAATTCAGATAAGCAGTAGTTTTAGAATATTATATTTTTTTATTAATGAACTAATATAAACACGTAAAAATACACATTTTGAAAAAAAAAATTGGAAAAAAAATTTTTTTTTAACCTGTTAGGCGTTTTTTTGTTTTTCGGAAAAAAGGGTTATAGTTCACAATTTTTGCTGTAACTTTGGAATGAAAAGCGATAAATTAATAAAAAAAAAAAATGGAAATTTAAGTGTACATAATGTGCTATCAAAGTAATCAAAGAAAGAATGCACAATATGTATTTATATTATTTTAAATTTTATTTAAAATCCAATTTTTGTTTTTCACAAAATCTCATAAATGTACAAATTTATCTGAAAAATGTGATTTATGGGAATATTGTAGTTTTTTTATTAACGAATTATCAAAAATACATAAAAACACAGCATTTGAGAAAAAAAAATTAACAAAATGTTTTTTTTTTTAATCTTTTAGTCGTTTTTTTTGTTTTTGGAAAAAAACACGAAACCCTTGAACATATAATAAAGCTACAAAAAACAAATGGAGGGGACGTTTTTTTGGCGTAGGGGGTGGGGTGTTTACCGGGAGACTATGGGGGACACCTTCCCCTCGCGATAAACGTTGCCAAAAAAATAGATGTCATTTTTTGCACCTAATTAATAAAAATTTATCATTATTTAAATTATTTTTTCTATACACGCCCCCAAAAAGGGGCGGACAGAAAAAAATCGCTTTCCTGATCCCCGTTGGTTCAAATTCAGGTCGATGAACTTCATATGGCATTAAAATGTTTCATTTATTGAACAAATATACAAATAAAACTTGTAAAAAAAATATTTTTCTGGGATAGTTTTAGTTCTTCAAGGGGGAACTTTTTCCCCCCTGGTCCGATTTTGCTCGTTCAAGAACTTAACCAGCCTATGACCATTATACATATTTGTGACAAACTTCAGGATTCTATCTTTTGTTTTATGTACTTAATGGTGTGCTCAACAACAGACGGACGGACGGACACACTGTTAGTCACAGAATGTCTTAGAATCGATCAGTGATCAATAATATACACTTTATGGGGTCCTAGACCCATATTTCGATGCGTTACATACGGAATGACAAAGTGAGTGTATGCCCATACCATAGTTGAAGGGTATAAACACACATATTATGGTCTTGTTTAATAAACGATACCCAGACTTTTTACACAAAAACGGGAATAAAAAAAAGGGCCGGGCATTGTCTGTACTTTTTTTTCTTTTAAATAATAGCTGATATCCTATACTTTTTTAAAATCCACAAAACTAAATCCAACTATTACTAACTTAATATGTGTAGCCCATTAAATGGGGAAAATATCCCAATTTCGGGTCCCTTTTAAAAAAATTATTAAAAATGTTAAGACCCAATTTTTATAAACAAAAAAATTTTTGCAATTTAGTTTAATACCTGTTGTTTAAGGTTCCATTATAAAAGATTTTCTTTTAAAAGATTTAATACTACTAATAATCGCTTGAATTGTAAAAAATTTGAATTTTTTTACTTTTTTCAAAGACTGCAATAATTTGCTAACTTTGACAGCTCACCGAAAAAAAAAGTAAACAACTTAGTTTATTGATTTTGATAACTAGCGTTGCAGAATTTTATCTACTTTTACCCCATACCAAAACTTATAACAAAAACTTCATTTATAAATTTCAATTAATCGCCACTTTGGTACCATTTGAACCCAATGTGCAGCGGTTCAAAAGTTGTGGGGAAAAAACAGAACTTCGGCAAGGATTTTTCGTGAATTTACGAGATAAAACACACGCTAACTTTCGAAAGGCAATTCTGAGGATGCTGAAGTATGGCACATATATTTGTCGTTTCTCTGGCCTGGTTCGTTTTGAATTTCAGCCAGATCGGCCCAGTGGTTCAAAAGTTATTAGCAAAACCGTGAATTTCAGGTTAGTTCCACCTAGGGTTTCTATTCGGAAAAAAATTTCCCGGGAATTCCCGGGAAATATTTTTCTTAAAATCCCGGGATTTTTTCTTCGGGAAATTTCGGGAATTCGTCGCTAATTTTTTAATAAAAATATATTTAATTTACACATTTTTAACAAAATCTAAATTGATTTAATAAAAATGACATTAAAACTTTGAAAGAATTCAAATTTTTAAAGAAAAACTAGTGAGGATATGCTTCAGCTTGCATATTATTTAGGCCTAATAATTATTTTTCTTTAATCGATTGCGTGACAAAATACGGAATCAAACTAAATTTCACTTCAAATATTGGTTGCAAATTGGCAAAAGTTTTCTTAATCTAAAATTCCAATGATTTCTCTTTACGAAATTTAGTATTTCATATTCAGAACAACAATCTTTATAGTGCTTAAACAAAAATATCGATATTTTAAAAAATATATAACAAACCTGGTTTTCAGCTTAAAATTTCATATATGAAGTAAAAAAAACCTGATATCTATCGGCCGTGAAAAAAAAAATATTTTGTAACGAACCTTGGCCACCGCTAGTTTTATCCCAGCAACCAGTGAAAATACGTCGTTACAATGGCTATGTAGTACATTGGTGTTCTCATTTTGGCCGGAATGCCGTCAACCAATTAATTTTAATAATTCGAAAGTTTAATTAAATGTATCTTTAAGATATAATTTTCTTATGGTTGGCGTACTCAAAATTAGAAAAATTTTCCAAAAAGTTATTAAAACCGCATTTGATGCAAATCTGGTATTTCCGAATTGTGAACAATTTTGCATGGAGTGGAAATACGTCAATGCAAACACTAAAACTGTGATAAGGTCCAATATTTCTATAAAAATAGATTTTATGAACTTTCTATGCCCGAGTAAAAAAGATTATATATGTTTATATTTAATTATATAAAGACATCATATATATTCATATAGAATTTGATGCGAAAAATGAGTCGATAAAACCATATAAAGTTGCATTAAATTTGATATAATTTGATGTGATTTTAATATAATTTTATATGATTTGATGCGAAAATTGGCCCCTTTTTTAGAAAAATTTATGCAATTATATATAATTAAATAAAAAAAAAATCCAAAAAAACCCCAAAAAAAAATTATATTAAATTATATATAAAGAACTTAGATTTTTTTTTCATAAATTTTGCATTATATATAATAACATATAAAATTTTTAAAACAAATGTTTAAGGTTTAGGTTTGGAACTTAAAAAAAAAAAATTCTGGACTTAGAAAAATTTTCAAAAGTTATATCAAATTATATATAAAGGACTTAGATTTTTTTTTTAATTTTACTCATATAAGATTACATATGATTCAGAAAAAAGTTGCATAAAGTTTTATATAAAATGTCTTCAAATATTTTGTTATATTAAATTATATAAAAAAACAGACAGAATTTTATATTTCATATGTAATTATATAAACTAACTTTAATCATATGTTATTATGTATAACTTAACATTTTCTTTTATATAATTTTATATAAGAAAAAAATACGAAGTGCAAATATATATAATCTTATATGATAGCAAAACAATTTACGTATAAATTTATCAAATAATATATGTTTATATAAAAATAAGTAAAATTATATATAATCTTTTTTACTCGGGTGTATATTTTAGAGGTTAGTAAAACTATTTTACAAAAGAATACATCTAAAATGGTTTTTAATTGGAAAATACGACCATAATTTGTAATATAACAATTTTTATACATAAAAGTTCAAAATTTGTTTAAATTAAAAAATTCCCGGGAATTCCCGGGAATACGATTTTTTAAAACGATTTCCGGGAATTGAAAAAGTCCGGGAATTTAGAAACCCTAGTTCCACCTTAAATTCATGAGTTAACAACCCGTTAAACATGTTTTGAAAACATTGGTAAGTCAAAAAAATATTTTGCAACGTATTTTTGTCACTCAAAAATATTTTTCACTAAAAAAATAATATACTCGAAAAAAATCTTACACTCAAAAAAAATTTTACACTCAAAAAAAAAATTTAGTAAATTATTTTTTTTTTTTTAAATTACTTAAAAAAGGTTTTTTTACATAAAATAAAAACTAATCAAAATTGTTATTTTTTCACGTTAGACAATTTACTATCACTTAAAAGGGCATTGTGGAGGGTATTCATAGATTCGGTCCAGTCGAATTTAACATTTCTACTTGTTTTACCATAAAAAAGACTTTTTCAGTAATGTCCAAATATTAACCAAGCAAAAAAAAACGAACTTTTCTTTTTTCGCTTTAATCGAAAGTTTTTTATTTTCATTCAGACAGGCAACTTAAGACATTATTGACCTAAACGGCCAACTATTACGACTCCGACATTATCAAAAATCGACAAAAAAAAAGAAAAATTCTCTCCACCCTAGTGTACATGAACACAATGTTCGGTTATGATGACATTCTGAATGACATAATGAATAAAAAATTCCAACGTATGCTACAGATGATGATATTGCTGATGATGAAACGATGTGAAAGGAAAGGCTTGATAATGTTGAGTGACAACACAACGTTAAGTATACGCCACAAAGGTAATCAACCGTGCAACATATAAATACAAAAACAGTCAAATACTACTACATGTACCTTTTCGTATATGTATGTACTCTCTCATACATTCACATCCACATGAAGTGAACAAAAAAAAAGAAAACAAATACTACATACACACATGAACGTACGAGTATAAAACAAACCACAAATTGTTAATGCCTCTATAATGCTGTTATTGCTGGTGTAATGTTGTATGTTGTTTTTTATGTTTTATTTATAATTTTTTAAATAACAACAATGACAACAACATAAAGTCAAAAGGTTAATATAATTAATACACAAATATAAAAATGCAAAAAATCAAAAGAGTGTAGAGCTTAAAAATTATTTAGTGTGTGTAAAGATTTATGTACATATAAAAGTGTTAAATATGTATATATTTTATATGGATGCATATGAGGCATTTCATACCAAATGTCTTGGAACAGAAAAACATGTCTGCCATGAATGTCTGAAAAGATTGTATTGATAGCCTTATATGGATCTAAGAAAATTGCGTTTTTGGTTTTTCAATTTTTCAAAATTGAAAAACGAAAAAGTGGTTGAATATTGAAAAATTGGCTTGCCTTGATTAAGTATTTATCAAATTAAAACGGAATGCACCATAATCTTAAAAATTTACATTATTGTATATTTTTTTATGGGCTATCGATTAAATTTTTTTATTTTGGAAAATTTTCAGAACCCGTTTTTTATTTTTTAAAAAAAAAGTCAATATATCAAAAATTCGGCCAATTTTTTTTCAATTTTATTTTCCATTATAGATGTTTGTCTATCCACCCAAAAAAAAATGCAGTAGAGCAGCGGTTACCAACATTTTTGGCTCACGTACCCCTAATTTAAAATTTTATCAGCCGCGTACTCCCTAACGAGTTTTCGTAAAAAAACTTCACATGTAAATATTAGAGTTCATTTTGATTTTTGATTTGCGGATATTATAATTTTTTCGAAAAATTTAGGCGAGATCAACACAATGGAGATATTTTTTTGGGAAAACGCTCCTTGGGGTGCACACTGGGCCGAGATGGTAGTTTTTTTGGCCAAAACTAAAATAAACAAAATTATTAAATTAAAAAAAGCGAATGCACTATTGTATTAAGTATGACTTGCTGCACCTTGTCTGTAATTTTTGTAAAAATCGGTACACCCATTCTCTTGGAATGATCCATCAAAGATAAAATATGTATGCTTAAATCTCCATATACCGTAATCAAAAAAGCTAGCAAATTTATACATTATTAAGATGGGACCTTGTTTTTTTTTTGGGGATTAATTTATTTGACAAAGGGAAGTACAACATGTAAATGGGTATGAACAGCTCTTTTTCCCTATTTTTTTTTTTTGATGATTTTTAATATTTTTATATAAATTTTGAAAAATTGTTCCATTTGATATAGTTGTTCCAAAATGTTCCGCGACATAATCCAAAAGTTAGGATGCCAAAATGTTCGTTGGTTTACTAGCTTTCAGACTGACCTGCCCGCTTTTGCCCGTTTTTTCATCTGCGTATATAATATCAATAGAAAGGGAGATGAACAAGTCTAAAGTTGTTAAAATGAGCCTTTTTTATTGAATTAAATTAATTTTATGAATTAACAATTTTCAAGTTTTTCCTAAAGTACATACATAGTGTTTTTCTATATTAATACGGGATAAAATGAAACCCGGTTACCCAATAACCCGAATACAAAAAAAAACCGGTTACGAGAAAAACCCGGTTACACGAAAAATATTTTTTTTATCGTATTAAAATTTGTTTTTAATACATTGAAAAAAAAAAAAATAATTACCCGGTTAGGCGGTCCTGACAGCTTTTTGAAAGAGTGTGGAACTTTTGATAACGATGAGTTAAAAAAAGTGTTTTTTTTAAACGGGTTTTCAAAAAAAAAATATTTTTTCTAATTTTTTTCAAAATTTTATTTCCATTACATTTTTTAAAACGGGCACAAGCTGGCAACTATTATGGAAAGTGTGGATAGGAAGAATAATTCTGGCCCAGACAGTTTTTTGAAAGGGCGTGGAACTTTTGATAACGATGAGTTTAAAAAAGGGGTTTAAATAAAAAAATATTTTATTTTTTTAAATTTTTAATTTTTCAATAACATTTGCCTAAACGGGCACAAGCGGGCAACATTTTTAGATAGAAGGGATAAAAAGGAAAATTTTGGCCCAGACAGTTTTTTGAAAGGGAGTGGAACTTTTGATAACGATGGGCTTAAAAACGGGGTTTACAAAAAAAAAATCATATTTTTATAAACTCTTATTTCAATTAAATTTTTGAAATCGGGCACAAGCGGGATTTTTTTTTGGAAAGTGCAAATAAAAAGGATAATTCTGGCCCAAACAGTTTTTTGAAAGGGCGTGGAACTTTTGTTCACAATGAGTTTTAAAAAAGGGGGTTTTCACAAACATATTTTTATTTTTTTTTAATTTTTGGTATTTTAATCCCATTTGTGTAAACGGGCACAAGCGGGTAAGTTTTTTGTAAGGTGGGGTTAAAAAGGCTAATTCTGGCCCAGACAGTTTTTTGAAAGAGCGTGGAACTTTTGATGAGTTTAAAAAGGGGGGTTTCAGAAAAAAAACAAATTTTTTCAATTTTTTATTAGCCCTTATTAGAAGTATTTTTTTTTTTTGAAAACGGGCACAGACGAGTAACTTTTTTGGAAAGTGCTGATAAAAAGGGTAATTCTGGCCTAGACAGTTTTTTGAATGGGCATGGAACTTTTGATGACGATAACTTTAAAAGGGGGTTTTTAAAAAAAGACAAATTTTTTCCAATTTTTTATAAACTTGTTTCAATTTAATTTTTGAAAACGGGCACAAGCGGAAAAGTTTTTTGGAAACTGGGGATAAGAAGGATAATTCTGGCCCAGACAGTTTTTTGAAAGAGCGTGGAACTTTTGATGAGTTTAAAATGGGAGTTTTCAGAAAAAAAAATAATTTTTTCCAATTTTTTATTAGCCCTTATTAGAAGTAAATTTTTGAAAACGGGCAAAGGCGGGCAACTTTTTTGGAAAGTGCTGATAAAAAGGGTAATTCTGGCCCAGACAGTTTTCTGAAAGAGCGTGGAACTTTTTATGACAATGAGTTTATAAAGAGGGTTTTCAAAAAAAATGTTTTTTCAATTTTTTATAAGCTCATTTTTCAATTCAATTTTTGAAAACGGGCACAAGCGGGTAACTTTTTTGGAAAGTGCTGATACAAAGGATAATTCTGGTCCAGACAGTTTTTTGAAAGGCCGTGGAACTTTCCATAACGATGAGTTCTTAAAAGGGGGTTTTCAAAAATGAAATAATTTTTTTCATTTTTTTATAAATTTTATTTAAATTCCATTTTTGAAAACGGGCACAAGCGGGCAACTTTTTTGGAAAGTGTGGATAGAAAGGATTATTCTGGCCCAGACAGTTTTTTAAAAGGGCGTGGAACTTTTGATAACGATGAGTATAAAAAGGGGGTTTTCAAAACAAAAACAATTTTTTTTTTCAATTTTTTATATTTTTTTTTTAATTATATTTCGGAAAAAGGTATATTCACGTGATTTAAATGAAAATCATTCACGCTCACGCGTGAACCACGTTATTTTTAAACTTTTTTTTCAATTCAATTTTTAAAAACTTTTATATCACGTGATTTAAGTGAAAATCACTCACTCTCACGCGTGAATCACGTTGTTTTTTGAGTCACGCAAATCACGGGACCAGAGACCATCTCCAATTCAAAAACATAAACAAAAGACAAGTGTCTCTTCATTTGTTTCATCTATAACATCTGTAAATTTTATTAAAAATTAAGTGTCCACCCTGAAACAGTTTCCTTGTACGTCCGATTCCAAAAAGTTTCAAGTCACTTATTTATTACCCTAATATAGGCTTATATTCTGAATTTCAACAAAATCGATTAACATTTACGACCTGTAGAGACTTTTGGCCAAAAAACCTATCATCTCGGCCCAGTGTGGGGTGGTTCAATGCATCTGAAAACGCGGATTTTGAGCTGATTTTTCGGCAGAGCAAAAACGGCTGAAAATATTGCAAATCTGATTTGACCATTCGACTCTACACCAAAAATTAAGACAACGGACGTTTTTTGAACTCTTAAAAAAGTTCCAAAAGCCCATCACAGGGGTCGGAAATATAAAGATTTTAATTTTTTTTAAATGTTTTTTTTTTAATACGAAGTCAGATCAATAATTCCATGGCTTTTCGAATGAAACACCATCGTATATACAATGAAAGGGCATTTTGTGCTTAATAAAATGCCCAAAAACACGTTTTTTGAGAACTTTGACACAAATTTTCTCAAAAACCTGACATCATAGAAAAATTTGAGAATCATATTCGGAATCAGCATCGAAAGGTTAATCGAAAACAAGTGGTCAGATCTCAAAATATTATCCAAAAAAATATTGCAAAAAATGCTCTCTAAATTGCATAAAAACAAGTTTTTTTGTGAACTTTGACCTCATCTTTCTTAAAAACCTGACGTTATGGAAAACCTTGAAAGCCAGACGCGGAACCAGCATTAAAAGGTTAATCTAAAACGAATGTCCAAATTTCTAAAATTTTGCGTACCTCTGCGGACAGTTTTGCGTACCCCCTAGTGGTACGCGTACCATAGGTTGGTAACCGCTGCAGTAGAGCATTTTTCGTATTTTTCAAGAAAATTGCATTTGAATATTGAATTCTATAAGAATTCTGTAATTCTCTTGTATTTTATTATGCCAACACCGCGTATGAGTAACGAAAATTCATTGGTTTCGCAAATATACATACGTTACTCATACGCGGTGTTGACACAATAAAATAAAAGACAATCACAGAATTTTTATAAAATCCAATATTCAAATGCGATTTTTTCGAAAAATACGAAAAATGCCCTCCTGATTTTTTTGGTGGGCATAGACAAACATCAAAACTTAAAAAAAATATTTAAAAAAAATGTGGCCGGATTTTTGATAAATTGACTTTTTTAAAAATTAAAAATTTCAGAGCAGGCTCTGAAAATTTTCCGAAATTAAATTTAAATTTTCCGAAATTAAAAAATATACAAGACCCGGTGAAAAATGTTCGTATATGGAAACATATACGAGGATATATGGCTACATATATGAAGGTATATGACCATATATGAACCATATATGGACACATATGTACATATATGAACATATGTGTGGGCATACATAATTATGTATGAATCATATACGTCCATATACGTAAAGTGAACCCATATGTAAATATATGGCATACATGTACATTAGAGTGTCCCTTATTTTGGAAATGTTGAGACGGTACCCCCTCATTTTTTTCCTTTTGACTAAAAAATAACTCAGGAAAAATTTTACGCCCCTACGACCACGCCTTCCCTACGCGACGGGGCCGTAAAGAGCGGGGCCTTAAAAATCATTTTTCCATACAAAGCAAAAAATTTTTTTTTTGATTTTAAATTTTTTTGTTATTAATTATAATATAGCTTGGTTATCTTATTCACGACAAAAAATTTGATTTTGGTGGGATGAGGCTTTCAGTTCTAAAAAATTTTTCGAAAAAAAAATTTAGAGCTTTTGGGGTCCTACAGTAAAAATTTTTTAAAAAATATTTTTTTTTAGTTTTGACAAGCAACCGTTTTAGTTGAATTGTTGCTTTTAATGATATATTTTCATAAAAAAATATTATTCCTATCTGTGACATCTTTATCGTGATCTAAAAAAGGGTAAAAAATGCATTTTTGATGTTTTTCGATACACGATCAAGATGTCACAGATATGAGTAATATTTTTTTATGAATATATATCATTAAAACCAACATTACACCTAAAACCGTTGCTTGTCAAAACTAAAAAAAAAAAATTTTTAAAAAATTTTTACTGTAGGACCCCAAAAGCTCTAAATTTTTTTTTTCGAAAAATTTTTTAAAACTGAAAGCCTCATCCCACCAAAATCAATTTTTTTGTCGTGAATAAGATAACCAAGTAATATTATAATTAATAACAAAAAAATTTTAAATAAAAAAAAAAATTTTTTGCTTTGTATGGAAAAATGATTTTTTAGGCCCCGCTCTTTACGGCCCCGTCGCGTAGGGAAGGCGTGGTCGTAGGGGCGTAAAATTTTTGCTGAGTTATTTTTTAGTCAAAAGGAAAAAAATGAGGGGGTACCGTCTCAACATTTCCAACATTTCCAAAATAAGGGACACTCTAATGTACATATATGAAGCATATATGATCATATATGCCCACAAATATGTTCATATATTGACATGTATGCCATATATTTACATATGGGTTCACTTTACGTATATGGACATATATGTTTCATACATAATTATGTATGCCCACACATATGTTCATATATGTACATATGTGCCCATATATGGTTCATATATGGTCATATATCTTCATATATGTAGCCATATATCCTCGTATATGTTTCCATATACGAACATTTTTCACCGGGGAATGTAAATTTTTTATACCCTCTACTCTAGTGCTAGAGGGTATATATAAGTTTGTCATTCCATTTGAAACACCTCGAAATATTAGTCTAGGAACCCATAAAGTATATATATTCATGATTCTCCTTCGATTCTAAAACGATCTAGCGATGTCCGTTCGTTCGTCTGTCCGTCTGTCTTTCTGTCTGTTGAAAACACGCTAACTTTTAAAAGACTTTACGGAGGCTCCTAAAGTTAGGCATTTACCTGGTCAGGTTGGTATTGCAATCCAGCGAAATCGGTCCGGCAAGGGTTTTTGCGAATTTACCAGATAAAAACACGATAACTTTCTAAAGGCTATTCTGAGGATGCTGAAACTTGTCATATTTATTTGTCATTCCCCTGGCCCTGTTAATATTGAATTTCAGCCAAATCGGTCCAGTAAATTTGAGATTCGCTTCACCTTCAAAAATATTTTTACACTAAAACAAGTAAGAAAGTTATAGTCGGTCAAGACCGACCATATGATACCCTACACTAGTGTTTTCCGGAAAATGGGTCCCAAGTCCAAACATGGACCGATTGGATCTGTCGTTTGTTAGATATTTATTTAGTGTAGAAAACACACAGATATCAAATTTTAGTGGAATTGGTTTATTTTTTTGTCAATAGACCGATTTAACTGAATATCGGTCAAAATTTTTATACGGGGGACTAAATCCAAAAATGGTCCAATTATTTTCCGATTTGATTAGGTTACTAAAGTACACGTTTAACACCAAAAAATAAAATTTTTATCAAATATTTCCATTTTTATGAATTTTGAGGGAATTATGTAAATATCGGGAGGGTGGTTTGTATGGGGACTACCAGAAGGACTGACCCGATTCCTTTGAAATTTGGAAGGACGATTTGTGCATACAAAGTTTGTTTACCTGCTAAATTTCAAAGCGATATCTAAGGGGGCTTTTGTATGGGGACTAGATCTTTACATGGACCGATTTTCTCCAATTTCAATAGGGTTCGTCCTTGGGCCAAAAGATGCTTAAGTTTAAAATCACAAGTCAATTGACTGAAAATTGCGACTTGTATCGTGCTTAAACCGATAGATGGACAGACGGACGGACGGACATCGCTAAATCGACTCAAAAAGTAATTCTGAGTCGATCGGTATACTTGAAGGTAGGTCTAGGACCAATATTTCGGGTAGTTACAAACATCAGCACAAGCTCATTATACCCTGTACCACAGAGTGGTGTAGGGTATAAAAAAAAATTTACACCCAAAAAAATTAAATTATTTTTTATTTTACAAAAATTAAAAAAAAAAATTTTTTTAATCAAAATAAAATATTTCTAATCAAAATTGTTATACAATGCCCTTTAAAAAGGGCATTGTGGACGGTATTCATAGATTCGGCCTAGTCGAATTTAACTTTTATACTTGTTTAAATTGTAGTTATAATTTGATAAATATTCATTCAAGGGAACTCGACACAAATTTTACCATATTTAACCAGTTTTTCAAAAAACCAAGAACATATTTTTCTGAAGCGGAACATTTGGTGTGGAATGCCTTAGACTTTTTCTGCATGAAAAATGTCCCAGATTCTGAGACGGAAAATGTGTCAGACTTTGAGAATCTGAGATTTTTTCTATACAGAAAATGTCTCAGATCATAATCTCAGTTTTCTGTATGAAAAATGTCTCAGAATTTGAGAATGTCTTAGAATCTAAGACTTTTACTATATGAAAAGTGTCTCAGAAACTGAATCTTTTTCTATATAAAAAATGTCGTAGAATATGAGACCTTTTCTACATAAAAATATCTCAGAATATGAGACTTTTTCGATATGAAAAAAGTGACAGAACATAATCCCCGCGGACATTACCCCATAACGGAAATGGGGATTATGACCGAATACTTCACGGTCATAATCCCCATATTAGTTGTGGGGGCTATGACCCTTTCTAAAACGATCATAATCCCAATGGTTACTATGTCCGTTCCTTGCTGGGATTACGACCGACATTTTTCGGTCATAAATCCCATTAAAATTATGGGGACTAAGTCAAAAGCGATTTCGGTCATAATCCCTGTTTTTTGCGGAGATGACTGGCATGGAGTTTGTAATCCTTAAGCCCGGCCTAAGGTGTACCAGGCCACCGCTCCGCCGTTTTCCCTTAAATTAAAAAAAAAAACTTCTGTATGTTATACTTAATATTATTTCTGTTACAGTACATTTGGTGTAGAACGCCTTGTATATAAAAAATATCGGTAAAAAAGAAATAAAATAAATTCAGCACATTAAAAATGTTAACAATTGATTAACAGCAATTAGCCTTTGGTTTTAATTACAACAACAATAACAAATATGTTAAATAAATGGACGTACTTTTGTCAAGAAGGCCCCACAAAAATTCGACCATCTTTTTATCATCATCGATGTGTCATTTCGTGTGTAACGCATCGATATCCGACTGAAGGAAAAAATACTTGATCGATTTGAATATTGTTTTTGTTCCCTAGAATACTGTATTTTAGGCCGTATCGATTCGTAAAAGTAAATATTAATATTTAAAAAAAAAAAAATTGAAAATTTTGTACTCGTAAATTAAAGTTGATTAAGAAGAAATTAAAAATATGCATGCGAATTTTGTACTCTTGCCCTTGGTGAAAAAGTAGTTTTGGTAATTTTTTTTTTTTTTCACGAAAAACAAAATTATGTTAAAAAAAATTTAATGAACCCAAAATTTTTGGTGAAAAAAAATTTTGATGAAAAAAAGTTTTTGATGAATTTTTTTGATGAAAAGAAAAATTTTTTGATGCAAAAAAATTGATGAGAAAAATTTTTTTTTGATGAAAAAAAAAAAATTATGAAAAAATTGATAAAAAAAAAATTATAAAAAATAAAAATTTGATGGAAAACAAAGTTTGATGAACAAAAAAAATTGATGAAAAAAGAATTTGATGAAAAACAAAGTTTGATAAAAAAAAAAAAAAAAATAATGAAAAAAAAAATTGATGAAACAAAAAAAAAAAAAAAACTGATTAAAAAAAAAAAATTTGATGAAAAAAAAAAAATTTATGAAAAGAAAAAAAAATTTTGTTGAAAAATAATTATGTTACTTTTTATTCACCAGCTGGTAAAAAACGGGTTTATTCACCACGAAGTGAAATATTATCCAAGTTACAAACCCAAGTTATTAAAATTTTTGGTTTTAAGAAAATGAAAATAGTAATTCTTGTTTTCTTTTTCGTTAATTGTTAGCTTATATAGTCAAACTGAGGTGGCGTCCCGCAACTTTTTTAAAATTAGACCCCAGCCTAAAACCATTATCATGTTAAAAATAACCTACGAAAACATTAAAAATTAATGATTTCGTAGGTTATGTTTTTAATAATTTTCTATTGAAATATTTTTTTAAAAATTTTTAATAAAATTTTGGGGAATCGATCCCGAAATCAACTACATTCTGGACAGACACTCTACCCATCGTGCCAAAGTCACTTGATACAAACATGTTTTTACATTTCTATAAATAATTTTTTGAGTTTTTTTTTTCTACAAAAAAATAACCTACTTGTGTAGGTAAAAAATAATGATAAATCATTAAAAAATAGAAATAATTAAAAAACAAGTAGAAAAGTCAAATTCGACTTGGCCGAAACTATGAATACTCTCCACAATGCCCTTTTTAAGTGATAGAAATTTTCTAAAGTGAAAAAAATAAAATTTTTGATTAGAAATATTTTATTTTGTCAAAAAACACTTTTTTTAACTAATTTTTGGAAAAAAAGACATAATTGACTAAATTTTTTTTTGAGTGTAAAATTTTTTTTTGAGTGTAAATTTTTTTTCGAGTGTATTTTTTTTTTCTTTTAGTGTAAAAATATTTTTGAGTGACAAAAATGTGTTGTAAAATATTTTTGTGACTTACCAATGTTTTTAAAACATGTTTAACGGGTTTTCAACACGTGAGTTTAAGGTGAGGCGAATCTGAAATTTACGGTTTTGCTAATAACTTTTGAACCACTAGACCGATTTGGGTGAAATTCAATACGAACTAGGCTGAAGGAACAAAAAATATATATGCTAAGCTTCAGCACCCTCGGATTTGTCTTTCGAAAGTTAGAGTGGTTTTAATCTCGTAAATTCGCAAAATACCCTTGCCGAAATTTACTCTTTTGCTCATAACTTTTGAACCACTGGACCGATTTCGCTGGATTGCAATACCAACCTGACCCGGTAAATAACCAACATATATGTCAAACTTCAGGAGCCTCGGTAAAGTCTTTCAAAAGTTAGCGTGTTTTCAACGGACAGACAGACAGACAGACGGACGGACGGACGGACGGACATCGCTAGATCGACTTAAAATCGATCAAGGATCATGAATATATATACTTTATGGGGTCCTAGACCAATATTTCGATGTGTTACAAACGGAATGACAAACTTATATATACCCTATAGCACTAGAGTGGAGGGTATAAAAAAAAATTTGATGAAAAACAAGTAGAAAAATTAAGTTCGACTTGGTCGAATCTTGAATACCCTCCACAATGTCATCTGATAGTAATTTTCTAAACAAATTTCAGAAAATTGCATCACAAATTTTTTATTAGAAATACTAGCTGTTTCGCACCCGGCGTTGCCCGGGTTGAAAAAAATATTATATAATGAATAACAGTTTGTAATGCCCTATGGTTGCATTCTCGGTTAGCACTCCATCTGGTGAAAATTTCAATTTCGCATTACTTTACACCACCTCTGTCCGATCGCGCGCTGATATGACCCTTTATTCCCGCCTTGTTTAGTACTCGACGTTTAAGCGTGATAAACGAATAGGCAGAAATATATTTCAATATATTATAAATGGGTGTGGAAATTTACGTCCCTTTGTTCGATCGCACACTGATATGGGCCCGCATCTGTTAGTCATTTATTAAAAATTGGCTCAGCCGTTTTTGCGTGATTGCGGAACTGGCAAAAATACACGCCTTTGCCCAATCACGCGCTATTATGGCATATTGTTCCCGCCTCGGTTAGTAAGTACTATATGTGTTGAAATTTTGTTAAAATCAGTTAAGGCGATTAAGCGTAATTACGGAACAGACAGAAAATAACTTTCAGTGTGGTGCAAAGGGGCGTGACAACTTACGCCCCGTGGTCTAAACACGCTCTATTATGGTTTATTATTCCCGTTTCGAAAGTACTATATGTGGTGAAAAATCCATTAAAATTGGTTAAGCCGTTTAAGCTTGATTGTGGGACAGGCAGAAATAACTTTCAATGTAATACAAAATAGCGTGGGTCCCCTTTGTCAAACCACACTCTTTTGTGGCCTATAGTTCCTGCCTCGGTTAGTACAATCTGCTGTGGAAATTTCTTCAAAATCAGTTAAGCCGATTAAGCGTGATTGCGAAAAAGGCAGAAAGGAGGTGCAATAAATTTAACAGGGCGTGTTATTTTATGCCCCTTTGGCCGATCGCTCATTTTATGTTCTATAGTTCCCGCCTCGTTTAGTACTATCTGTGACGAAAATTTCATCTTAATTGATTCAGCCGTTGATGCGTAATTGCGGAACTAACAGAAACAACTTTTAGTATAGTACAAAAGAGCGATGCAACTAATGCCTCTTTGTCCAAACGCGCTTTATTATGGCAGTCAAAAATAATTTGAAATTAATACAAAGAGCGGCATTTTAAAACGCGTTTGCCCAATAACGTGCTGATATGGCATATTGTTCCCGCTTCGGTTAGTACTATCTGTGTTGAAAATTGCAATAAAATCTGTTCAGACGTTTAAGAGTAATTACGGAACTGGCAGAAATAACTTTCAATTTAATACAAAGGGGCGTGGACTTTTACGCCCATCCGTCAGAGCGCCCTCCTATTATAACCTATAGTGCCCGTCTGGGTTAGTACTATGTGTGGTGAAATTTTCATTAAAATCGGTTCAGACGTTTAGGCGTGATTACGGAACAGATAGAAATACCTTTCAATGAAGTACAAAGGGGCGTGGCATTTTCGCCTCTTTGTGTGATCGCCGCCCTATTATGAACTATATTTCCCGCTTGGATTAGTAGTATGTGGTGAAAATTTTTTTAAAATCGGTTCAGCCGTTTAAGTGTAATTGCTGAAAAGGCAGAAATAATGTTCAATATAATACAAAGGGGCGTGGCATTTTACGCCCACTTGGCAGATCGGTCTCTCTTATGGCCTATAGTTCCCGTCTCGGTTAGTACTATCTGTGGTGAAGATTTAATGTAAATCGGTACAGACAGACAGAAAAACCAAAGAATGCCACGCCCCTTTGTAAGGATCATATATTTACAAAAAGTGGGTGTAAAAAGAGGCGTGACTTCCAATCAAGATGCGGGATGGCATATATTTCCTTGCAAAAACGCCCTATTAGTATGCCAAATTGCATGTTTATCGGTAACAAACATCCGAATATAGTACAACAACCAAATATATTGAAAAATCGGAAATTCACAAAAAGTGGGCGTAAAAGGAGGCGGGGCATCCAATCGAGATGCCATTGGTGCCAGTTTTCATTCCAGGAAACGTACTATCTACATGCCAAATTTCATTTGAATCGGTTCAGTAGTTTTTTTCTGAAAGCGACACAAACAAACAAACTAACATGTCATTTTTATATATATATAAGGATAAGGATAAGGATAAGGATAAGGATAAGGATAATTCAAGAAAGATATTTTAAATATATAAAGTGGAATGTTAAAGAAAACAAACAACCAATATATTGTAAAATGTCGAATTTATAAAAAAGGTGGGCGTAAAGCCACTATTGCATTCCAGAAAACTCACTGTATGCCAAATTCCTTTTGAATTCGTTACATCGTTTTGGCGTGAAAACGGCATAAACTAACAAAAAGTGGGCGTAAAAAAGGCGGGGCATCGAATCCGAATGCGGTATGGCCTATATTCACTTCCGCAAAAATTGCTATATGTATCCCATGTGAATTGGTAACAATCAACCAAATATTGTAACAAACAGGCAAATGTATTGAAAAGCCTTGAATTTACAAAAGTGGGCGTAAAAGAGGCGTGGCTTCCAATCAAGATGCGGGATGGCAAATTTCATGGTAATCGGTAAGAAACATTCAAATATAGTAACAAACATCCAAATACAGTAACAAACATCCAAATATATTAAAAAATCTGAAATTCACAAAAAGTGGGCGTAAAAGGGGGCGGGGCATCCAATCGAGATGCCATTGGTCGCATTTTTCATTCCAGAAAATTCTCTATCTACATGCCAAATTTCATTTGAATCGGTTCAGTAGTTTTTTTCTGAAAGCGACACAAACAAACAAACATACAAACAAACAAACAAACAAACTAACATGTCATTTTTATATATATATAAGGATATTATTTTGAGTAAAACTTTTTTTTAATCAATCAAATTTTTTTGAGTGTAAAATATTTTTGAGTGTCAGCATTTTTTTGAGTGTGACATTTCATTAAAAAAAAATTATGTATACATTTTTTTTTGAGTGTAACATTTTTTTTAGTGTAAATATTTTTTTTAGTGTACAATTTCTTTGAGTAACAAAATTACTTTGTAAACTATTTTTGTTGTTTTATACCTATATGCAATACAAAAAAAATATTTCACATATTTCCCACTTTTTATTTTACTTCATTTGATTTTTTTTCTAAAAATTCTTACTATACACCGTTACATACAGTTACAAAAACAATAACAAACCAATAACAAATATTTACTTGTCTAACAACTAAACTGCACCCCACTACAAGAAAACAAACAACAACAAGTTTTAAAAAACTGGCATTTCACCATGCTTTTAAAACTTGTTTAACGAGTTTTCAACAGTTTAAGGTGAAACAAATCTGAAATTCAGTGCATTGCTTGTAACTTTTGAACCACTGAACCGATTTTTCTGAAATTCAAAACCAAACAGCCTTTGGGAACGACAAATATACATGGTAAGCTTCAGCCCCCTCAGAATTGCCTTTCGAAAGTTATAGTGGTTTTAATCTTGTAAATTCGAAAAATACCCTTGCCGAAATTTACTCTTTTGCTCATAACTTTTGAACCACTTGACCGATTTCGCTGGATTGCAATACCAACCTGACCCGCTAAATGGAGAACATATATGTCAAACTTCAGGAGCCTCCGTAAAGTCTTTCAAAAGTTAGCGTGTTTTCAACGGACAGACAGACAGACGGACGGACGGACGGACGGACGGACGGACATCGCTAGATCGACTTAAAATCGATCGAGGATCATGAATATATATACTTTATGGGGTCCTAGACCAATATTTCGATGTGTTACAAACGGAATGACAAACTTATATATGGGGCAAAACGCGTCAAAGGTCCACACCAAAAAACAAATGTTGTCCAATTTAAGTATAATTTTGGTAAAATAGTAGGTTAATGATAGGTATTCTAAATTACAAATATAAAATTTTTTGATGAAATATTGGCAGAGTTACAGGGTTGGAAAGTTTTGATGTTTTTGAATAGAACATATTTTGGGGAATTTTAATTAACATTTTGATGAAACAAAAATTATAATTTTAAAAACGACTTTTTAAGTATTTTTGACGGCCTTTAAAATGGCATTTGTGTTTTTTTTGAAAAAAATAAATTTGACCTTAAAATTCAAGGTCAAAATATTAAATTGTAATTATCTTATAAGGGTCGCACCTTTAGATTTTTTTCACTAAGCTCACTAGAAAGGTTGAAATTTTTTTTAATTTCGGTTTTTTTAAAAAAAATGGTATGTATGATACTTTATGAGAAATCAATTTTTTTACGAGTACATAACACCCAAACTGTACTGATTTCTTTATTTTTTATGCGTGCAACGTTTGTTGTGTGTGTTTACAACGCACACTTTATCTAAGCATTGATTTTTGTTGTTGTTATTACCCAGCAAAAATTGGCATTACTAGTAATGGGTTTTGTAATCCGAATCAGATGTTAATCAGTAGTTACTTATTGAATGAAACACTAATTATTTTAACAAGGGCGTGAGACAAAAATAACTAGTGAAGAGTATTGAGATAAATAAGTAGTTACTGACTCGGATTACAAATAAGGAGTAAAAACCCATTACCAATAAGAAGTAAAATAATTAGTTAATTAAAACATTTTAAATTTAACTTGTTTTTACTAAAACTTAAAAATTGCGTAATTTTTATTAAGTTTTTAAGTACTTTTTAAGTTAATTGAATTGTAAAGGTTAAAAACTGCAAGTTCAAGGAGATATTATTACTTAGAAGTGCTTTTATAACATATTACTAAAAAGTAGTTACTTTTGGGCTTAAAATAATGTTAATGATAATGGGTACACATTATAAATAATGTACTTGGTAATGATTACTTTTCACAACTCATTACCATGTTTTTGCTGGGTATATGCAGATTAAAGCGATTTCAGTACAATTTGAGTGTTATATACTCCTAAAAAATTGATTTCTCATAAAGTATCATACATACCATTTTAAAAAAAAAACCGAAATTAAAAAAAATGTCAAGCTTTCTAATGGGCTTAGTGAAATAAATTTAAAAGTGCGACCCTTATAAGATAATTACAATTTAATATTTTGACCTTGAATTTTAAGGTCAAATTTATTTTTTTCAAAAAAACCACAAATGCCATTTTAAAGGACATCAAAAATACTTTAAAATTAGTTTTTTAAATTATAATTTTTGTTTCATCAAAGTGTTAATAAAAATTCACCAAAATATATTCTTTTCAAAAACATCAAAACTTCCCAACCCTGTAACTCTGCCAATATTTCATCAAAAAATTTTATATTTGTAATTTATACTACCTATCATTAACCTAATATTTTGCCAAAATTATACTTGAATCGGACAATATTTGTTTTTGGGTGTGGACCGTTGACGCGTTTTGCCCCATATACCCTCTATCACTAGAGTGGAAGGTATAAAAAAATTTTATGAAAAGAAAAAAATTTTTTGTTGAAAAATAATTATGTTACTTTTTATTCACCAGCTGGTGAAAAACGGGTTTATTCACCACGAAGTGAAATATTATCCAAGTTACAAACCCAAGTTATTAAAATTTTTGGTTTTAAGAAAATGAAAATAGTAATTCTTGTTTTCTTTTTCGTTAATTGTTAGCTTATATAGTCAAACTGAGGTGGCGTCCCGCAACTTTTTTAAAATTAGACCCCAGCCTAAAACCATTATCATGTTAAAAATAACCTACGAAAACATTAAAAATTAATGATTTCGTAGGTTATGTTTTTAATAATTTTCTATTGAAATATTTTTTTAAAAATTTTTAATAAAATTTTGGGGAATCGATCCCGAAATCAACTACATTCTGGCCAGACACTCTACCCATCGTGCCAAAGTCACTTGATACAAACATGTTTTTACATTTCTATAAATAATTTTTTGAGTTTTTTTTTTTTTTCTACAAAAAAATAACCTACTTGTGTAGGTAAAAAATAATGATAAATCATTAAAAAATAGAAATAATTAAAAAACAAGTAGAAAAGTCAAAATCGACTTGGCCGAAACTATGAATACCCTCCACAATGCCCTTTTTAAGTGATAGAAATTTTCTAAAGTGAAAAAAATAAAATTTTTGATTAGAAATATTTTATTTTGTGAAAAAACACTTTTTTTACTAATTTTTGGAAAAAAAGACATAATTGACTAAATTTTTTTTTGAGTGTAAAATTTTTTTTTAGGGTTAAAATTTTTTCCAGTGTATTTTTTTTTTAAGTGCAAAAATATTTTTGAGTGACAAAAATACGTTGTAAAATATTTTTGTGACTTACCAATGTTTTTAAAACATGTTTAACGGGTTTTCAACACGTGAATTTAAGGTGAGCTAATCTGAAATTCACGGATTTGCTAATAACTTTTGAACCGCTGGACCGATTTGGCTGAAATTCAAAACAAACCAGGCCAGGGGAACGATTAATATATATGTCGGGCTTCAGCATCCTCAGAATTGCTTTTTGAAAGTTATTTTGTTTTTTATATCGTAAATTCACGAAAAACCCTTGCCGAAATTCAGTCATTTGCTCATAACTTTTGAACCGCTGGACCGATTTGGCTGGATTGCAATACCAACCTGGTAAATGCCCAACATATATGCCAAACTTCAGTAGCCTCTGTGAAGTCTTTCAAAAGTTAGCGTGTTTTCTACGGACGGACAGACAGAAAGACGGACGGACAGACATCGCTATATCGACTTAAAATCGATCGAGGATTATGAATATTTATACTTTATAGGGTCCTAGACCAATATTTCGATGTGTTACAAACGAAATGACAAACTTATATATACCCTCTGTCACTAGAGTGGAGGGTATAAAAATTATTTACACAAATCATTAAAAATTTAAAGAATAATCAGCAGTTTTTACATACAGAACAAAAATAAATGACTTTAAAAATTAAATGTTAATGAAGGTCTTTATTTTTTAGTGTGTTATTTCAGAAACAAACGACAAAATTAGTCATTAATAAAAACTGAACAACAAACAATTTGTTTTTCTTTTAAAAACGACTAAACGTAAAACTTTTTAAATAAACTACAAACAGTTAATGAAATATTTTTTTGAGTGTGACCCTTTCATAGAGCATGAATATACTTTAAAATTACTTTAAGCCAAATCCGATTATTTTAAACCGTATCGCCCTTCGATCCAAGTTTTGTTTTTTTTTGAAAATTTTTACCACAAACTATAAACTTTGATCGAAAGGCGCCATGGGTTAAAATGTTTTGATTTGCATCAAATTAACTTAAAATGAAAGTTTGTTTCAAGCTCTATGAAAAATTTAGTCAGTGAAAAAATTTTCGAGCTTTTTGATAAATTTCTTGAACGTAGAAATTTTTTGTTTACAGTTTTCAAATGTCGATATCTCGAAAAGCACTTGACCGATTGAATTTTTGGTATTCATATTCAGCATGCCAAAATAAACAATGTATCGAAATAGATTTTTTTTTGGTTTTTTCATTTTTTTAAAATCCAAAAAATGATAGAAATTTTCCAAAAATCCAAAACTTTGATTGAAAGGCGCGTTGTGTTAAAATGATCTGATTTGCCTCAAATTAAGTTTAAATGAAAAACTGTCTCAACCTTTTTGAAAGGGTCAAAGGAAAGATGGCGATATCTCGTAAACCGCACAGAAAGAATTGAAAACGAATGTCAATCAACAAAAACGCGGATTCAATTAATTTTTTAATTGAAACTCCTCCGATGAAGAAAATTGTTATATCAATCATCAAATTGGAAGTGATTAATTGATTTTTTTTTTTTCAATTAACCACTTTTTCGATTTTGATCAAAAATTTGATCCATTTTTTATTAAAAGTCAATTAAAATAATGATTGATTTAACAAATAAATTTTAAGCTTATGAAAAATTATGAAGAAATTCATATTTTTTGCTTTCCAATATGTTGCCGACAATAAAATAAAGTAAAACAGTAGTATAAGTATATTTTTGACTAAATGTATTCAAATAAATTGAAGCAAAAAAAAAATAAGTATGTTGAAAATTTTTAATTTGATAGATAAAGAAAAGAAAATAGTAAAAATGTTCATCAAAACAATAATTGACTCATTTAAAATTTGTTGATCAATAGATTTAATTAAAATTTTTTAGCTAATAATTTTTTGTGTGCGTTTGACCGATTTTAATTTTTGTTTGATATTAGCATAAAAATTAATTTTTGGGGCCTTAATTAATGTTTTTTTATAAAATATATTTATAATATACATTATATTAATACATTCCTATAAAATATGTTTTTTTTTATTTATAATCCATGACCATAAGTTAAATGTCAAAAGCCATATATAATGTTGTTATATTTAAAATTTTCTTTAGAGGCCAGTAGTTATTTTCATTAATGAACAGAAGCGTTAAGAGAACTAGAATCAGTGGAACTTTTGCATTTTGCAAAAGCTATGTTCTTCTTTCTGTTATATCAAAATATAACACAGATATAACCGTATATAAAACATACATAGATACTTCTTTGTGCTTAAATCAGTTTTGTATCGCATTTGATCGATATCGGTTGAGAGGTAAAAAATTATGAACAACAATGTAATTTTCTAAAATTTTGGTTAATATCACAAAACCTAAAAATTTCACATTTTTAAATTCGACTGCTAGTGGACACATGCAAACGAAATCTTATATAGAATGATATTTAAACAAGTAAAAAGTAGTTTCACACAAAAAAAAAAAAATTCAAAAAAATATTTTTTTTTTCACACAAAAAAAAAAAAAAAAATAATTTTCACAAATATTTTTTTTATCTATTTCTTTTTTGTCAAAATTATTTTTTTTTTTATTTTTTTTTGTTTTGTTTTATTTTATTTTAATTTATTTTATTTTTTTTTTATTTTATTTTATTTTATTTTATTTTATTTTATTTTATTTTATTTTATTTTATTTTATTTTATTTTATTTTATTTTATTTTATTTTATTTTATTTTATTTTATTTTATTTTATTTTATTTTATTTTATTTTATTTTATTTTATTTTATTTTATTTTATTTTATTTTATTTTATTTTATTTTATTTTATTTTATTTTATTTTATTTTATTTTATTTTATTTTATTTTATTTTATTTTATTTTATTTTATTTTATTTTATTTTATTTTATTTTATTTTATTTTATTTTATTTTATTTTATTTTATTTTATTTTATTTTATTTTATTTTATTTTATTTTATTTTATTTTATTTTATTTTATTTTATTTTATTTTATTTTATTTTATTTTATTTTATTTTATTTTATTTTATTTTATTTTATTTTATTTTATTTTATTTTATTTTATTTTATTTTATTTTATTTTATTTTATTTTATTTTATTTTATTTTATTTTATTTTATTTTATTTTATTTTATTTTATTTTATTTTATTTTATTTTATTTTATTTTATTTTATTTTATTTTATTTTATTTTATTTTATTTTATTTTATTTTATTTTATTTTATTTTATTTTATTTTATTTTATTTTATTTTATTTTATTTTATTTTATTTTATTTTATTTTATTTTATTTTATTTTATTTTATTTTATTTTATTTTATTTTATTTTATTTTATTTTATTTTATTTTATTTTATTTTATTTTATTTTATTTTATTTTATTTTATTTTATTTTATTTTATTTTATTTTATTTTATTTTATTTTATTTTATTTTATTTTATTTTATTTTATTTTATTTTATTTTATTTTATTTTATTTTATTTTATTTTATTTTATTTTATTTTATTTTATTTTATTTTATTTTATTTTATTTTATTTTATTTTATTTTATTTTATTTTATTTTATTTTATTTTATTTTATTTTATTTTATTTTATTTTATTTTATTTTATTTTATTTTATTTTATTTTATTTTATTTTATTTTATTTTATTTTATTTTATTTTATTTTATTTTATTTTATTTTATTTTATTTTATTTTATTTTATTTTATTTTATTTTATTTTATTTTATTTTATTTTATTTTATTTTATTTTATTTTATTTTATTTTATTTTATTTTATTTTATTTTATTTTATTTTATTTTATTTTATTTTATTTTATTTTATTTTATTTTATTTTATTTTATTTTATTTTATTTTATTTTATTTTATTTTATTTTATTTTATTTTATTTTATTTTATTTTATTTTATTTTATTTTATTTTATTTTATTTTATTTTATTTTATTTTATTTTATTTTATTTTATTTTATTTTATTTTATTTTATTTTATTTTATTTTATTTTATTTTATTTTATTTTATTTTATTTTATTTTATTTTATTTTATTTTATTTTATTTTATTTTATTTTATTTTATTTTATTTTATTTTATTTTATTTTATTTTATTTTATTTTATTTTATTTTATTTTATTTTATTTTATTTTATTTTATTTTATTTTATTTTATTTTATTTTATTTTATTTTATTTTATTTTATTTTATTTTATTTTATTTTATTTTATTTTATTTTATTTTATTTTATTTTATTTTATTTTATTTTATTTTATTTTATTTTATTTTATTTTATTTTATTTTATTTTATTTTATTTTATTTTATTTTATTTTATTTTATTTTATTTTATTTTATTTTATTTTATTTTATTTTATTTTATTTTATTTTATTTTATTTTATTTTATTTTATTTTATTTTATTTTATTTTATTTTATTTTATTTTATTTTATTTTATTTTATTTTATTTTATTTTATTTTATTTTATTTTATTTTATTTTATTTTATTTTATTTTATTTTATTTTATTTTATTTTATTTTATTTTATTTTATTTTATTTTATTTTATTTTATTTTATTTTATTTTATTTTATTTTATTTTATTTTATTTTATTTTATTTTATTTTATTTTATTTTATTTTATTTTATTTTATTTTATTTTATTTTATTTTATTTTATTTTATTTTATTTTATTTTATTTTATTTTAATAAATCCCTCGAGTAAAAAAGTTATATAAAAAAGTTTTTGTTTTCAAAAAATTTGATAAAATTATATAAAATTATATATAATTTGATAAAATTATATGAAATTATATCCAAATTTTTTTTATATAAAATTTTATCAGATCTTATATAATTTTATATAATTTTATAAAATTTTATCAAATTATATAAAATTTTATCAAATTTTATATAATTAGATATAGTTTTATAAAATTTTATATAAAAAATTCGGATATAATTATATATAATTTTATCAAATAATATATAATTTTATCTAATTTTATCAAATATATATAATTATATATAATTTTATCAAATTATATATAATTATATATAAATTTTTTTACTCGGGCCTAGTAAAAAAGTTTTGATATAATGATATATAATTTGATACAATCATCTTAAATTTTATATGACTTTTTATATGTTCAGATCTAATTTTATCTAAGATTTATTGCGGCTCCATTTTCTATCTGAGGTTATACATAAATATATCTGACTTTATATAATTATATAAATCTATATTAATTTATATAAAATAAGATCAAGTGGATTTAATTGGATGTGACCAAAATTCGGATCTAATTGTATCATTTTTTATATTTGTGTATCTAAAATAATACAATTAGATCACTATTTGATCCAACTTGATACAGCCAATTTTGAGATCAAATTAGATCTTAAAAAGTTTTTTTTTTTACTCGGGTAAGAACAAAAAATTTTAATAAATCACATCAGCTTTATTTTTAAATTTTGGGCCTTTGCTATTCGTTTGCCCTCCACTGTGTATACTAGTATGTTCAACAATTATTTACGCATTGTGCGTAAATGTATTTTTAAATTTTCTCACACTCACAAACAATTGCATTGCAATAATTGTATACAATAATATATAAACTGTTAAATTAAAAAAATATTTATAAACATTCAGCCACGAAAACTCATTAAAAAAAAAACTTGTAGTGGTGTTGATTCAAATACCGGAAATGCAATTAAATATGTACTTTGGTCGTATAATACAATACAAACACAAATATTTAACAAACGGATGTGGCAACACCATAACAATGTTGCCAATTAATAACAAACAACAACAATCATAAAAGAAGGAAGTTTAAAAAAAAAACACGCACTTTATATACAACAATAACACAGTGCAACAAGATATAAACGAATATAAATTTAGCAAATGACGGTAGAACGTTCTGCCCTGAACACAGATATATACCTACATAAAATGATTGCCTAATAATCTTCAATTAAATCTATTAATCGATCAGATTTATTAATCATTAGTTTGATAAAAATTTATGTTATTTTTTTTTTACTGTCGATCAACGATCAACCAGAGATTTTTTTGGCTTTCGAATGAAAAAATAATCAAATTTGTGACCAAAATCAAAAAGTGTTTGGTTGAAAAAATATTTAATTAATTTGGAAATTGATATACCAATTTTCTTCATCGGAGGAGTTTCAATCATAAAATTGATTGAAATCGCGTTTTTTGTGATTGAAATTCGTTTTCAATTTTTTCTGTGTAAATGTGAGAAATTGCGATTAAGATAGTAGTAAACAAAAAAAAAAAACCGTAGTAGTAAAAAAAAAAACCGTATGGTATTGTTAACAATGTAATATTAAAAATCAAAATATGAGCGAGAGGGATGGCATTAGTTGTACATATTGTTGTTTGTCTCTTTTTATGTTCGAACTTTAGTGTAGTATTACCAGATTTTTGGAATTATCTGGTTTTGCATTTGACATGAAAAATATTTTCGAAAAACATTTGAACTTGTCAAACATCTGTTTTTTTAGAATTTCACGTAGAGCCTTGAAAAATGACTAAAATGACTTAAATTACCTCTGAAAATGAGAGATAGAGGGCTAATAAATTTTATAAAGAAAACTATTAAAAAGTTCACTACTTTTTTTTAAATATTTAAAAACATAAAAAAATCATAAACAAAAAATATCAATCTAATGTAAAAAAAAAATTTTGACACTCTTCCTGATAACCAAAAATTTGTTGCACAGTGTTATGCAAACATAATAATAAATTTAATGGTCTCTTAATACACATTTCACTACGCATAATGTATTAAAATAAATTGTTGAAATGAAACAATTTATTTTTTTAAATTATCAACGATTATTAGGTCTCTCAACTCGTATAATTTAGTTAAAAACGAACAAAATTTATTTTCATGTACTTATTTTTATGGTTGTTGAATTTTAACTATGTTAGAGTATATGTGTGTGTTGGCATAATTGTGATAATTTGTTTATAATTATGCGCACACACACACACACCATAGATATTGAATTTAGTGTTTAAGAACATGTGCTTAAAAAAATTTCGAGGATTTTAAATTTTGAAAATTTTTCTATACGTGAAAAATTTTTCAGAGTCTGATACAATTTCTATATAGGAAAAATCTCTCAAAATCTTGAACTTTTTTTACACAGAAAAATGTCTCAGATTCGGACAATTATTCTATAGGGAAAAATGTTTCAGATTCTGAGACTTTTTATACCCTACACCACTCTGTGGCTGATATTTGTAACTACCCGAAATATTGGTCCTAGTATACCGATCGACTCAGAATTACTTTTTGAGTCGATTTGGCGATTGACTTGAAATTTAAAACTCAAGCCTCTTTTGGCCCAAGGACGAAGCCTATTGAAATTGGAGAAAATCGGTTCATGTTAACCCCTAGCCCCCATACAAACGTCCCCTTTGGATTAGGCTTAAATGACTCTAATAACCGTATTGTAATAGATATCGCTTTGAAATTTAGCAGGTAATCAAATTTTGTATGCACCATTCCAAATTTCAAAGAAATCGGGTCAGTCATTCTGGTAGTCCCCATACAAACCACCCTCCCCATATTCGCATAATTCCCTCAAAATTCATAAAAATAAAAATAATATTTGATAAAAATTTTATTTTTATGTGTTAAACGTGAACTTTAGTAACCTTATCAAATCGCAATATAATTGAACCATTTTTAGACTTAGTTCCCCCATAAAAAAATTTCGACCGATATTCAGTTAAATCGGTGTATTGACAAAAAAATAAGTCAATTCCACTAAAATTTGATCTGTGTGTGTTTTCTGCACTCAAAAAAAAAAAACTGTAATGTTAGCAAAAAAAGCTTGTAAACCTACAAGAAAATTTGCTGATTTTGAACCCACAATTTTTTTTGCTAAAGTTAGCAAAAATGTTTTGCCAATAATTAGTTAACTAATTTTTTTTTTTTTTTTGACTTAGTTCATACACATTTGAAGACCCCATTGGGTTCGGACCCGATAGCGTCATAGTTTTTGATCCAAAATTTGTGTCCGTTTCGCTCTACCTTGCTTAGTTTTTGAGATACGTGATTATAGCGGACCACTGGGGTCTTGAGAATTTAAAAACTCGATAACTTCAAAAATATTACTCGGAGAGCTTTTGACTATTTTGCGGTCTTGTTCTACGTATTGAGAGCTACAAAAATGTTTTTGGACTTTTTGTTGTGTCGGCAATATTTACCGAGATATGAGCATTTTAATATTTTCGGGAATGCTAACTTTTTTGGATCCAAAGTTAGGGCCCATTAGGGTCCACACATGTGAAGAAGACCCGCGAAAGTATGGAGATTCTAAGAACCAAAAATGCGCTCCATTTTGCTCTATCTGGCTTAGTTTCCGAGATAGACCCATTTTAAGTTTTTTGAAAATAAAAAAAATTTACCATTTATTTTTGCTAATGTTAGCAAAAAATCTTGTAAAAATGTTGTCAACTCAATTTCAAATTTAGCAAACGAAATTAGTTAAAAGTTTGTTTAAAATTGCTAATGTGCTAAATGAAGTTTACAAGAATTTTTTGCTAACATGCTAATCTCAACTAAAAATTTGCTAAAAGTTAGCTAACTAGCATTAGCAAAAAAAAATTAGTAAATCTACTAACGTATTTTTTTGAGTGTACACTTAATAAAGATTTAACAAAAGACGGATCCAATCGGTCCATGTTTGGACTTGGGACCCATTTTCCGGAAAACACTGGTGTAGGGTATTATATGGTCGGTCTTGACCGACTATAACTTTCTTACTTGTTTCTATACGGAAAAATGTCTCAGATCCTGAAAATTTTTCTATACGGAAAAATATCCTAAAATTTGAAATTTTTTTTCTATACTGAAAAACTTCTTAGAATCTGAGACTTCTTTCTAGACCAAAAAATGTCTCCGATTTTGAAACTTTTTTCTGTACGGAAGAATGCCTTAGAATCTAAGACTTTTTTATATACGGAAAAATTTCTCAGAGTCTGAGACTTTTTCTATACAGAAAAATTTTCAACATCTGGAACTTTTCCCCCGATCCTGAGATTTTTTTTCTATACGAAAAAATTTCAGCTTCTAATACTTTTTTTTCATTCCTATACGGAATTATGTCACAGATTTTAAGATTCTCAGACTCTGAGAATTTTTTTTTGCAAAAAATTAACAAAAAAAAAAATAACACTGTGCTACACCAAAAAAATGCAGGGGTTCTCATATGAAAATTCGGGTTGGTTGGAGTCCATAGAGTACTGATATACTCATAGTTTTTCTGGATCACTTCGTTAGGTACGTTTTTTATTGGCAAATGTGTTGAAAAACGGCAATTCTTAAATTACAAATTTAAAAAATTATTACTTTGTTAATGTACAACCGATTTTCGATTTTATGGATTTTTTTGAAAGGTACAAGTCATACCTTTTAACCAAAACAAAAATATTAAAAATCGATAAAGAATTGGCCGAGCTACGATCGTTTAAGTTAAAAAAAACCCAATTTTTTGAAAAATTTGTCATATTCTTTATACTCTAAGTTGAAAGTGCATCATTGAACAATTTTTTTTTAATTTTTGTAAAATTGTATAGTAAAGTAGCTTTCACAAACACCAAAAAACATAACAATCGGTTAAAAAATGAATGAGTTATGCTAAGTTTTGTGATAGGACTTTTTTAATTTTTTTCAGAAATGCTTGTAATTCAGGTATTATTCATAAATCTTATTGCTAGTAGTAATTTTATGTGCCTATGCATATAAACAAGAGATGGTAACATAATTAGATTTGTGCGTGATTGGCACATGATCACAAGTGAGCGTGATTGAAAATCAATTTTACATTTATACGTATGAGGCATTCCACGCCAAATGTCCAGCGAAAAAAACACGTGTACCGTAAATTTTTAAATAGGTTGTATGGATAGCCCTGTATGGATCTAAGAAAATTGCGTTTTTGGTTTTTCAATTTTTCAAAAACTGGGCTTAGGAGCGGTGGTCAGATATTGGAAAAATGGTAAAATTTGTCTCGAGTTGCCTTGTTTAAATATTCATCAACTTAAAACGGAATGCACTACAATCTCAAAAATGTACATTCTTGTATAGTTTTCTATGGGCTATTGATTAAACATTTTTGGAAAATTTTCAGAACCCGTTCTGAAATTTTCCATTTTAAAAAAAGTAAATTTTTAAAAAATCCGGCCACTTTGGTTATTTTTTGGAAATTTTTTTTGGATTTTTTTTTTTTAATATTAGATTTTGTCAATTTTTACGGACGGATCGAAGATGGTGATGGGTACAGACTCGGGGGTATACTCTGAATGCCTCGAAATTAGGGCCTCAGCAAGGCTCCCGGACAAGTGTAGTGTTTTCCGAGGTTCTTGCAGTTGACAAAGCCGCGCAGATTATTATGACAAGGGACCTAAGTCCTTGCGCCATTAACATTTTTGTGGATAGTCTTGCAGCTCTGAAGGCCTTAGATTCAAACACTGTAAAATCGAGAATTGTTAGTAATTGTATACAATCCCTTCATCGAATCAGTCAGCACACAGTCAAGCTTATCTGGGTCCCTGGACATAGCGGGGTCGATGGTAACGAATTAGCCAATGAATGTGCAAGAAATGGCTCCGAGTCGGTGGGGGAACGTGTCGAACCTGATATCTCGTTTCCTATAGTGGAGTTGATGAACGAAATTGCTAGAATATCAGATAATAGGATGAAGGACAGGTGGATATAACTAACCACGTGCAGGATATCGCGAACCATGTGGCCACTGCTAAATCCTAAGAGGGCAGAAAGTCTTCTTACTTTTGGCAAGCGGCCAGTTAGCCTATTAGTAGGAGTACTGACAGGACACTGTATCGGTCAAACGGCCGTTCGTATAGGAATTTCTAATAGGGACTTTTGTAGAAGTTGTGGAGAGGTGAAGGAGGAGGAGTCAGTGAAGCACTTGTTGTATGAATGACCGGGTCTTATGAAACGTCGTCTTAAGTATTTGGGGCAACGATTTTTTGATGGCCTGGATTGCCTTAACAGTGTTCCATTGACATCTATAGCGGAATATCTTAGGGAATCGGGGTGGTTTGAGAGATGGAATTTTGTATATTAGAGGGTTGTAGGGAAACAACTTTAGGGGAATCACAATTGCCCTTATGGCCTCCGAGTGAATTTGCCAAATTGGCGGACGCCCATCCAACCTTACTAAAATCACGTAAGTGATTTTTGACTTACACTCATTCACGTTCACGACAGGAATTTTTTAATCACGCACACTCACTTACGAGCATATTTTTTCTACTCACACTCACTCACAATCACGTTAGTAAATTTAATACAACTCACACTCACGTGCACCAACGCAAGATTCACTCACGCTTACGTTGACTCACACTCACAATATTATTATTTATACGAAAAAAATATGAAAAACTAAAAATTCAAAAATCTTTAAAAAATTTCAGTACAATGTAAAATTTTACATTTGAAGGGCTTATTGTAAAAACTCGATAAGCAACATTTCATTTTATGGTGGGTTTTGCTTAAAAACTTTTGAAATAATGTATAAAATATACACTCAAAAAAATAAAACTGATACCACAATCAAATGATCCCACAATTTTACTAATTTCGTTTCAAAAATGTTTGCAAACGCACAACTTTTTCTGTCTTAAAAATGTTGCAGGTATAACTTTTCAAAAAAGGTTTTTTACTTAAACGAGCCTATTTTCAACCTATTCTCAATATTTTGTTTGTTTAAGAAGTAACACATATTTTTGAAACAAAACCAAAACATTATAAATGGGATTTAGAAGCAACTGACACGCCCATTTTTTTTTTATTCCACTCACACTGCCACTCACTCACAACCACGTGAGAAAATTGATTTTCAATCACGCTCACTTGTGATCATGTGTCAATCACGCACAAATCTTTTTATGTTACCATCTCTTGTTTATATGCATAGGCACATAAAATTACTACTAGCAATAAGATTTATGAATAATACCTGAATTACAAGCATTTCTGAAAAAAATTACAAAAGTCCTTTTACAAAACTTAGCATAACTCATTCATTTTTTAACCGATTATTATGTTTTTTGATGTTTTGGAAAGCTACTTTACTATACATTTTTACAAAAATTAAAAAAAAATTGTTTAATGATGCACTTTCAACTTAGAGTATAAAGAGTATGACAAATTTTTAAAAAAATTGGGTTTTTTTTAACTTAAACGATCGTAGCTCAGCCAATTCTTGATCGATTTTTAATATTTTTGTTTTGGTTAAAAGGTATGACTTATACCTTTAAAAAAAATCCATAAAATCGAAAATCGGTTGTACATTAACAAAGTAATAATTTTTTAAAATTGTAATTTAAGAATTGCCGTTTTTCAACACATTTGCCAATAAAAAACGCACTTAACGAAGTGATCCAGAAAAACTATGAGTATATCAGTACTCTATGGACTCCAACCAACCCAAATTTTCATATGAGAACCCCTGCATATTTTATTTTTGGTCTTTTGTAGCACAGTGTAATCATTTCTAAAAAATATTTACAACCCCTGTTTAAAATTTTTATTTAAATCGTTTTTCTCCCTAGTTAAACAATTTCATATAATTTCCTACAGTGTCGGTCAAATATTCTGAACATAAATCACTTTGCGCTTTTAATTTCAAATATCTCCTTTTAAAAAACAGGCCATAAAGTTTTATTGTTATGGAGAATAAAAAATACGATTAGTCGGTTTTTGGAAGTACATTTTTTTCACAGTCGGTTCTTATTTGGGGACATTTTGGGTAGTTTGCTCAAAGTTAAAATTTAAGGATGGAATGGAGGAGGAGAGAAGATACACTCACATAACAAATACTGTTGCAACAATCGTAAATTGTTCCAACCTTATTTTGAGGTTGTTACAACCTTGTTTTAAGGTTGTTCCATTTCGGTTGTCACAGCCGTATTAAAGTTTTGACAACCGCATTACCGGTTACGACAAACCCATAAAAAAAATTGGGTTTTCTTAGGATCATGCTCTTAAGATTATACTCCAGCTGAAGACCGGTTGTAGATTGGTAAATTTGTAGGAAAGGGACCTGTCCCTTTTACATGTCGATGCCCTAGTACGGGGTTATTTTACATGTAGATCTGATGTTCAGTGACAAGTTTGCGTTGAACCAGTCATGGGATTGAGTCTTTAAGATCAATCAGTCCTTTAGAACCAATAAATTGTTTACAGGGTCATAACGGTAAAAACTTAAAGAGATAAACACCGTTCTGATTTTTTTCACTCATTTGGAACATTAAATGCTGCAATTACATCACCATATGATTTTTGTTCAAAATCTTTTGATCGACACTGCATGTGTTTACACTGACATTACTTAAATTTATACTCAAATACCAACAGTTTATTCCTAATAAGTACATTAGGGCGTTTCATATAAAAATTGATTTGCAATTAGAAAACTCAAAAGAAGAATTTATCAAAATTTTGAGTAAAAATTTTTTTCTTTGTAGTAGTTAAAAAAATTAAAAAATTAAGTAAATAAAAAATTTTGAGTGTAATTATTTTTTTGGGTGGCATAATAACTTAATTGAGACAAATTTTTATTTAAACTTAATTTGAGCCAAATCAGAGCATTTTAACCAAGGTTGGCAATCGAAACGAATAACGGTATCGATATCGGTATTGGTATCGTTTTTATATTTATAGCGGTACCGGTATCGGTTACGGTATTTGAGTTAAATCGGTTACGGTATTACCGATACCGAAACGTCAATACCGGTACGTACCGGTATTATCGAAAAAATTTAAAAAAACGTATAAAAACTTAAAAAAAAAAAATATTTTTTTTCAATTTTAATACTTAACACTAAGGGCGTAACGTCAAATTTAAATTTTCGAATTTCATGTCGTAATGCCTGCCAAACGATGGCCACGTTAGAGCTGATTGTGTGAAAATTTATAAAAAAATTTTGCATGGTTATCTTCAGTCGGCAACCAGCGGTCAAAGTTGAAAAAATTACGTATTTTGACCAAAATTCATATCCGAATTTTTTGACTAACTCCGGCTCAAAAATTTGGAAATTTGGCGCACTTTATTGGAAAAATATTTAAAAAATTCCAAAACCGCGATTTTGGTTCACAGATGCTGATTTTTAAACATTAAAATTAATTTTTATCCAAATTGGCCTTAAAAGTTGGAAAATGGTAAGTGTGTTATCTAAAAAATATTAAAAAAAAAAAATATATAAAAATACGATTTTGGTCCTAAAATGCTGATCAACATCTGTGGACTTAAATCGCTGATCAGCATTTATGGACCAAAATCAAGCTTTTATATTTTTTAATGTTTTTAAGGGCTGTAGGCAAAATCGCCCAAAGAAAAATCGCCCAAAAAAGAAAATGAAATTTCGACCAAAAATTTTTCATACAAATTTGGGCCATATTTCATATGAAAGATTACCCAAAATTTTTGGGCACATTTTCATAGTTTTTGGGCAAAATTTCTAAATAAAAAATCGGGTGATTTTTCATTACAAAAAATTGCCCAAAAATAAAATATGAAAAATTGCCCATTTTTAGTTTGGTTTGAATTTATGTCAAAATCTTAAAATGTCAAAGCCAAAATAAGTTGCAATGAAACAGCCAATATAAAAATTTAATACCTTACATAGTGGAACAATCTGAAACAAATAGTTTATTAATTTTTTAGAAACAATCCCAGCAAAACTTTGGTAATGGGTAGTGATTATATAACACATTACCAGGTAATGTATATACCTTATTTGTAGCATTATTTAAGGATGTCTTACCAAACATTTGTTCCACAACGTATTATTTTCAAGTGAAAAATAATGCATTACTAATAATTTGCTACGTAATGCATGATTATTGGAAAAAATTTATTTCATATTTATTATTTCTAAACATTAAATCATGGATCACTTATATTTGGTTACATTATGTATTATTTGAAAGTTTGAAATAATGCATTATTAATAATTGGATGCATAATGCATTAAAATAACATAAAAAATAATTATTTTATAAAAAAATGCATAAGTTTAAACTAGAGATGGGCTCACGACAGGAAATTTCTAACGACACACACTCACGAGCATATTTTATCTACTTACACTCACTTACAATCACGTGAGTAAATTTAATACAAAATTACTTTATCACTACTCGTAACACCTTATATATTATCTTCTGGTATGCTATATTATTTCATTTCTCGTAACCTATAAAATATCATATATTTTACACCTTACTCGTATTCTTCGTTATAAATTTATGACCTATTTTATACCTTACTGGTATTCTTTGTGATAATGTGGATGCATTACTTTGAGTCTCATCGCCTGTTAAAATCATCAATGCTGCAATGTATAAAATAAGAGATCCTATACCTTATTTTATACCTTATTTGGTAATCTAAGTTTTGCTGGGATGCAACGAATTGTTTTGTTTTTCTATAAATGATATACACTCAAAATATTTTGTAGGCAAAAACAAATGAAAAACACAATTAAAACAAGTGAATAAACAATTGAAAACCATCCCAGTAATTATTCATTTATTTTAACAAACACCAATATTTATTTTTTACTGTTGACAAACTTTTCTAAAGTAAATAACATTAAACATTAAAAAATTACGGTTTTTTCACTCTTTTTTACCAACATATTCGACAAAAATAACCTACGAAAACATTAAAAATTAATGATAGTTCTGTTATTTTTACCAACAAATTCAAAAAAAAAATAACCTACCAAAACATTAAAAATTAATGATTTCTAGGGTTTTTTTTACAATTTTTTATTGAAATATTTTTTTAAAAATTTTTAATAAAATTTTTGGGGAATCGATCCCGCAATCAACTACATTCTGGCCAGACACTCTACCCATCATGCCAAAGTCACTTGATACAAACATGTTTTTATATTTCTATAAATAATTTTTTTATTTTTTTTCTACAAAAAAATAACTGACTTGTGTAGGTAAAAACTAATGATATTTCATTAAAAAATACCAACAATTTAAAAAAAAATTACTTACACAAATCATTAAAAATCAAAAGAATAATCAGTAGTTTTTACTTACAGAACAAAGATAAATGACTTTAAAAATTAAATGTTAATGAAAGTCTTTATTTTTTAGTGTGTTATTTTTGAAACAAAGGACTAAAGTAGTCATTAATAAAAACCGAACATCAAACAAATGTTTTTTCTTTTAAAAACGACTAAACGGAAAACTTTTTAAATAAACTACAAACAGTTAATGACATAATTTTTTGAGTGTACACTTCCCGTTGTGGAGTAACAGATAAAAGTTCTGGTGGGAATCGGACTGACAACCCCTGTACTTAATTTCAGATTATCACATTTCATACTAATCTGCCGCTGCCAGTAGAAAATCAAAAGTAAGGATTTAAAAAACTGCGTGGAGGTGTATTGAAAGCGCCGCAGGCGAAAAATTTTAACAACAAATTTTAACAAAAAATCGCGCGATTTTTTGTTAAAATTTGTTGTTAAAATTTTTCGCCTGCGGCGTTTTCATCGCACCTCCATTCAATTTTTTTTTTATTTCTTCATAATTTATGTTACACACTTAATATTTTTTACATCAACTACCCACTCAAGAAGACGAGATATTAATAGGAATACGTAACAAAAAGTCTTGTCTTAAAATTTGAGCTTTTTTCTTAAAAGATTTTCTGCATAGCCGGCCTTCGGCCGGGCTTAGGGATTTCAAACTCCATGCCTTAAACCCATCCTCTCCGCAAAATAAAACTTTTTTGGGTATTTTGGGTTTGGCAAAAACGTGTTTTCGGAAAAATATTTTTTTTTTTATTTTTTTTTTTATTTTTTTTTTAATTTTTGGGTCATTTTTCATTTCTTTTTTGGGCTTTTTTTCGTTAATTTTGGGCGAAATTTCGTATTTTTCTTTTTGGGTTATTTTTCATATTTTTTGGGCGATTTTGCATTTGGGCGATTTTTCATAAAATTTTTTGGGCGATTTTGCTTACAGCCGTTTTTAAGATAACACACTTAACATTTTTAAAGTTTTATTATATAAAAAATGTTAAAAAAATATAAAACCAAGATTTTGGTCCGAAAATAATGGACCATCGTGGACCAAAATCGCAGATCATAATTTTTGGGCCAAAATCGCGTTTTTATATTTTTTTAATATTTTTTAGATAACACACTTAATATTTTCCAACTTTTGGTACAAATTTGGATAAAAAAAATAATTTTTATGTTTAAAAATCAGCACCTGTGGAACAAAATCGCGGTTTAAGTTTTTTAAAATATTTTTCCAAAATTTCCGCAAGTTTTAATCCAAATTTCCGAATTTTTGACCCGGATTAGGACATGATTTTTGGTCGAAATACGTAATTTTTTTCAACTTTTACCACTGGTTGCCGACTGAAGATAACCTTGCAAAAATTTTTTTTTACATAAATTTTCCCACAATCATCTTCAACCTGGCCATTGTTTGGCAGGTATTACGACATGAAATTCAAAAATTTAAATTTGACGGGACGCCCTACTAAACACGTAATTACGTATTTATTTTTAACATTTTTGCTAAAATGCGCTCTAAGATGTGAAAAAAAAAAACCTTTTTAGGGTGTCGGCGGGGGACGTTGCAAAAATTTATTTTTTCACGAATTATGGCACTTTTAAGTAATAAAAAATTTCTACGAGCCCCCTAAAAAAAATTATACTTTGGTGGAAAACCTCCTGCTAGTATTCCAAACGCCTCCCCGAAGTCCCTTAGATATCAAAAAAATCCTTGGGCACCCACATCGCAGATTAAATAAAAATCCCCAAAAAACTCCATACGAAAGGGGTTCAAAAAGTTTCTATTGGAAGACAAAATGACTCCATAAAAATTTCGTGAAAATCAATAATTTTCTTCTGATCACGCATGGCGGTTGAAGTATGGTTTTTTTTGGAAATTTTTTCTTAATCCACGATGCACATAGGGGCAAAATGGTATGTTTTATGGCATCAATTAAACAACTGGATTTTTATAGTCGTTATGCACACCGTTTTAAAGAGCGTAGTTTTTTGATTAAAATTTATGTAAAAACATGTAGGACTTTCTTTGCAAAATTGCGAAAAAAATGCGCAAAAGCGAAAAAATAGAAATAATTAGTTTAAAGAATAAAATTTTGTAAATTTTTATATTATTTTGGGGCCACGGCTATCGCTAAAACAATTAAGTAATAGAATAACATACATATGAAGTATTCCACACCAAATGTTCCATAAAAAAAAA
Source organism: Pegoplata infirma (assembly GCA_963921195.1). Classification (NCBI taxonomy): domain Eukaryota; kingdom Metazoa; phylum Arthropoda; class Insecta; order Diptera; family Anthomyiidae; genus Pegoplata; species Pegoplata infirma. The sequence goes on from OY992540.1 coordinate 146,807,240, forward strand.
AATTTCAAATAAATTTGAAATAGGAAAAAATAACGATTATCAAGTCTTATTGGGAAGTTAAGGTGAAATTGGTCGTGGGGATGTTGAGGGAGGTGTGTGGGGATGTTGAGGGAGGTGTCTGCGATAAGTATTTACAAATTGATTTAGTATGATATTTATGCCTATATAATGTAATTTTATAAAATTTGTATATTATATACATATCCACGCCCCCAAAAGTGGGCGCTACGAAATAAACGGCATTTTCTATTACCCTTATTTATTTAGCAGGTCAAAGAACTTCTTATGTCATAAACATGTTTGATGTTTTGAACAAATGTAAGAAAAACCTTTAAAAAATCGTGTTTTCCAAGATTTTTTTAATTCTTCAAGGGGAAACTTGTTTTCACCTGGTCCGATTTTCCCCATTTAGAAGCCTAATCAGCCTATGGTCAGTAACTATGTTCGTGCTAAATTTCAGGGGTCTAGCTTTTCTGGTTTGGACTGTACTTGATTTAATATTATAAAATAAGTCATATTTTTAAAGTGCAGTTGCACAAAGCGGGCGCTTTTGGTGCAAGTTTCTATGACTGATTCTAGTAAAGAATTATACCACTTACCACTGTATAAAAATATCTAAGGATAATGTAGGATAAGTCTTAACATTTTGACCTTTGAACTTATGTTTTAAAAAACTTCATAAAAATAATGTTCTCAGAACGGCTATAACTACTTATAAAATTCAGTGCAATTTGGTCAGAATGAATGAAAATATTTTGTGCTAAAATTACCTTTTAATTGGTGTGTATTGTTCAACAATTTTTTATTGGTTTACCTTTCATTTGTAATTTTCAACTAAAGACTATATAAAATATTTTTTTTGGTTTTTTTGAACTTTTACTAAATTTAACACAGTGCCAAGAAAGGAAGAATGGATAAATCAAAAAAGTAAAAATGCAGTCAAGCGTGGAAAAGTATAGGCTTTCGATATAAAATAACAAAGTTAACAAAATCGTTTTTTTAAAAATTGAATTGTTGCCAAGAAGCCCCATATAGCTGCCCCTACACTGAAAAAAAAGACATAACTAAATTTAAGGAAAAAATGTCTTTGAAAATTTATCATGAATTTTCCTAAAATTTAGTTAAATTTAACTTAAAAATGAGAAATTTTATTAACTATGAGGAAAAAATTTTAGTTCATTTACTTATAATTAGTTCAAAGTTTTCTTTAAATGGATTTTTTAAATATTAGGAAAAAAATTCTTACTGCTAAAGAAATTTTCCACAAATCTAAGAATCGTATCTTTATTTTTAAGACATATTTCTTAAAAAACAATTTAGTTCAAGTTTAGTTAAAATTTACTAAAAAAAACATCATCGTATTTCTCTTCTTTGAATTGAGTAAGTGTACTTCTTAGAATTTAGTTAATGACTTCTGAGAATTTAGTAAATAACTTCTTAGAATTTAGTTAAAAATTAAAAATGGCGATATCTCGAAAACTAAGCAAGATAGAGCGAAACGGATGAAATTTTCAAGAGAAAGACTACAAAGAAAAATATGGAATAGCCTAGCTCTGTATATCTATCGGGGTCTCAAGACCCTAATTTTAGATCTAAAATTTGAAATTCCCGAGATTTTATATATACACATATCGCGGTAAATACTGCCAACACGAGAAAACGTCTAACGGCATTTTTGTAGCTCTTGACTCGTAGAACACTTCCGCAAAATACCCGAAAGCCCTCCGATTAATAGTTTTTGAGTTATCCGGTTTTTAAGATTCTCAAGACCCTATCAGGCCCCATATTATCGTATCTCAAAAACTAAGCAAGTTAGAGCGAAACGGACACAAGTTTTGGTTCAAAATCTATGGGGACCCTTAAAGAACCCAAAGGGGTCTCGAGTTAAATGGGGTCCGAACCCATGGGTCCAGGGTCTAGACCCAATCTATTTCTAAAATGTGAAGTGTAATTTTTCCCATTTTCTAGTTAAAATTGGCTTAAAATTAAATAACTTTGTTTTCCTTATTTTTGGGAAAATTATGAACTAAAACCAAGAAAAAAAATCTTTGGAGCCAAATCATTCCCTCTTTTTCTCAAAATTGAGTTAATTTTCCCAGATTTTAGTTCACTTTTTTTTTGAGTGTATGTGCGATGTGGGTGCCCAAAGTTTTTTTTTATTTTTTTTATTTTTTCGGTATTTGTATTTGTATTGGTACCGGTATTCAATTTAAAGGGTTTTGAAACAAATAACGGTATTGAAAAGGTATCGATTGCCAACATTGATTTTAACCTATGGCACTGTTTGATAACATTTAAAGTTTGTGGTGAAAATTTTCCAAAAAAATCAAAACTTTGACCGAAGGACGCCACTGATTAAAATGAGCGGATCATTATTAATTTAAATGAAAGTTTATCTCAAGTTATATTAAAGGGTCAAGTAAAGAAGTGTTGAGATTTTTTTAAATTTCTTGACCAAAATCCAAAATTTTGATCGCCGGGAGCCCAGGTTAATTTAATCCGTTTGCTCCTTTTTTATATTTGCAGATTTCAGAAAAAAACTATTGGATATTGGATACCTTTCATTGTAGGTGAAGCGTTAAAAATTTTTTTCTGATGAACCGCCCTAATGAATGTAAAAAAAAATTGTGTGAATTTATACAAATATGTGAAAGTGTGCGTGCTTATACATGTGTGTGAATTTTATATTAAAAATTAAGGTCTAATCTTTTAATTGTCTGGTTTTTAAACACGCATTCATAAACATAAGGGTGCCACTTATTTTGGATTTTGTAGTAGAGCACAACTCCCAACTCTAGTTTGTTTGTGGAGGACTCCAGTCAATGTTCCTTTTAGGGTGGCTTTCTTTTTTCGCTAAGTTCTCAATAATTAGTAAAGTTTTCCATTAAATTGAAAGAATATAGGATAAGGGTGCAAGAAAGTTCCAACAATTTCCATATAAGGGTCACTCTAATGCACACACACACACTTATCCAAACATGTTTGCATAATAGATTTCATACTCATATTAAATATGTTAGTGTATTTGTGTGTGCGTTTGTGTGTATGTGTTTACAAATTGTGTAATTTACGTAATTTTATAAAATGTTTTGTACGTGCTTTATTTAGCTTATTTTGTTATTATCACTTTAATTTATTAATGAGATTTAAATTTATGTTATAAAAATCATTTGTTTTCTTTGTGTTTTTAAAATTAATGTATTAATTTGTTGTATTTTTAATATATTTTTTTTTTGTTTGCTGGTTTTAAATCTTTAATTAGCAGAGTATGAGTAATATTTTATTGTTTATTTAAAAATTACTCATACGCACGGTATAACTAATTTTTTTTTAATGTAAACAATCTGTACAACTAAGCGTATGATTTATAATTAATTGCATATCAAAATATTGATCATACGCAACATTGTTTAGATTTGGTACCTTAATAACAAGGTTGGTTACCGAAACGAATAACTGTAAGGGTAACGGTAACGGTATCTAATTTTTATTTAATTCGGTAAAGGTAACGGTAAGTGTTTTCAAATCGTTTCGGTAACGGTATGTACCGGTACCGAACCAACCAAACCGGTACGTACCGGTATTATCAATTTAGTTAAAAATTTGAAAAAAGATAGAACTAAAAGCTAAAAATATTTTATAGACCCAAAAACCAGTATAGATTTGATATGATTATTATTTTTGTCATTTATTTTATGATAATTTGCAAATTATAAATTTAAAATTATGTTAGCAATTTGATTTTATTTTTTTGTTCGTTAAAATCCCTTAAAACAGGTAAAATTTTGAATACTGGTACAATACCGGTAACTTCTAATAATTATAACGGTAACGGTAAGGGTAACGGTATTCTAAAAATATTTTTAGCGGTATCGGTAACGGTAACGGTATTCGATTTGAAAGGGTTTTGAATCGGTAACGGTATAATAAGGGTAACGGTAACCAACCATGCTTAATAAGCACAGCTCCAACAAAGAAAATATGTATGTATCTAACATATCAGAAACTAAACTTTAGAATCTTAATTAGTGTAAAAAATTAAGATTTAAGCAATGTTGGCAATCGATACCTTTTTCAATACCGTTATCAGTTTCAATACCCTTTAAATTGAATACCGGTACCAATACCGAAACTAAGTTTTGGTATCGGATACCGATATCCAAAAACCTTTTCCTTCGGTACCGGTACGTACCGGTATTGAAACGGTTTTTCCTTAAAAAAAAAGAATAGAAGTTTGTAAATTTGTTGGTTTTTATATATGTAAAATCATACTCCAATTGCCTCCCAGGTGTCTCAAAAAAATCAAAAAAAGTCTTTGGGCACCCACATCGTGGATTAAGAAAAAATTTCCAAAAAAAGCCATACTTCAACCGCCATGCGTGATCAGAAGAAAATTATTGATTTTCACGAAATTTGTATGGAGTCATTTTGTCTTCCAATAGAAACTTTTTGAACCCCCTTTGTATGGAGTTTTATTGGGGATTTTTATTTAATCTGCGATGTGGGTGCCCAAGGATTTTTTTGATATTTATGGGACTTCGGGGAGGCGTTTGGAATACTACCAGGAGGTTTTCCACCAAAGTATAATTTTTTTAAGGGGCTCATGAAATTTTTTATTACTTAAAAGTGCCATAATTCGTGAAAAAAATAAATTTTTGCAACGTCCCACACTGTGACGACTACACTCAAAATAATTCTACAGTAAAAAAATTAGTAAGTGCGTTGGTAATCCAAATCTACTAATAAGTTACCAATTACCAGTATTACAGTAGTTTTTTTAGTATCTTAAAAGTGCTAAAATTAGTATTTCTTACTGTTTATGAGTAATTTTTGTTAGTAGTCGGTTGTACTAATTTTTTTACTATTTTTAGTTCATAAAAGTACTAATATACAGTAAGTTATTAGGTTTTTAATTTTTTTTTTTGTTAGTAATAATTCCGTAAGGGGGCGCTTATTTACAAGCAGAGCTACCAACTGTTTTTGCTGCAAAATCGTTAAATTTGAATTCAGTGTTGCCATTATGTTACATTTTGGGTATGTGCTGGTGCTTTTTTGGTTTTGCCGTTTTTTAAATACGCGTTTTTAAAGATAAGGTATTTATGGTGTTTTTTCCATTTTTTTTAATTTGTGATTTTTATATTATCAATAGATTTTGCTGAAATTTGAAAGTTAAGCCCAGACCTAATGAAATTTGGAAAATTTTATCCATGTTTGGACCTTGTCCTCATACAAACAACCCCTTCAAATTTGAATTAAGTGACTCTAACAATTAATTTAAATTGTGCCGAAGAGGAACTTACGGTGGTGGCGACTCGCCCCATTTGCTTGCAGACGGCGGCGTTTGCTCTCAATGGTCGGCTTATTTAAATTTTTGGTTATGGAGTTGTATTTTTGTAATGACGCAATCAAAATATGTATTTTTGATAAAGTTAAATAAAGAAAATTGGGGTTTATTTTCGTAAAAATTTCAATACAATTTATTGTTTTTACAAAACCAATTTACACAGAATTTTGAACAACGCTATGCGTTGTGATGGAATAGGATTTCATCTTAGGTGTGAATTAGGTATAAGTTCATGTAGTGTGAACGTGGCCTTACTCTATACAGGATTAATGATTTTTTTGGGATAAGACTAAAAATAATGCATGAACCTTCGTAATGCATGAAAAATAAAAAAAAAAATATGGCCTATGGGAAGCGGTAGGGAACAACTAGTACATATTTTTCCATTTTTTGTGGCTATGCATTACATGGTAATGCATACTGTTACTCCCTGTAGATTTAGTCGCCGATATTCAGTTAAAAGAAGCATATTTCTCTCAAAATTGTTTTATATGTGTTTTTTCCAGTAATTAAAAATTTTTAAAAAAATATCCAATCGGTCCATGTTTGGACTTTCCTACTTGTATTTGTGTAAAAACTTTTTGGTACATATTTTCTAATTTTTTTTACAACTACGTATTTTTTTAAATGTTTAATGACTGTTGTTTTTTTAAACAATTTTGTTTACTGTCAAAATCCAAATCCGGCGACCAAATTTGTCTATCACGTCAGGATTTTGAGTAATTCGCGGTTAAAGTGCCGAAAAAGGGCATTTTTGACCCTTTTTATATTTTTTTATTTTTTATATTTTTTTTATATGCCCAACAAACTGGTAAACATTTTTTTGAGAATTTACAAATAAGGACTTTTGGCCGGAAATCGATCTGTCTGGCCTCTGTGCATTCCATTAAAGCAGTTCTGTGGCTTGATAATTGAATGTAATAAAAAAAGTTTGTTTAAAATTTAATGTTAACCATTATCTTAATATTACTTGAGTAATATGAATGTAATATTATTTTTACTTTTGATTGTATCAGCTAATTTATTGAATTTATAATAAAAACAAATATTTTTATTTTTTTTTTTGCTTTTTATCCTTTTTACCTTAAAAAGCACATTTTCAAATTTTTTTTTAATATTCTCTCTTTTCTTGGCGCTGATTTTTGTTTGGTAAATTTTTACCCTTTTCCTATGATTTTTGCGTTTTTTTTTTTCATATTGATAATGGCAACACTGTTTTTATTAGCGATCATTTGCTCCTTCACAATTCAGCAGCAAGCAGCAGACAGCAAAAATTAAGAGTAGACTATTTAATTATAATTTCACTAAAATGCCATATTTTTTATTTCTTAACATTGCAAAAGCACACATCAAGTTCCAAATACAATAAGTACAGCTTTTATAAATTTATAATTTATAATTAAACAGGTACTTTATATTTTTTGCCGTCTGCTGCTTGCTGCTGCAGTGTGTGCGAACACTACGTTTGCTCGCATTAACTGCAGTGCTACCAACTGTTTTTTCTGTTTGTTTAGTGCGAAAAAGAATTAGAAAAAGTAACAACGCGATACCCAGTCATGGAGTGTTTATAAAAAAAATATATGTTACATTTATTTAATTAAATTGTGTTAAAGTAATTATATATAAATGTTTTTTATTTAAATGTGTTTATAATAAAATTAATATGCATTAATAATAAAACTACGACAGTTTTTTTTAAATCGTTTTTTATTTCAATGATTGTGTAAGAAAAAAATTCAAGCTGAAGAAGAATATGGATACACACACGAATACAAAAAAAAATGTAGGTATAAAAAAGCGCCCTCTGTAGTAAAATGTTTGTACATACATTTGAACATGTATTGAGAATATATTATTTCTTTCTTATATTTTTAGCAATCGTTTACGTGGTACAATGAACGCTACATTTTTTTAAACAGCTTAAGAAGACATGTAATTAAGTATATCTTATAACCGAAGTGAAATAATAAAATAAAAAACCGAAGTGAAATAAAATCATTTATATATAATATTTTTCTGACTTTTATTTATTAAAATTGATTTAGGTAGTAATTTTAATCACTAAAATTAATAATTTTATTTACTAAAATTAGTAGTTTTATTTACTAAATAGGACAAAAATTTTAAATATTTATGATTTTTTTAGTAGTAAATTGCAGTAATATTTACTGTTTTGTTAGTATTTCTCATGTACTAGATATTAGTAACAAATTTTAGTAATGATTAGCAACGCCTGCGCTAGATCATTTTGGACTAAAACATTAGTACTCGTAGCTAAATTTTTAGTATTAAATACCCACGTTTTTTTTTGAGTGTAGAACAAGCTAGCGGGACAAAATTATTTTTTTGACATATTTAAGTTCCTAAGGTCATAAGTGTTTCCAATTTTTATATATTTATCTGACTTGTGCACCCTACGTTCGGTATACCCTCTATATGATAGTACATGTAACAGTTAATTATTTTTTTACATTTTTCATTTCCTATGGTCATAAATATATCAAACTTGTATATTTCTTAATCGCTTGAGCACCCTACGTTCGGCATTCCCTTTATATGGATAGTGCATGTAACAGTTAATTATTTTTGTTCACATTTTAGATATCCTAAGGTCATAAATATTTCCAATTTGTATATTTTTTATTTTACATGTATACCCTACGTTTGGTATAACCACTATAAAGGAAGTGCATGTAACAATTATTTTTTTTTGTACATTTGCTAATATTCATTTAATTGTAATAATAATTGTGCATATTCCGAAATCTTTATAAAATTTTATTGTACATAAAATTAAAAATTTCAGACTAATTATATCCAAATTAATATATTTAAGAAAAATTAAAAACATAAATAAAATAGTAATGATAGTTATAATAAAATAATAATAATAATACGTATACGTATAATTAAAAAAAAATACTTGACCGAATCCATAAATACGATCCATAATTCCCAAAATACTAAAATTTTTTTGTAGTGTAAATTTTTTTTAGTGTATTTTTATTTTTAGTCTAAAAATTTTGGCAAATGACAGAATACCTTTGTAAAACATATTAGTGGCCTATGAATGTTCCTTAAAGCGTGTTTTTTGAATATGTTAATTCGTGATGAAACCAATTTAAAACTTACGTTTTTGATCATAACTTCTGAACTCCTCGACCAATATCGCTATAATTTAATACCAATATGACACGAAAAACTGTAAATATATATGCCAAGCTTCAGTAGCTTCATCCCTGTCTTTCGAAAGTTATCGGGTTTTTATTAGATATACAGACAGTCGGACGGACATCGCTAATAAAATACCTGATGGTCAAGCGTGTGCAAAAAGATATTGCCATGGTAATATAGCCTTGTATCGTACCTTTCATTTAAAAAAAGAAAATAGCCATGGGACACGTGGAGACAACATTTTCCTATTCTCTTAAAGTTCAATGTAACTACAAACAAAAAATAGTTTTATTGGGGATATCTGAAAAATTCTTATAAAAAAAATTTTAAGCTATGTTTAGTAGGGAAAGTTAAATTCACTAGTTCCAACACTCTTCTTAAAAATCCATTGCAAAAAAATATTGCAAAAATTCACAGGTTAAAAATACTATAGTCTTGGAGCACTATTCAAAAAATTAAAAAAAAAATTAATTGTTTTTAAAGACCAATTTTTCGACTTTAATGGATTGGTTTATAGCTCACTGACATTATACGCATAGAAAAATGGCAATTTCGTGACATTAGGACTATTATCGATTACACTGAACCCATTTTTTTAAAAAATAGGAGATTCAATTTTGTCCCGCTGGCTTGTTCTACACGTCACAGTGTGCGTCCCCCGCCGACCCCCTAAAAACGTTTTAACAAGATAACGTTTTCAGGCTGGTGTCTAATTTTAAAAAAGTTGCAGGACGCCACCTCAGTTTGACTATATAAGCTAACAATTAACGAAAAAGAAAACAGAAATTTTTATTTTCATTTTCTTAAAACCAAAAATTTTAATAAATTGGGTTTGTAACTTGGATAATAATTCACCTCGTGGTGAATAAGCCCGTTTTTCACCAGCTGGTGAATAAAAAGTAACATAATTATTTAAAAAAAAAAAAATTTTTTTTTCATAAATTTTTTTTTTTAAAGATTTTTTTTTCATAAAATTTTTTTTTTCATCAACTTTTTTTTCGATCAAATTTTTTTTCCATCAAATTATTTTTTTTCATCAATTTTTTTTTTTCATCAAATTTTTTTTTTTATCAAATTTTTTTTTCATCAATTTTTTTTTAATCAAAAATTTTTTTTCATCAATTTTTTTGTTTTTTCATAAATTTTTTTTTTCATTAATTTTTTGTTTCACCAAATTTTTTTTTTCATCAAAATTTTTTTTTCATAATTTTTTTTTTTATCATATTTTTTTTCATCCATTTTTTTTTCATCAAATTTTTTTATCAAATTTTTTTATCAAATTTTTTATTATCAATTTTTTTCTCACCAAAAATCAATTTTTTTTTTGCATCAAAAATTTTTTCTTTTCATCAAAAAAATTCATCAAAAACTTTTTTTCATCAAATTTTTTTTTCACCAAAAATTTTGGGTTCATTAAATGTTTTTTAACATTTTTGTTTTTCGTGAAAAAAAAATCACTTTTTTTTACCAAAACTACTTTTTCAGCAAGTCTAAGCTTTTCGCATAAAAATGTTCCATTTGTGTATGAAATGTACATAAAACAACTGAGAGTGTTATATTCTTTGGTGCCGAATCTTTTTTACTCTCCAAAATGTAAAAACACTTTTTTGCACTTATTTTTGCACTCACTTACGAAATGTACAGCTCTTTTGGTTTTTTAATGGGGTCCTCGACTGATATTTCAATTCGTTTTGCATGGAATAGCAAAGTAATATAACATTATTTTATCTAAAAAAAAAACTTTGCTTTGGCAAGTACACCCAAATCTTCCGCAAAACATTATCATGATTTAATGTTTTGGGCAAGAGTACAAAATTCGCAGGCGTTTTTTTAATTTTTTTTTTTCACATCTTAGAGGGCATTTTAGCAAAAATGTTAAAAATAAATACGAAATTATGTGTTTAGTAGGGCGTCCCGTCAAATTTAAATTTTCGAATTTCATGTAGTAATACCTGCCAAACAATGGCCAGGTTGAAGCTGATTGTGGAAAATTTATGTAAAAAAAATTTTTTTGCATGGTTATCTTCAGTCGGCAACCAGCGCACAGTGCCACATTTGGCCAATCTAGGACGACAAAAATCCAATTTTATTTATATTGACTAGAAATTCGGTATAAATGTTCGTTTTGATTTCAAAAACAACATTATGAAATATATGGGAGGCCAGTTAACGGCCACGCCCACTCTTTAAAAATTTTTTAATTTTGGTTGTAATTTCTTTTAACTTAGTATATATACTTTCAAGGACTGTAGAAATAATATCACAAAAAAAGGGGGCGGTCCGACAATTGCCACGCCCACTTTTTAAAAATATGTTTAAAAAATATGTAAAAACAAGGTTTACATATCGTCCCACTATAGTCGGCGTCGCAGACGGTCGCAAAAGCTAGCCGTTGAAATAAGTACTATATATATTGGTCAATATGTCTGAAAAAGTCCGGCGACCAATAGAGACCAAACACAAAAGTTATATTCCATCAAAAAAATAAATATATAATATTCTTTTCAAAAATTTTTATTATGTTAAAAATTTAATAAAAAAAAGAAAAAATTGTTTAAAAAAAGAAGAAAAGATATGACTTAAAGCCTTTAAATATCCTTTAAAATTACCAAAAAAGAGTGTGTAAATATCTTTTTTTGTTAAAAAGTTACAATCGTTTAAAATCGACTTAATTAATGCAAACTAATGAACACTACTTTCAGGATTTTACAAGATGCAACTTTATGCACCCACATCTTAATAACGAATAGAATTATAGTTCTTATATGAGTATTTCCGTGTTATTAGGAATGTTTTATAATACATACAAACAAATCATAAAAATCGGGGAACTTTTTTTTTGATTTTTGTCGTGCTAGATTGGCCAAATGTGGCACTGTGCAGCGGTCAAAGTTGAAAAAGATAACGTGATTCTACCAAAAATCATGTCCAAATCCGGCTAATAAATTCGGAAGTTTGGATTAAAATTTGCGGAAATTTTGGAAAAATATTTAAAAAAACTTAAACCGCGATTTTGTTCCACAGGTGCTGATTTTTAAACATAAAAATTATTTTTTTTATCCAAATTGGTACCAAAAGTTGGAAAATATTAGGTGTGTTATCTAAAAAATATTAAAAAAATATAAAAACGTGATTTTGGCCCAAAAATTATGATCTGCGATTTTGGTCCACAGATGCTTATCATTATTTGCGGACCAAAATCATGGTTTTATATTTTTTTTAAACATTTTTTATATAATAAAACTTGGAAAATGTTAAGTATGTTATTTTAAAAATATTAAAAAAATATAAAAGCTCGATTTTGGTCCAAAAATGCTGATCAGCGATTTAAGGCCACAGATGCTGATCAACATTTTAGGACCAAAATCGTGTTTTTATATTTTTTTTTAAATATTTTTTAGATAACACACTTACCAGTTTCCAAAAAATTAAATAAAGAATAAAATAAAAATTCATTTTTATGTTTAAAAATCAGCAACTGTGAACCGAAATTGCGGTTTTGGAATTTTTTTAATATTTTTCCAATAAAGTGCGCCAAATTTCCAAATTTTTGAGCCGGAGTTAATCAAAAAATTCGGACATGAATTTTTGTCGAAATATGTAATTTTTTCAACTTTGACCGCTGGTTGCCGACTGAAGATAACCTTGCAAAATTTTTTCATAAATTTTCACACAATCAGCTCTAACGTGGCCATCGTTTGGCAGGCATTACGACCTGAAATTCGAAAATTTAAATTTGACGTTATATTTGAAAAAAATAATTTTTTTTTAAGTTTTTATACGTTTTTTTAATTTTTTGTTTTTTTTTTCGATAATACCGGTACGTACCGGTATTGACGTTTCGGTATTGGTAATACCGTAACCGATTCAACTCAAATACCGTAACCGATACCGATACCGCTATAAATAAAACAAGTAGAAAAGTTAAATTCAACTTTGCCGAATCTATGAATACCCTCCACAATGCCCTTTCTAAAGGATTCTACATTTAAACATGAAAAAAATTAACAATTTTGATTAGAAATATTTCATTTTGAGTAAAAAACTCTTTTTTTGTCATTTAAAATAAAAATTACTAATTTTTTTTTGAGTGTAAAACTTTTTTCGAGTGTAATGTTTTTTTTTACTGTAAAAATATTTCTGAGTACACAAAATATTGACATTTTTGTAAAAACAAAATAAATAAAATTTTTTTCGAGTGTAAAATTTTTTTCGAGTGTAATTTTTAAGTTACCAATGCTTTTAAAACTAAACAGGTTTAAAAAGCATTGCTTTAAAACTAAACAAGTTTGAAAAGCATTGCTTAGTTACCACCAATGCTTTTAAAACTTGTTTACCACGTGGCATTTAAGATGAACAAAATCTGAAATTCGGTGTTTTGCTTATAACTTTTGACCCACTGGACCGATTGAGCTGAAATTTAATACCAAACAGACCTAGGGAACGGCAAAGATATATGCCTAGCTTCAGCAGTTTCATTATTGTTTTTCGAAAGATAGCGAGTTTTTTATCTCTTAAATTAGCGAAAGACCCTTGCCGAAATTTAATCTTTTGCTCATAACTTTTGAACTACTGGACCGATTTGGCTGGATTGCAATACCAACCTGACCAGGTAAATGACAAACATATATGCCAAACTTCAGTAGCCTCTGTAAAGTCTTTCAAAAGTTAACGTGTTTTCTACGGACGGACAGACAGACGGACGGACATCGCTAGATCGACTTAAAATCAGAGACCATAACAGTTATGAGATTTATTGAAAAAAATCAAATTTAACTGTTCAAAAATATTTTTTCAAATAAAAGTTAAAAATAACAGTTTGAAATGATTTATATAAATATCTGTTCAAAATAACAGAAATATAAAACTTTTATTTTTTATAACTGTTATTAAAAACTCTTTGAGCCTTAAAAAACTCGAGTTATTAAAATAAAACAACAATAAACGTTTGCAGAAGAATCCTATTGATATCTAATACTTCAATCATTGATTTAAAGATATAAACTTTGATTGATTTTTTTTAAAAATAACTGTTATAACAGTTATTTACTCAAATAAATATAAAATAAAAGTTATTTTAGATTGTTTGAACAAAAAGTTTTTAATAACAGTTATTTTTTACTGTTATTGAAAAAATCAAAAAATAAATGTTATTGCAAATTTTAACACGGGACATCTTTAGAAGTCTTTTCATATATAAAATACTAAGTTTGGTCAACATTCGTTTCATGATTTTTTTAAAACAAAAAGACACATATAACTGTTATATTTGGTCTCTGCTTAAAATCGATCGAGGATCATGAATATATATACTTTATGGGGTCCTAGACCAATACTTCGATGTGTTACAAACAGCATGACACACTTATATGTATTTACACTAGAGGTGTCCTTAGAAACGAAAATCACCTTTTTATACCTGGTAGGGTCCTATATTGTTCTTTAGTATCTAAAAATGAGTGAGCCAAAATTTGGGGACAATCGGCTAAAAATAACTCGTGCCGAAAATGGATTGAAGTTTTGGGACATTCTTATAAGAACGAAAAACTCTTTTTTTCTAGTTTTTGGAAAAACATTGGTATTTGATATTTTTTGTTAAATTTTTTGTGAAATAATATGAAAATGGTACTAAATTACCTTTTCAAAACGACTAATAAAATTAAAATCGGATGAAAAACAAGCATTTTACGAATACTTGCCCAAGACCATTGTATGGTTTTTAGAGCCAGAATTTCAAAATTTTCAAAATTTTTAGGCAAAAAAATAGTAAAAATTTAATTTTACTTTATGATCAAATTGAAAATATGTTTAAGATTAAAAATAGCAGACATGGTACTCAAGCTTTTTTTTTATTTGGCGCGGGTAGTGATAAAATTTCCGCGGATTCCAAATAAAATGCATTTTTCTACAATAATTAAGCAAATTTTTGAAAATTTGTGCTCTATTGTGCGGATCGAAGTGTAAAACGTAAATTCTGTAACTTTTGAGAAATCGGATATATGCAGATATTTTGTATTATAGAAATGTATAACGTCTCAAATTTGTCATTTCATCTCGACGAAAAGGGGTTAAAGATGCCCGAATTCTCAAAAAATTTACAGAATTTATGTATTTCACTTCGTATAATACAATACAGAAAATTGTTTCCCATATTTGCTAAATTATTTTAGAAAAACTCATTTTCTTTGGAATCCGCGGAAATTATATCACTACTCACGCCAAATGAAAAAAAAGTTAGACTACCATATCTGTTAGTTTTTATCTATAACATGTATTTAATATAATTATAAGGTATAATTTATCTTTTTTTTATTTTTTTGCCTACAATTTTTGAAAATTTTCAAATTTTGGCTTTAAAAACCATGCAATGGTCTGGGGCATGTATGCGTAAAATGCTTATTTTTCATCCGATGTTTTTTCATCAGATAAGAGTGTCCCAAAACTTCAATCCATTTTCGGCACGAGTTATTTTTATCCGATTGTCTCCAAATTTTGGCTCACTCATTTTTAGATACAAAACTACAATTTAGGACCCTACCACGTATTAAAAAGTGATTTTGAAAAATTAGCTTAGTCGTTAGGACACCTTTAATATACACTCTATCACTAGGGTGGAGGGTATAAAAATGAATGGAGAAGTCTTTGCATAAATCTATGGATATCAATCTTCCGAATGATCTTTATGGTTAACGAAACTAAATCTGTTTTATTTAATTATTTGATAAAGTTAAACTTTAAGTTTTGTCTATAACTAAATAGTAAAAGTTAATAATAGCAAAATAACCCATACACTATATAAGAATTTGCTGACACAGGAAATCAGGGTCAAATGTTTTTAGCATACAACAGCTCTAGTGTTAAACGAACATAAGTTTACGATATTTTGGTCAATTAAATCTTGTTTGGTTGGTATTTTTTTTCTTCCTTTTTCACCCCATACAGTTACTTTGAATGTATGCATAAATATTTATAATGTTTTAAGGATATGAGGATAAGCAGGATGGGTGTATGCATGTGTGTGTGTGTATTTGACGGGGGTGTTATTTGGTCACTAATTCACTCACAATCAGTCGGGATTTTTGGCATTGGTGTTGGCGATGATATGTTGTGGTATAGTGTTGTGTTGTGATGTTGTGTTGGGGTCATGGCTGTTGATGTTGTCAGCCACATTTTGTACACACACACACACACCATTACTAATAACAAACCAGCAGGCATAAACAGCATAAAACGGCAGGCACAAACAGAAATTAGAAACAAACAAACAACAGAGAGAAGTAGAAAAAAAAGGAGCTAAAAACATCCGTTGTTGTTGCTGCCAATGTCAACGACATAGTTTGAAACACTTTCTCTTATAGAAAGAAAGAGGCTATTATTACAGTAAATATGTTAATGTGTGTGTGTGAGTGTGTGTGGGTCAGGGATGAAATATGGCAATTTCGATTTGGTATCAAAAATGATTTTAAATTGTACTTTTCAAGGTACTTTTTAATTTAAAACAACAAAAAAAATAGTAATTATAAACGAAACAGGTACTAAAAATTCATGAATGTATTTTAAAAATAAAAATGAGATTTGACATTTGTTCCGGTAAAAAACAAATTTATTAAACAAAACACCCCCCGGCCGAACCAACTTTAACCTCAAGTTGCGAACACTGTTAAGTTCTTTGTTGATTATGAATCTGGGGTGCCCCACTACTATATTTCGACGAAAATTAAAATCTTTGCAAGAGCCGTTTTTGGAAAAATAGCGTTTAAACGTCATAAAAATTACATTTTAAGCTTATCTCGAAAACTATGAGAGATATGAAAATATAACTTAAGACAAAAATTATTCCTAGGGAATAAGTGAAAAGTCATAAGATCATACATGGTATTCATTAGACCAAACACCAACATAAATAAAACTCTTTTAAGAAAAAGAGTTTCTCCACGAATAACCATGTTTCAATTAGTAGAAAATGGGGAAAAAATTAATGCAAGAAAAAAATTTCAATAAAAAATGAATTAAAATTTGTTCAATTTAAAAATGTATCAAATTAGTCGCGGGCGTATCAACGTATTTTTCAACATTAAATAGTATCAAAAAAAGTACATTTGTATCAACAATTCCATCCCTGGTGTGGGTTTATTTTGTGGCTGATGTATTTATGTTTTCCTGTTTGTGTGTGCATAGTTGGGTTTTATATGTTGCTGATTGTTTGTGTCTGTGTTATGGTCAGTTAAAACCGGGGGGTTTTTCTAGGAAAATTCACACAAATTTCAAATATCCTTACTAATACACATACACATACACTTACCCATACATGCAAACACACAAAAACACTACATATAAATACTAATCCATTCATTTGCTTCTAATATTCATAGGTGTTGCTACATACACATATCTGTGTGTGCGTGTTTCTGTGTATATGTGTGTGGCTTCATTTACAAAATAAATTACCTCACTTGACAAGCATCTCTTGGCAGCAAACAGAACAACACTACAGTTACAATAACAACATTATACATAGTTAGAAGATGATAAAAAAAAAACAACAACATTTTGACATTTGCTATTAAAACCATAAATGTCATACCAAGTTAAGCTTCATAAGGCAACTTACCAACAAAAACAGTAACACCAACAAAAACAACAGCAGCAACAACTACTACTATTAAGTAGTCGGTAGTAAGGAATGTATGACTATCTGTTATGCAAAGAAGCATAAATACAGTTTGGGAAAATTATTTAAAGTTAGTTATTAAAAAAATTTCCCTATAGAAAAAAATTCAAAATTCGATATTTTTCCTATTAAAAAAGTTCATAGACTACAGGCGCGGATCCACGGGGGGGGGGGGAAAGGAAATTTCCCCCCAAACCGAATTCGAAAGAAAAAAAAAAAAAAAAAAAAAAAACAGAAAGTAAAAAGACAATAATCTGAAAAAAAAAAATTCTATGAAAAAAGTCCAAGGATCTAAAAATGTTCTATCCCGAGTAAAAATTTTTATATGGTGCAATATATAATGATATATAACACAATATATATTTATACGCAATTTAATCCGAATAATGGTGGATGTTTTTGCATTAAAAAAGATCAACGTGTATAAAATATGATTCGATTTCATCCGAGTTTTGACCACCCGAGTAAAAAAAAATTGTATGGTAAAACATGTTATCTTATAAAATTATATATAATTTATTGGATCTGATTTTGCTAAATTTCATCCGAAAATTGGCCGCGCCAAAGTTATCTCATAACATCATAAAATATATGAAGTTACAGTTTAATATTTGATTGTATGTGATTTCATCCGGAAATTGGCCGCGCTAAAGTTATCCCAAATTATCTATTATCATGATTTTGTATTACATATGATATGATATGATATGATGTAATTTCATCCGGAAATTGGCCGCCCCAAAGTTATCTTAAAATATCCAATATCATGATTTTATATTAAATTGGATATTATATAATGTAATTTCATCCGAAATTTGGCCGCGCCAAAGTTATCTTATAATATCTGATATCTTGATTTTATAAAAAAATTATTGGATACATTTTTATCCAAAAAATGTTTTTGTTTTTAGATTTATTTTTAGATATAATAATGTCAAACTAAAAATAAATAAAAAAAAAAAAAAACTTCTAACGGACGGGGATTAGAACCACAAGTCTTCCGTTTTGTAATCGCAATCTCTACCCTCTAGACCAGCGGACGTTGTTAGCAAATGACAACTTTAAAAGACTTAGGCTTCTGTTCTGTCTTTCACAACTTTTCAATCCACATGAAAATTTTCGAATCACATGAAATCAAGTTTAGTGTTTTGTTGATCACGTTTTCATTCGAAGTTGAAATCGAATAATTAAAATTTAAAAAAATTATAAGGAAAAAGTGCATTCGTTTTACTTTCACCAAATTTTATTTATATGAAATAAAACGAAAAAGAAATTCGGATGTGAAATCTAGAACACCAAAAAAATTCGGAAATATTCACTTTCACATTTTTTATGTGAATTACTTTTTTTGGAACAGCGGCCTTAGTTTTAGATAAATTGATCGTATCTAATTATATCAAATTGATCTAACATATAGTAATATATGATTATATCCAATTAAATATGTTATTCACTTGTACACAATTTTCAAAAAGACTTAGAAAATTTTTGATAAAATTTGCAAAAAAAAAAATTGGAATGACGTACAGCGCTATTAGGGGCTTCCATGGTAAGCTTAAACAATAATTTTAATGTAGCGGTATGCCTTATTTTCAAGTCATAGGCTTCCAAAGTGAAATAAGACTTTCACTGCGACGAATTTGCATGTATTTTGTTTTTGTTACAATAACAAAATACACACAAATTCGTCACGAACGAATGGCGTTCGTATTACAGAAACTGGGGGTTTGGCTTATAAATTTGAAATTTTTCATAGAATCAGGAAATCAGAATTAGATTTGAGATCGGGTTCCAAAAATCATTGATAATTTAAACCAAATATAGCTATTATTAACTATATAAATGCAATATAAATTTTTAAAAATGATTGCAAAAATTCTAAAAGTAAAATTTTTTAAGTTCTAAAAAAAAATGCAATAAAAAAGTGTTTTCCATTTAAAAAAAAATTAAAAAAATATATTTTTTTCTGGAATCGAACTCGGGTTCCCAAAATTTTAATTAATTAATTAAATTAATTTTATACTAAATTAAATATAGTTATATAGAACTATATAACAGCAATATGATTTTTTAAAAATGATTGCAAAAATTCAAAAAAAGAAAAATTTTTAGTTCTAAAAAAATAAATGCAATAAAAAAGTGTTTTCTATTAAAAAAAAAAAATAAAAAAAATATATTTTTTTTCTGGAATCGAACTCGGGTTCCCAAAAATTATAGATAATTTTATAATAAATCAAATATAGTTATATATAACTGTATAAAAGAAAAATATTTTTTTTAAAATGATTGAAAAAATTCCAAAAATGAAAATTTTTTAGTTCTAAAAAAATTAAACGCAATAAAAAAGTGTTTTCTATTTAAAAAAAAATAAAAAAAAAACTTTTTTTTTCTCGACTGGGCCGGGAATCGAACTCGGGTTTCCAAAAATCATATGTAATCTTATATGATACAATAAAAAGTTTTGTATAACCATATATGTTGACACACAAAAATAAATTTTGAAATACTGGCATATATAATTATATATGGCTAGTTGTTTGGTCAAAAAAATATTTTTTTTATACATGATTATATCAAAATATATATTCCATTACATATGCGACCATTTATAAATATATATTGAGTTTAGACGAAATTTGCGTGTATATATAGTACCATACAAACACAGATATGTTATCGTTTAAGACACATATAATTATATCTATTATTTTTGTTGGAAATTTTTTTAGTATGGAACCATATATAGTTTTAAATGGTATTATATTAGTCATATACAATTATACATAAATTGATACTGGATTTTTTGTTTAGTAAAGTCCTATACATAATAAGATATAAAGTCACGTATAATAATGTATGAAATCGGATTAAGTTTTATGTGCAACGTATGATTACATCTACCATTTATATTAATATATTATGAACAATATAATTAGATATGATTTTATATGACATCATTTAAAAAAATTGGAAAATTTCAAAGTGAGATATAATTTTATACTTTGACTCATATAGTTGTATATGGTTTTATAAAAACATATAAAATAATATACATTTATATAAATTCCTTTTTACTCGGGCAGACATTATCATATTTCAGTGGATCCAATTAGATCTAATTGTACAAAAACATATAAAATCTTTGTGTTTTTTTTGGTTTGGGTGAGATACACCACAGGTCCACGATACATTCACCAAACATATAATTTTCTAAACAAGAAAATTGTTTGGGTACGCTTCGAACCAGATAGGTGATATACATAACCCTAACAAGAAAATGTTTAGGAACATTTAAAAAAAGTTTCTTATACTTTGCCTTAAAAACTTAGAAATTTTTTGGTTAATTGGAAACATTTAAAGTTATATATGAAGCAGAAGAAGATATATATTATTTTATATTAAATTATACAGAAAAACAAATTTTGTATTGACCCTCATATTATCTCATACAGTTATATCAATCGTACACCTTTTAATCCGAATCTTGATTAAATTATATATTACTACATATGACTGCATTAGAAAAATTTAGAAAATATCTCACGGATGTATAATCATATATAATTTGCTATGTTTGTATCAAGTTATATATTGTAATATATGTTTATTTTTACTCGGGATGAAAAATGTTAAAGAATCTTAAATTTTTTCTGGAGAAAAAATGTCGCGGAATGTTAAAATTTTTCTATATGAAAAAATTTGTCAATTTTTCTATAGGAAACCCCTTAAATGTTGTCTTCAGGAAAAATCTGGGAATTTTTCTATAGGAGAATTTTTTTTTTACAGAATTCTTCTATGAAAGAAGTCTAAGATTCCTAAAATGTTTCTGAATGCTAGAATTGTTCTATCTGATAAAAGTCTCAAAAAATAAAAATTTTCTTTATAAAAAATACAAGAATTATTCAAGACGAAATATTTGTGAATTTTTCTAGATAAAATTTTTGTTAATTTTTCTAATTAAAAAATTTGGTAATTTATAGAAAAAAGTTGAGAATTTTTCTTCTTCTTAACTTTTTTATAGGAAAAATCTTATAACTTTGACAATTTTAATATGAAAAATTTAACAGTTTTTCTATATGAAAAATCTGACAGTTTTTTTTTAAGAGAAAGCTGAGAATTTTCTATATTGAAAATTTAACAATTCTTCTGAGTAAAAAGAAAAGGGGAAATGAAATCACGAGTGAGAATTTTTTCTAGAATTTTCAAGAATCTTTTTTTTATAGAAAAAAACTAAAATTAAAAGAAAATGTTCTATAGAAAAAATAAAAAAATTTTCTTCAGGGAGAATTTTTTTTTGAGAATTTTTTATACAAAAAATACAATAGAAGCTTAGAGTTTTTTTATAGAACAATTTTACAGAATCTGGGACTTTAATAGGAAAAATGTCTCGGAATCTAAGTATTTTTCCTTAGGAAAAATGTCTCCGAATCTGAGACTTTTTCTATAAGAGATAGAAAAAATTTCAGATTTTTTCGATAGGAAGAATTTTTGAGTTTTAATATTAAAAAAAATATTCTAAAATCTATGACTTTTTCGTTAGGAAAAATAACTCAGAATCCAAGTCTTTTTCTGTAAAAATTGCCTTAGACTTAGAATTTTAGAAAAAAAAACATTCTGAGAATTTAAAAAAAAAATTCACTGAATCTAAAAAAAGGTCTTAGATTCCGACATTTTTTTTATTTGAAAAAAAGTCTCAGAATCTAAGAGTTTTATTTAAGAAAAATTTGGGAGACTCAGACTCTGAGACTTTTTCTATGGGAAAAATGACTCAGAAACTAAAACATATTTTTAGGAAAAAATTTCTTAGACTCTCTTATAAAAATATTTCTCAGAAAATGCTTGACTATCTTAGACTTTTTCTAGGGAAAAGTTTCTCAGAAAACAAAACTTTTTAAATAGAAAAATGTCTCAGAATCTAGAAAATTGCCTCCAAAAATTTTAAAAAGCATTAAAGTCTTCAATTTTTCTAATCTCAGGTACTTTCTACGGAATGTTTTTTCAAACCCTAAAAATTTTGGTATAGAAAGATAGTTTCGGTATCTTAAACCGTTTCTGTAGAAAAATAGAATAGAAAAAATTTTAATATTTCAGAACCTAAGAAGTTTTCGATGGGAAAAACACTCACTAAATCTGAGAATTTTTCTTTACGAAAATCGTTTCTAAATATAGAAATTTTTGGTGTGAGAATTGCATAAGTATCTGAGAATTTTCTATATGAAAGTGTATCAGAATTTACAAATTTTTATATAAATTCTGATTAATTTTTATTCAAAAATAAAAACCGTCACATTCTATCTTTAAAATATTATATTTTTAGTAGGTTTATTCTAGCTCGAGAATATCATAGCTTTATTAGCTAAAAGAAACAATGGCCTCGAGCTAGAATGAACCTTCTTAAAATATTTTTGTATAAATTTTAAAAGCTGTTCTATATCAGAACCTCAGAAGTTTTCTATCAGAACCTCAGATTTTTTTTAGAAAATTATGTCAGAATCTGGGTCTTTTGCTGTCCGAAAAATGTTTTAGAACCTGAAAAATTTCTTGAAGATACATTTTTGAAAATATCAAACATGAACAGAAAAAATAATACTACTAATAAACAAGAGTTGAACAGTAAAAAATCTTAACCAAGATTCAATTACGACCTAAAGTTTCCTGTCAATTACGACCTAAAGTTCCCTGTAATGGGGATTATGGCCATTTGTTATGTGGTCATTATCCCTATAAATCTGGGAATTATGTCCGTTTTGTATTGGGATTATGTCCAAATTATTTTCGGTCATAGTCCCCACAACCATTATGGTGATTATGACCGAAATGGTAGTGGGGACTATGACCTAAAATTATTTGGACATAATCCCAATAAAAAACGGACATAATTCCCAGATTTATGGGGATAATGACCACGTAACAAATGGCCATAATCCCCATTATGGGGATTATGTCTTCCATACTATTTGGTCATAATCCCCAAAATTAAAAGAATTTTTTTTTTTTACTTAAAAGTTTTCTGCGTAGCCATCGGTCGGTCTTAGGGATTACAAACTCCATGCATTAAGCCCACCCTTTCTGCAGGAAACGGGGATTATGACCAAAATTGCTTTGGACTTACTCCCTATAATGTGAATGGTGGTTATGACCGAAAAAAAAGTTCGGTCGTAATCCCAACAAGGAACGGACATAATCCCCATTGGGATTGTGACCGTTTTGGAAACGGTCATAGTCCCCACAACTATTATGGGAGTTATGACCGTAATAAAATCGGTCATAATCCCCATTTCCGTTTTGCGGGTAATGTCCGTGGGGATTATGTCCAGTCACCCATTTTTTTCCATATAAAAAAGTCTTATATTTATTGATTCTATTTAAATTTTGTGCTGTGTTTATGCATATGTTGGTATTTTTGTATGTACATTTATAAGTTAAGCCAAAGTTTAAATACCTTTAGACAGCTTAAAAGTCATTTTTAGACCAAATCTGCTATAAAACACAACTACCAACACAAACACAGTCACAATCACACTTGTTAAAACATATTTAAAAAACAAAGTATTTAAAACTATTTTAAAAGCATCATCATCATTACAAAGATCTATGCAAGTTCAGTTTTTTTTTTGTATCTGAACAAAAAGCAGTTTTGAAAAGTTAAGTTAAAAAAAAAATATTTTTTTTATAGCCAAAATGTTTTAATTGTTAAGAGCAAAGGAAAGACCTTTTCTCTACTTGAATATTCTTGATTTAAATAATTTCTCGACACTTATACACACATACACTGACATTTTTAGCCATAAAAACAGAATGAATTGTCATATTGTTTTTGTGGAATTTGAAAAATTGCTGTCATTAAGCTGCAGGGTCACTTTTAATTACTTTCAAGAAGGTCATTCTGAATTAGTATCAAATAGTTAGTAGTTTTTTTTTTGTGTTCTATTTTCATTTTCTATTTGAGTTTCCTACTGATGCAATTATATAGTCAAATAAAACAAAAACAAAAAAAAAAACTAAAATTACACTGTGCAACAAAAAAAAAACAAATGAGCCTAAATGGCTCAAATGCCAAATAAAAGTAGACCATCAAATAAACAAAATCACCAAAGTGTTTGGCAAAGTTAGTTCGGATTTTTTTTTATGGCCCACTGAAGTTTTTAATTTTTTTTTATCAAAGGACTACGTCTTCAGTACTATTGTGATGACGATAGCATCAACAGCAACACACTAGCTTATAAGAATTTTTGTACTGTCCCTGATGATGTTATTCAATGAAAAACTAAATATTGCAAGAATGAAAAAAAAGACTTTAAATAAAAGAAAGACCTCGAGCTTGATTATTTACTATTGTTTGTGTTTTATAAAATTTTATGATGATTCTTTTTTTTTTGTTAACAAATTAACCTTCTACACCATTTCCAATTGTATTTTAAGAAAATGTATTTTAAAATTGTCCAAATTAATTTCAAAGTTGTCCAAATGTATTTCAAAATTGTCCAAATATATTTTAAAATTGTCCAAATGTATTTTAAAATTATCGAAATGTATTTTAAAATTGTCCAAATTAATTTCAAAGTTGTCCTAAATGTATTTCAAAATTGTCCAAATGTGTTTTAAAATTGTAGTTTAAAATTTTCCAAATGTATTTTAAAATTTTCCAAAAATAATTTTAAAATTGTCCAAATGTATTTTAAAATTGTCCAAATATATTTTAAAATGTCAAAATGAGTTTAAAAATTGTCCAAATGTATTTTAAAATAACAAAATGTATGTCTAAATGTTCCAATTATATTTTAAAATTGTCAAAATTAATTTTAAAATTGTCCAAATGCATTTTAAAATTGTTCAAATATATTTTAAAATTGTCCAAATGTATTTTAAAATTGTCCAAATGTATTTTAAAATTTTTCCAAATGTATTTTAAAATTGTCCAAATGTAGTTTAAAATTTTCCAAATGTATTCTAAAATTGTCCAAATGTATTTAAAATTGTCCAAATGTATTTTAAAATTATCCAAATGAATTTAAAAAATTGACAAATACGTTTTAAAATTGTCTAAATGTATTTTAAAATTGTCCAAATGTATTTTAAAATTTTCCAAATGTATTTTAAATTATTCTATGTATAACTCTATGTAGAATATTTCAAAATATATTTGGAAAATTTTAAAATACGTTTGGAAAATTTTAAAATACTTTTGGACAATTTTAGAAAATTTTAAACTACATTTGGACAATTTTAAAATGCATTTAGACAATTTTAAAACATATTTGAACAATTTTAAAACAAATTTAGACGATTTTAAAATACATTTGAACAATTTTAAAAAGCATTTGGACAATTTTAATGTACATTTGGACAATTTTAAAATACATTTGGACAATTTTAAAATATATTTGACCAATTTTAAAATGCATTTGGACAATTTTAAAATTAATTTTGACAATTTTAAAATATAATTGGACAATTTAGACATACATTTGGTTATTTTAAAATACATTTGGACAATTTTTAAACTCATTTTGACATTTTAAAATATATTTGGACAATTTTAAAATACATTTGGACAATTTTAAAATTATTTTTGGAAAATTTTAAAATACATTTGGACAGTTTTAAAATACATTTGGACAATTTTAAAATACTTTTGTACAATTTTAAAATATATTTGGTATTATATATATTCGATTAGAGTTTTATTCTAGTTCGAGGCCCAAAAATATTTCTATATATGATATTGTCATAATAGAGTATTTTTAATTTATTGCTTTAAAAAAAGATACTCATCTCATAGTATGTCTGTACTGATCAGTTTCCTCCCCACTAAGGAATCTTCAGCAGACTTTAGAGAATCATCGTTGGTCAATCAAACATCAAACCAGACATAATATTTGATATATTTCACAAGTTATACGAGAAATACTAAATACTTCATAATAGTATTTCTCATATAACTTGTGAAATATATCAAATATTATGTCTGGTTTGATGTTTGATTGACCAACGATGATTCTCTAAAGTCTGCTGATGATTCCTTAGTGGGGATGAAACTGAGATGAGTAACTTTTTTTAAAGCAATAAATTAAAAATACTCTATTATTACAATATCATATATAGAAATATTTTTGGGCCTCGAACTAGAATAAAACTCTAATCGAATATATATACGTATATAAAGGCCGAATAAATACATTTTATTTTTATGTACCTTTTGGTACTAAAAATAAAAAAACAGCATATATTTGGTATTTTTAAAATACAATTGGATATGGTGTAGCTCGCGTTTTATGGGATAACTTTTGTCCTTTTTTAAAAAAATTACCTAAAAGTCTAGTAAAAAAGGTAGTTAGAGGGTTAAAATGTTCAAATGTTGACAACCCCTAGTGAGATTTTGTGAAGAAAATATTTGTAAAACATTTTAACCCTTTGAATTGACGTAAATGTGACTTCTGTATTTAGTTTCTTAAAAAGGACTAAAATGACCCCTTAAAATGGCAGTTATTGGGTTAATTGGTTCTTAGAAAAGAACCGCCATACAATTTTACTTCAGACATATAACCAAATTTTGAAGCAGAGATCTGCATTTATGATATTTTTTTGACGTTTTCCAAACGCCTTTGAAAGAAATTAAAAACTTCAGTGGGCAACAAAAAGAACTTGCGAACAAATTGTTTGAAACCCCTTTGATGCTTTTGCTCATTAGATGATCTACTTTCAGAGGCTCAAAGTGATAACCCAAAATTTGTTGCCCAGTGTTATACATGTATGTTGTAATATAAGTATTTTGTTTCAAAAAAAAAAAAAAGGTTCATGGTGTTTCCTTTTTTTGTGCTCCTTAGTTTGTTTGCTTGTTTATTTTATGACGTGTATGCATAGTCCGACTTTTGTAACAATTCTCGCAGGGTTATTTTTGATATCGATTTTGTTTTGGTCCTTCCTTTAAAAAAAAAAAGCCTTACACGTGGTTCGGAAGTATGTGTGTTGATGAAATCCTTCGTAGAGTTGATGCTGTAATTATAGTAAAACTTTTTACATTTGTGTCGGTAATTTTGTGGTTTTATTTGTAATGAGTGTTAAGACTTTTCCATAAAATAAATTTGTTGTTACAAAAAAAAAAAAAAAAACATGAGTTAAATTTATCTCCAACAAGGATAAATGGGATATAAATGAAGGACAACAGATATTGTTTAATTATGCTGTAATTAAATATTAAAGAATTAGAGAGTTTTAATTTTAAAATAATTTTTGAATTGAATGAAATGATTTGAAAGAATTGAATAAATTAAATGAACTAAATGATATTCTGAACAAGTTCAATAAGACGGAACAACAAAATTTAAAAAAATTTATAAATTTTTGAATATGTTCTCTAAGTTATCTCTAGTTTTTGGGATATTCGCATGTTTACTTTTATTATACTCCTTCTACATGATACTTCTTCTACATGCATTTCTAGGTAAAATTTGATTTTTTTAAAACCTCCACTACACAGTGGGAGATATGGCTGTTTTTTTTTTTGGAAATAACTCAACCATTCTGTAAGTACTAGACCTATAACCAAAATATTTGAACTGCACTCAGAAAATTATGTAAGTTACTATATCCCAGCAAAAATATGGTAATGAGTTGTGAAAAGTAATCATTGCCATTACCATTAACATTATTTGAAGCCCAAAAGTAACTACTTTTCAGTAATATATTATAAAAGTACTTCTAAGTAATAACATCTCCTTGCACTTGCAGTTTTTAACCTTTACAATTCAATGAACTTAAAAAGTACTTCAAAACTTAATAAAAATTACTCAATTTTTAAGTTTGAGTAAAAACAAGTTAAATTTTAAAAGTTTTAATTAGTGTTTATAAACCGGTTAACCGGTTAACCGAAATACCGGGTTTTTCCTAAAATTTCGGTTTTTTTGCAAACCGGTTAACCGGAATTGAAGATTTCCGGTGCACCGAAAACCGGGTTTTTTCTGTCGGTTAACCGGTTTTTTAAATACATTCAAAACGGAATATTTTTTCAAATATTAAGGGTTTACACTTACTTTTTTATGATATTTCAAAATTTCGTTGAAAACACATTAAAAATCCGCGAGAAAGAATGTCTAAAATATTTTTTGTCTTCAAGAAACAATTTTCTAAATATTCTGAAGCTGATAAAAATTTTAAATACTCACCCTTGTAAGCGTTTTTTTGAACATTTCATGAAAAACTTAATAAGTGACTGTTAACCAGATACTAAAATACCTGTTAATGGCGAAAAAAAATAAAAATAAAATTCGGAACTGCAATTTACTTATAACGAATAAATGTATTTTTCTAAATAAAACCAATACAAATTAAATTGAAGTTCTAGTGAATATGGTCAATTAAAGTACATTATTTAAATATCGCTTTTTTATAGCGTAATACACTCAAAAAAAAAAGTTTGTAAAATGACATAAAATCCCCGTGATTTTACGGGGCAGGTTTTGTAAAATATGTACTAGCAAGAATCCCCGTAATGTTACGGGGATAATTTGTAAATTGATTTAACAAAAAAATTACGGGGAGAAAGTGTAAATTTACAATTTTTTTTGTAAAATATTATTGTAGACTTACAAAAAAAGTTGTAAATTTACGAAATAAAGTAGAAAATCAAAAAATGAAATTGTAAATTTACAAATTGTTTGGTTTAACTACAGTTTTTTATGGCAAAAAACTTGTATATTTACAGTAAAAAGTGGTAAATTTACAATTTTTATTGTAAATATACCATTTTTTCTTATTTTTTTGCCGTCAAACAGTAGTTTAACCAAATAATTTGTAAATTAACAATATTGTTTTTGTATTTTCTACTTCATTTTTGTAAAATTACAACTTTTTCTATAAGTATACAATTTTGTTTTCTAAACTTTCATATTTGTTTTGTAAATTTACAAAAAATTTGGTATATTTACATATTGGTTTTGTAAATTTAAAGGATTTTTCCATTGGTACATCTTATTTTTCCTTCTTCGGCAGCTGGAGTAGCACTTTAACAACCTGAAATGATTTTTTTTTTCACTTGAACACTTTTAACAAACTTTTTAGAGTATAACACTGCACTTTTTTATTTTTTTTTTTTCGGAATTTCGTTTTTCTTAAGTAGAACATATGCGAATTGCGAAGGAGGCTACACAAGAAATTTCTAATATTTTCAAGAAAAACTAGTCAAAAAAATTACTTTTTTTTCGAATTTTTAATTATTTTAGCAAGTATTTTTAAAAAATTATAAAAAAAAACTTTGGATATTGTAGATTGGACGTTTAAGTACCTGATAAAATAAGAAAAAACTTATTTTTTCATAATTGACAGCTTTTGATTAACATTTTAGTGCCAGATTTAAAAAAAAAGTACCAAAAAAATATGGTAAAATTACCAAAAAATGGTAAAAATACAAACAAAAAAACTAGAACAATAATATAGTAAAAACATATAAAAATTGTGGTATTTTACTTAAAGCAAGTTACCAAAAAATTGTCTTGATATTCAATTTTTTTTGATAAAGCTTACAACTAATTGAAAAATGTTTGTATCCGGAACTTAAAAAATTTTCAAAATTTTTTTATGAAATTTTTTATTTATAAAAAATAATTTTTAACAAAATATGGACTTAGAAAATTTTTGCGTCTCCTATTGTTGCATAATTATTTTTCAATACAAATTTTTGTTTAATTCCATTTTTTTGTGTCAAAATACTGAAAATCTTGTAAACTAAAAAATCTTGAAAAAAAAATTGTTTGTAATAAAACATTTTTTGGTAGAAAGACTAAATACTATCAAATAAAATGTTGTACAATTACAATTTTCTTGTGTAAAACAACTAAACACCTTGTATTTTTTTTTTAATTTGTAAAATAATTATTTTTTTTATTAATTTACCTAAAAAAATTGTTAAATAAATTTACCAACATATTATAGTAAAATTACAAAGCGCACGGTAGTTTTTGTTTTATTAAAAATACAAGAATTTTTGTAAATAGACAAAAATATTAGTAAAATAGAATTACAAGACCTTTTGTTTGTAATTTTACAAACTTTTTTTTTTGAGTGTAGTTGCAAACCTTGCTGAAAGAAACAAATATGTTAACTTAAGCTATATTCGCTTTATTATTTAATAAAAATAAGCTATTTTCAAGTATTTTTTGGTTTTTTCAGTTAAACCGGTTAACCGGTTTTTTAATTCCGGTTTAACCGAGAAAACCGGTTAACCGAAAAAGCTGATTTTCGGTTAACCGAGAAACCGGTTTTCCAAAATGTCGGTTTTTTATAAACACTATCTAAAATTAATTTTTTTCATTTTCTATTTTTTCTTTGTAAAATAACAACCTTTTTCTGTAAGTTTACAATTTTGTTTTGTAAATTTACCAAATTTTTTGTAAATTTCTAAAAAAAATGTTCACCTCGAAGTTAATATTTTACAAAAAAAATTGTAAATTTACACAATTTTTTGGTTAAATAAATTTACAAATTATCCCCGTAACATTACGGGGATTCTTGCTAGTACATATTTTACAAGACCTGCCCCGTAAAATCACGGGGATTTTATGTCATTTTACAAACTTTTTTTTTTGAGTGTAGCACTTTTTATTTTTAGTAATACACGATTTCGTTTTAAAGATAATCCCTTTTCAGTTTTCATGTTTGGTGTCATTATTTTGTGTCCCCCTATTATATTCATAAATTAAAGATAAATTCGTCCATATCTCAAAAACGGTGTGGGATACGAAAAAAGAGAAATTTGTACATAATTTTATATTCTATAAGTTCTTTAATTGACTTTTAAAGCGTACACTCAAAAAAAAAAGTTTGTAAAATGACATAAAATCCCAGTGATTTTACGGGGCAGGTTTTGTAAAATATGTACTAGCAAGAATCCCCGTAATGTTACGGGGATAATTTGTAAATTGATTTAACAAAAAAATTACGGGGAGAAAGTGTAAATTTACAATTTTTTTTGTAAAATATTATTGTCGACTTACAAAAAAAGTTGTAAATTTACGAAATAAAGTAGAAAATCAAAAAATAAAATTGTAGATTTACAAATTGTTTGGTTTAACTACAGTTTTTTATGACAAAAAACTTGTATATTTACAGTAAAAAGTGGTAAATTTACAATTTTTATTGTAAATATACCATTTTTTCTTATTTTTTTGCCGTAAAAACAGTAGTTTAACCAAATAATTTGTAAATTTACAATATTGTTTTTGTATTTTCTACTTCATTTTTGTAAAATTACAACTTTTTCTGTAAGTATACAATTTTGTTTTCTAAACTTTCATATTTGTTTTGTAAATTTACAAAAAATTTGGTATATTTACATATTGGTTTTGTAAATTTAAAGGAAAAATAAGATGCACCAATGGAAAGCATCTTATTTTTCCTTCTTCGGCAGCTGGAGTAGCACCTAAACAACCTGAAATGATTTTTATTTTCACTTGAACACTTTTAACAAAATTTTTAGAGTATAACACTGCACTTTTTTATTTTTTTTTCGGAATTTCGTTTTTCTTAAGTAGAACATATGAGAATTGCGAAGGAGGCTACACAAGAAATTTCTTATATTTTCAAGAAAAACTAGTCAAAAAAATTACCTTTTTTTAAATTTTTAATTATTTTAGCAAGTATTTTTAAAAAATTATAAAAAAACTTTGGATATTGTAGATTGGACGTTTAAGTACCTGATAAAATAAGAAAAAACTTAATTTTTCATAATTGACAGCTTTTGATTGACATTTTAGTGCCAGATTTAAAAAAAAGTACCAAAAAAATATGGTAAAATTACCAAAAAATGGTAAAAATACAAACAAAAAAACTAGAACAATAATATAGTAAAAACATATAAAAATTGTGGTATTTTACTAAAAGCAAGTTACCAAAAAATTGTCTTGATATTCAATTTTTTTGATAAAGCTTACAACTAATTGAAAAATGTTTGTATCCGGAACTTAAAAAATTTTCAAAATTTTTTTATGAAATTTTTTATTTATAAAAAATAATTTTTAACAAAATATGGACTTAGAAAATTTTTGCGTCTCCTATTGTTGCATAATTATTTTTCAATACAAATTTTTGTTTAATTAGAATTTTTTGTGTCAAAATACTGAAAACCTTGTAAACTAAAAAATCTTGAAAAAAAATTGTTTGTAATAAAACATTTTTTGGTAGAAAGACTAAATACTATCAAATAAAATGTTGTTGTACAATTACAATTTTCTTGTGTAAAACAACTAAACACCTTGTAATTTTTTTTTTAATTTGTAAAATAATTATTTTTTTTGTTAATTTACCTAAAAAAATTGTTAAATAAATTTACCAACATATTATAGTAAAATTACAAAGCGCACGGTAGTTTTTCTTTTATTAAAAATACAAGAATTTTTGTAAATAGACAAAAATATTAGTAAAATAGAATTACAAGACCTTTTGCTTGTAATTTTACAAACTTTTTTTTTTGAGTGTATCACTCATACCAAGCGAGCTATTAGCAAAGCATTTCCAAATCTTGAAATATATGTTTTTTTAATTTTGTCTTAAACTCAGAAATTCGCTCAATATTTTTAAGATATTGGGGAAGATTATTATATTCCAAACTACCAGTGTATTCAACTCTTTGCTTTGTTTTTTCCAATCTACACCTAGCAATTCTCAAGTTCATATTATTTCTTGTGTTAAAAACTGTTTGATTCCTTGAAAAGCAAATTGTATGATGGCCAATATTATTTAGCGATTTAAAAACGTAGAGTATAAGTTGCATTCTATATAAGCCATATATTGGAAGAATTGTCAACGATACATTTTTGTACAGAGATACCGTCGAGTAAGTCAAAGGCAGATTAAAAACCGTTTTCAATGCTCTGTTTTGAGCTCTTTGAAGCGATTTAAACGCATTTGTTTTTTTGTGACCATATATAATTGGCAAATAGTTAAGGTGACTATGTATTAAGGCTTGATAAATAACTAACTTGGTTCTTGTGTTAAACTTATTTTTAAATTTGTATAAAATTCCAACAACAGATAATACTTTTAACCTTAGGTTTTCAATATGAACATCCCATGAAAGATTACTTTGTAGGTGTATACCAAGATATTTTATAGAATCACTTTCAAGTACTTGCTTTCCATCTACCCAAATGCTAAATTCTTGGTTGTGGATTAAGTACGGCCTGAATCGCAATAACTTTGTTTTTTCTGCATTTAATACCAATTTATTTAACCTTGCATACTCCATAATCATCGCAGCATCGTACTCCATGTGTGCTCTTAAGGCAACTTCGTGTTTATAAGGATAAAAAAGACTTATGTCATCAGCATACATAACTATTTTTCCAAATAAATTGAGATTTATTATATCGTTAAGATAAATTTTAAATAACAATGGGCCCAACACACTTCCTTGTGGAACTCCATATTCAACACGACCTACAAAACTTCTTTTGCAGTTAAGCTCAACATACTGTTTCCTATTGGTCAAGTAGCTCTTAAATAAAACTAAGCCTCCTCCATTTACACCATAATATTTTAGTTTCTGAATCAATATATCATGATCAACAAGATCAAACGCTTTAGAGAAGTCATAAAATATGCCAGCTACACCACTAAAACCATCATCCAAACCTTTGCATATACTATTTACTACGTTTATTACAGCTTCTTCTGTGCCACATCCCTTTTTAAATCCATATTGGCAATCATATAGCAAATTGTTTGTATCCAAATATGTCGACAATTGCTTATATAGTATTTTTTCAAATATCTTGTCAATTATTGGTAATAAAGCTATTGGCCTAAATTTTTCTATAAGTGTAGTATTGGATTCTTTCGGTACTGGAACAATTTTTGCTATTTTCAGATTATCAGGATACGTTGAAGTATCAATCATTTGGTTAAAAAGTTTTGATAGATATGAAGAAATGACATCCTTACATACTATCATCATTTTAGGTGAAATTCAATCATGTCCACAACTTTTCGTTGCATCAAGTTCTGAAATTATATTACCTATTTCCAATTCCGTTGTGTATGAAAAATTAAATGAGCTATGGCATTGTAGTAAAGTTCTTAAATTATTAAACGAGTCACCTGGCAAGCAATCAATTCTTTGTTTCAACGTTTTAGGAATCTCAATAAAGTACTTATTAAACATATCACTTTTATGTTGGTCATCTAAAATAAACATTCCATTACCATCTTTAACATTAATTTGACTTTTGTTTTTCCTACCAAGATTTTCATTTAAAAATTTCCAACACTTCTTTGGTTCCTGTTGAATTTGACTTAAATTATCATAATAGTAGTTGCTTCTAGATTCCCTGCAAGCTTTCCTAATTATATTACTGATTCTTTTTAATCTACTTTCAACATCCGAATTACGATTTTTTCTAATGTTTAACAACTTTTTTTTATAAAGTATAAGTGCTTGTAAGTTTTTGTTGATCCAAGGAGTTAGCTCGGCCTTAATAAGTATTTTATCACGTTTTTCCACTGTTGCATCACGACTAGCATTTGAAATATATGTTATTATTTTCGACATATCCAAAGAAGGATCACCAGATTCCTGAAATGCTTGTAAATAATACCTAAGTCTTTCCTTTGCACAATCATAATTACAAACTCGATAAAAAGTTTCCATATATTCTGAATATGTAACATTACTTTTGAGTTTACAAGATACTAAGTTATGATCTGTTAAACTACACTCAATGGTATCTATAAAAAGTTCATCAGAAATGTTACTGAACACATTATCAATACATGTTCCTGATTCAGGACGTGTTATTATTGAATGACAGTTTTTATAATTAAAGCTTGATAAAATATTCATCAAATTTGCTGATACTGAATTATTTAAGAAATCAACATTGGAATCTCCAACTATTATACTTGGTAATCGACCATGATTAGCAACTAATGATTCCATAAAACTGCAGAAATCATCAATCTTACACTTTTGAGATCTATAAAAAGTTATTATCTTTAAAAATTTTCCATTTATCTTGTGGTTTTGTAACGACAGCGTGATTGCTTCAATAAAGTTATTGCTTTTACATGTTTCAACACTATACTGAAAGTTGTTATGTATATAAATAGACGTTCCTCCATACCCATCTGATCTACAACAATGCATGGCATTGTATCCTGGAATATTATAAATCTGGACTAAAGAGGAATTAAACCAAGTCTCTTGGACAGCTATAACACATGGTAATTTTGGCAGTTTGGCAATCATAGATTTAAATTTATTAAATTTATTAATAGACGAAATGCTTCTCATGTTTACAGAAATGATATTTAAAAAAGGAAAATTCAATTTATCAATATAGTTTTTAAAAGTTTCAAAATTAATAAAATGATTATTTATCATAAAAAGAATTTAAAATTTATAGTTTTACCGAAATATAATATTTGTACTTAAGTTTTTAAGCCGGTGATAAATAAGCTGCATGGTTTTTATCATCTGTATCTTCAACAGTTACTGGTGGCTGAAGGTTTAATCTGCGTCTTTGCATCCTACTTGTTGTATTTTCCAAAAGAATATCATCTACATCCTCCTCACTTCTTATCAATTTTGGCCTAGAAATCTCACTTTTCTTCACAAAGACTTTTCCCTTATACGTGTATACCGACTGATATCCAACTTTCTTAAGAGTTTTAGCATGATTAAAAACGTTATGGGTTTCTTTACTAAGAAAATCATTTACATAAATAGCCTTAGTTTCTTCTTTTTCCTTTAATTTAGGCTTTGCCAACATAAGTTTTTCTTTGGATTTTTTTGAATCAAACTTTACGACCATAGTGTGAGTCTCATTTTTTTTTATGTGAATCATCTTTTTTTTGATAAAAAATGCTTCCTCAACATCATCTTTTTCCAAATTTCCACCAAGGTCATTAGAAATTTCCAACAACTTATCAACAGCTGTTACACCCTCCTTTACTTCAACACCGCTAATAATACAATTATTCTTTACTCTTTCATCATTTAATATCTTAACAGACTCTTTTAAAACATTTACTTCATTTTTTAACAATCGATTTTCTTTTTGTACAACCTCAATATTCTTTTTATTTTCAACCACCCCTCGTAATATTTCATCGTATTGCTTTGACATAAAAGTCATTGCATCTTGTAACGAAGACAGCTGATCAAGTTTACTTAATTGTTTTTTTATTTCACTTACAAGGGAAGTCTCCCTAGTGTCACCCGCGGATCTTTATGGAATTGGTTTTATTTTATAGATCAGAAAAAATAAAGGGACACGTATTTTTTCTAAGCGGCCCAAATTCATATTTAGGGGGTAAAAAGGAGGGGGGAAGACAAGGCCATTTTTCAGTTTTTTTCGTTTATCTCCTTTATTATGCAAAGAAACCTTGTCATGTTACATACCAAATGAAAGGTCTTTGGAAAACCTATCTACGTGTGCTAAGAACGTGTCCAAACATGCACAACCTTTCGTCATATTAAGTAAAATACCAAAATTTTAGGACATTTTTGTTAATAAATCGAAAAATATTAACTTCTTTGGCCCGTTGTTAGCACCACGAGATAGGTATTTTTAATACCTTTAATCTGATACCACACATGCCTATATTAATTTTGTTTAAATAGGCGTAAATCGTAAAAAACTGAAAAGGTCAATTTCCCCCCATACAAATCGACCACCCCTAAAAATGAGTTTGGGCCGCTAAAAAAAATACGTGTCGAATTAATTTTCGTTCTTAACAACATATCCAAATTTCATGAAGATCGGAGGGTGACACCAGGGAGACTTCCCTTGTTAGCTCTCCTTTTATTGTTCCATCACATTCGTTGCACACATTGCATATATATTCTTTACTCTCGTTGTTCATGAAGTACTCATACTGACGTTTATCTAAACTTGTACATATTGCATGGTATGTTTTGGCGCACTTGTCGCAATCAATACAATCTTCATTCTCCTTTACCTCCATTCTGCATTGACTGCAAACAATTTTTGGGTTTTTAATACTTCTACGGGCTTTACTAGCCATACTTCAACGAATTAGTATTCCTTACACTCTGTTTTATAAAATAATACACAGTTTATGTTTATATAAACGGATTTATCACGTATTTTAAATAAAAACAAATCTTTAATTCGGACTTTAAAAATTTTGACGTTTGCTCGAAAAGGGTTGCCAACTCTTTTTAATACATATTTGTATACATAGTTATTTTTTTTCTATCTCTTTTCCTTTTAAATATAATATAAAATTAACATTTATATTTTTTTTTATTTTTGAATTATGTATAATATTAAATTGTTAAATTTGTATATTATTATTTATTGCCAACTCGCCTCAATAATGTCTAACGACGCTGGGGCACAACATATTGTTAAACTTAATATTATTATGAATAAAATAAAATTCAAAAAAAAAACTGTAAAAAATCAGGTTTTTGTGAATTTTGACCTTAATATCTCAGAAATGGTGAGATATACGAAAAAAGTATAAGGGAACGTATTGTAGATAATTTTATATTCTACAAGTTTTGTAATAGACTCTTAAAGCGTATGACGCATATCAAGCAAGATATTGGCAAAAAACTGTAAAAAACCCGGTTTTTGTGACCTTTGACCTCAATATCTCAGCAAGGACACGGGTGATTACTTGGGATTTTTTTTTCTTATTTAGAGTGTCAAAACAAAGCTCTCTGCAAATTTTCAGAGAACCTAACCGATTTTCCGCAGATTGCCCTTTTTTTCTCCTTATTTTCCTGGGCTATTTATATAAAATCAGAAATTTTAAACTATTTTATACTTTCATCGATCAAAAAAATAATTTAATTTAAATTATTTTAAAAGACTGCGGTTAACCGTAATCCGCGGTTAATCGCTTGAATTTTAACCGTAACCGCGGTTAAGGAAACTGCGGTTATTTGCAAACTCTAGTTATAATAACTAACATTGTTAGTTGATTTAACTGAAAAAGTAGTTGACCCCAAAACAACTTACAAAGTAGTTATTTGACTGACATTTTTAGTTAAATTTACTAACATAAACTTTTGAGTGTGGTCGTATTTTTATACCCTCCACTCTAGTGATAGAGGTATATAAGTTTGTCATTCCGTTTGTAATACCTCGAAATATAGGTCAAGGACCCCATAAAGTATATATATTTATGATCCTCGATCGATTTAAAGACGATCTAGCGATGTCCGTCCGTCCGTCTGTCTGTTGAAAACACGCTAGCTTTTGAAAGACTTTACTGACGCTGCTGAAGTTTGACACATACACACAAAAACAAAATTACTAGGAAAAGTCTCGTAATCCCATTTTACCAATAATTTACAATTTTCCTTGTTTTTTAATAAACAAAATAGATCGAAATTTATTTTTTTTTTGTAATTTTACAATTTTTTTTTTGTAATTTTACAAATTTCCAATATAACTTTACAAAAAAATCTAGAACGTTCACGAGAACTCCTTGTAATATCAATTGCGCCAAAAAACTGTAAATTTACAATTTTATTGGTAAAAAACTTATAAAATTACAAAATTATTAGTAAAAATCTTGTAAAATTACTAGGAATTCTCGTAAAATAGGAGGTAACAAAAAATCTAGTAACATTACGAAACCTTCTGTAAATTTTATCGCGTCAAAAAATTTGTAAATTTGCAATTTTATTGGTAAAAACCTTGTAAAATTACAAAATTATTGGTAAAAAGCTTGTAAAATTACTGGGAACTGTTGTCAAATAGGAGGTAGCAAAAAAAAAAGTTACAAACTTTTCTTGTCGTTTTACAAGGGTTTTTTTGAGTATACAATTTGAAATGGTTATGAATCGGTAACGGTTCCTTACATTTATTTTAATTCTTTTCTATTAATTTAAATATTTTAAAAATTTAAGAAATTTTTTGTTTAGAAAAAACCTTGACTTATTATATTGGCCATATAC
Source organism: Pegoplata infirma (assembly GCA_963921195.1). Classification (NCBI taxonomy): domain Eukaryota; kingdom Metazoa; phylum Arthropoda; class Insecta; order Diptera; family Anthomyiidae; genus Pegoplata; species Pegoplata infirma. The sequence goes on from OY992540.1 coordinate 146,846,357, forward strand.
TTATAACAACCATAATATTTAAAAGTTTTACAAAACATTACAAAAAACCCATTTTCTTAATGGTTGTAATAAATTTTAGTTTAAATTGAAACTTGTAATTTCTTTTGAGTTTTTTTCCACCCCTTCCCATCCAACTAACAATTTCAGTCCACAAAAGTGTTGTTTTGTTTGTATTATTTTATTCTATGTATGTAATAATGTTACCCACTCACTATAAGTGAAACAAGCAAGATTGTGACTTTGTTGTCATCTTCATGTTTGGCCTCCTAATGTTATTCTTGTTGCAATAGTCCTTGACTTGTTTTCTTGGCTTTTTTCACCACACAGATTTAAAACGCATCTTTATAAACTCTAAGAAACTACAACAAACAATGGCAAGTGCAGTTTGTTTTTCTGAAAATTATGTGTAACTAAAAACACAAAAAAGAAAAAACATAAGTAAACTTCAACTAAATAAACATACAACTAATTGTAATTACTTAAAGTTCTTTTGGCAAACTGGAGTGTACGATAAGTTTTAACATACCAAGTGTTTTTTGTGTTTTTTGTTCATGAAACGAAGTGGCAGTGGAAGTGGTAGTTCCAATGCAAGTACTGCCATAAGTTATGTTTGTCTTAATTTTACTGTTGTTCTTTTTCATTGTAGGCTCATAATTCGTGTTGGTATTTCAAAGTTTTATATTTGTAATCTACATTTTAGAAGCGGGCTTTTGGTTTGTCGTATCATTTGTAGTTTTAATGAACAAAAGGAAAAATCGCCCAAAAAGAACATTTTTTCATACAAATTTGGGCTATATTTGGTATGAAAATTTACCCAATTTTTTTTAGTACCAACAATTTAAGAAAAAGTATCAATCCATATCGTTTTCTGCTGCATTCCATTTCGTTCCCTATTTTATACCATTTCCTTCCCAGTTCCATTTCCTTTGTCAGTCAGTCACAGCTACTCTTTCATGTATATGTACTCGTATATCAATCTATCAATCTATCAATCTATCAATCTATCAATCTATCCATCTATCAATCTATCAATCTATCAATCTATCAATCTATCAATCTATCAATCTATCAATCTATCAATCTATCAATCTATCAATCTATCAATCTATCAATTTATCAATCTATCAATCTATCAATCTATCAATCTATCAATCTATCAATCTATCAATCTATCAATCTATCAATCTATCAATCTATCAATCTATCAATCTATCAATCTATCAATCTATCAATCTATCAATCTATCAATCTATCAATCTATCAATCTATCAATCTATCAATCTATCAATCTATCAATCTATCAATCTATCAATCTATCAATCTATCAATCTATCAATCTATCAATCTATCAATCTATCAATCTATCAATCTATCAATCTATCAATCTATCAATCTATCAATCTATCAATCTATCAATCTATCAATCTATCAATCTATCAATCTATCAATCTATCAATCTATCAATCTATCAATCTATCAATCTATCAATCTATCAATCTATCAATCTATCAATCTATCAATCTATCAATCTATCAATCTATCAATCTATCAATCTATCAATCTATCAATCTATCAATCTATCATCTATCAATCTATCAATCTATCAATCTATCAATCTATCAATCTATCAATCTATCAATCTATCAATCTATCAATCTATCAATCTATCAATCTATCAATCTATCAATCTATCAATCTATCAATCTATCAATCTATCAATCTATCAATCTATCAATCTATCAATCTATCAATCTATCAATCTATCAATCTATCAATCTATCAATCTATCAATCTATCAATCTATCAATCTATCATCTATCAATCTATCAATCTATCAATCTATCAATCTATCAATCTATCAATCTATCAATCTATCAATCTATCAATCTATCAATCTATCAATCTATCAATCTATCAATCTATCAATCTAATCAATCTAGTCAATCTATCAATCTATCAATCTATCAATCTATCAATCTATCAATCTATCAATCTATCAATCTATCAATCTATCAATCTATCAATCTATCAATCTATCAATCTATCAATCTATCAATCTATCAATCTATCAATCTATCAATCTATCAATCTATCAATCTATCAATCTATCAATCTATCATCTATCAATCTATCAATCTATCAATCTATCAATCTATCAATCTATCAATCTATCAATCTATCAATCTATCAATCTATCAATCTATCAATCTATCAATCTATCAATCTATCAATCTATCAATCTATCAATCTATCAATCTATCAATCTATCAATCTATCAATCTATCAATCTATCAATCTATCAATCTATCAATCTATCAATCTATCAATCTATCAATCTATCAATCTATCATCTATCAATCTATCAATCTATCAATCTATCAATCTATCAATCTATCAATCTATCAATCTATCAATCTATCAATCTATCAATCTATCAATCTATCAATCTATCAATCTATCAATCTATCAATCTATCAATCTATCAATCTATCAATCTATCAATCTATCAATCTATCAATCTATCAATCTATCAATCTATCAATCTATCAATCTATCAATCTATCAATCTATCAATCTATCAATCTATCAATCTATCAATCTATCAATCTATCAATCTATCAATCTATTCAATCTATCAATCTATCAATCTATCAATCTATCAATCTATCAATCTATCAATCTATCAATCTATCAATCTATCAATCTATCAATCTATCAATCTATCAATCTATCAATCTATCAATCTATCAACCTATCAATCTATCAATCTATCAATCTATCAATCTATCAATCTATCAATCTATCAATCTATCAATCTATCAATCTATCAATCTATCAATCTATCAATCTATCAATCTATCAATCTATCAATCTATCAATCTATCAATCTATCAATCTATCAATCTATCAATCTATCAATCTATCAATCTATCAATCTATCAATCTATCAATCTATCAATCTATCAATCTATCAATCTATCAATCTATCAATCTATCAATCTATCAATCTATCAATCTATCAATCTATCAATCTATCAATCTATCAATCTATCAATCTATCAATCTATCAATCTATCAATCTATCAATCTATCAATCTATCAATCTATCAATCTATCAATCTATCAATCTATCAATCTATCAATCTATCAATCTATCAATCTATCAATCTATCAATCTATCAATCTATCAATCTATCAATCTATCAATCTATAAATCTATCAATCTATCAATCTATCAATCTATCAATCTATCAATCTATCAATCTATCAATCTATCAATCTATCAATCTATCAATCTATCAATCTATCAATCTATCAATCTATCAATCTATCAATCTATCAATCTATCAATCTATCAATCTATCAATCTATCAATCTATCAATCTATCAGTCTATCAATCTATTTATCTATCAATTTGCAACTTAAATATTTTTTTCCCTCGTCTTTAGTCTTTTTCCAAATTTGTTGTACATTATGCAGCGTATTCAGAGATTCAGTTAGGCCGATTGAAATTTTTTACTGTTTTGACTTTAGAGAGCGACCTACAAAGAACCATTTGCTGACTTAAAATTGTTTTACTCAGAAAGGTAAAATATGTTTTCTATAATTTTCATAGCCTGGTCTACTCATTTGGGGATTTACTAATAACACAAAATTCTTAACACAACCGCTATCTTGTCCTTGGCTTAAAATTTCTTCCTTTCTAACTTATTTTAATTTACGAAATTTGAAAAAAAAAAAAAATGTTATTATTACTCCTATATTTTATTTGAAAACATATTTTTTTGTTCCTTTTCATTTTTCTTCTGTGAACATTAGACTATCACTTCCTATGGCTGTCATCATAAATCTAAGTCTTTTTTTGGTTGATGTTTAATTTTCCTTTTATAACAAACATTTTCTAACATGTTGTATCTATTTCTACCTTCTTTAAAGTCGTAAGTTTATGGTTTAGTATTACTTTACCCTCCTTAGCTTAGGCCAAAGTGAAAGAATGAAAAGATGGATCGTTATCGTTTAAGATAAGTATTTTCAAAATGTTCCAACATTTCTTGAAGTTGTTGTTAAATTATGTAAGGCAAGTTGTTATATGTTTTTTTTTGTTAGCTATACACCATTTCTTATTGTAATTAAAATTTTTTTTGGAATTTAGTTCGAATTTTATATACGATATTTTTCAAAATTTAATTAATGTCATTTACATTTCAATTGATCTTATCCGAATAATAGTTATTTTTCGAATATTAATTGATATTTTATAAATTTCAATAAATCATTTTCGAATTGAAATTGAATAAAAATTTTAATTTTTATATGAATTCTTTTAATTTCAAATTAAATCTTTAAATTTCAAATGAAATCTTTGAGTCCTTTAAAACTTTAAACTCCTTTTAAAAGGAAACATGATCACGAAAAAAACTGTTAATGAAGTTTTACTACATTAAGTCTCTAGTTTCAAACGCATTTTATCCAGTTTTTTAATCAATCTTTTTTGCACAAAAAAAAAATTGCCAGTAAACGAAATTCACAGTATTTATGAACAAATACAAAAAAATTTATGAACTTTTTCATTAAATTTTTGAACTTTTTCATAGTATTTATGAAAAAATGTTAAATATTTCGTAAATTCCACAAAATTATGATTTATTCATAAATTCTATGTAAAAGTTCAAAAGTATTATCAAAAAGTTACTAATTTCTTATGAATTTGTTCATAAATACTATGAATTTTGTTCAGTGGCAATTTTTTTGTGGTGAGTGAACTTCTTTTAAAAATGGTGTACATATAAAATTCGTAATTTGATTATGGCTTTTGTAGTGGAAAATAGCATATTTATAGCAGTAGGTTGATTTTTTTTTTTAGGTCTATTCATGGTTTGTTGAAAATTTGTTATTTAATGTTTAGTCACAGTTAAGTAGACTACCACTACTGTTTTCATATAAAACATTTCATGTAGACCTTTATTAAGGTGATAAAATATCTACTTTTGTGCAATAAGGGTATAGCAAATTAGACAATTTTATAAAAAAAAATTAATGAAACTTGTATGAAAATTAGACATATTTTATGTTTGGAAGTTTATAAGAGAAATAATTTAAAAAATATTTGTAAATTATGATATAATTATTTTCTTTTGTACTTTTTGTTGTAAGAAAAGATGTTGTTTTATAAAAAAATTCTCAGAATATGAGATTTTTTCTTTAGAAAAACATGTCTGAGAATCTTAACATTTTTTATAGAAAAAAATGTCACTAAATCTTATAATTTTTCTTTCCAAAAATGTCTAACAATTTTTTCTGTAAAAAAATCTAAGAATTTTTCTTCAAGATTTTTTTTTTAAAAACAAAATTATTCTCAGACATCTTTCTATAAAAAAATGTCTTAGAATCCGAGAATTTCTCTATAGAAAAAAATGTTTAAAAATTTTCTTGGTAGAAAAAAATTCTCTGAATCTAAAAAGGTCTCAGAATTTGAGAATTTTTCTATAAACAAATGTCTGAGAATTTTTCTATAAAAAATGTCTGGGAATTT